>CM018034.1:33357678-33957678 GCA_008638375.1 Nyssa sinensis
GGAGAACACAGGACAAGCACTATACTTTACTATCAAAAATATCCTTGTAGTACATCATCTACAACCACCCTACGCCTATTCAGAGTTTCAACCCCTACTTTAAGGTAGAGCATCCTTACCTGCAAAATGTTTGTGTAGTATCTAATGAGCTATGAAAACTCAGTAAGTATTCCTTTGCTCTGTCAAGGACAGGTCAACATATGGGGGTTCACATATTTAGATACACAGTTCATAGTGATACGATAACCAATCAAGATGATATAATATCAACAACGATAAGTCACATTACATGATGATAGCAATGACAATGATGATCATGATTATCCAATGAATGCAATGATATGTAGAATGATTTTCGTGATCTAATATATATATATATATATATATATACATAGAGCTCAGCATACCCTTTTGCAAACAGGTCTCCCCACTTGACTTGCTCATGTATTCCCAGTCTACTATAGGACTCAGCATACCTTTTTGCACACAGATCTCTCTATTTACCATGCTCATGTACACCTAGCCTACACCCTTTAGTAGGATCTAGCCATACCCTTTTGCAATCAGAAACTACCGTCTGACTTGCTCATGTAGACTCGACCTACTTCTCACTATTTGGGTTCTAATGGGATTTTCCATAAATTCTGGGGTCGATTTGTAATTCCCTGAAGTTCTGATTCAATTAAACTTGAACTAGTGAGCTTTTGTATTCAAAATCCTAACCGGTCTAATAGGGAGCAAACCGACCGGTTCAGGTGAACCAATTTAAAAAAAAAAACAAAACACGATTTTTCGGTCACCATCTCCGACTACATTCCGGCACCGGTCGCCAAAACCGCCCCTTCTCCTAACTGTTTTTCCATGATTTTGACGCCTGTTTCCTCTTATTTTCATACCAAAATAATTCTGGGACTTAAAGGAATAGTTTTAAACCAGTTTTGACCCTAACCCCACTATTTTTCGACACCCACAACCAGTTTTTTTCCGGCGTTGCACTGACGAACGATAATTGGCCATAAAATGGCCATTTCTTGACCGTTTTATTCTGTTTTGTTGCGTTGGATTCCTGGAGGACGTTTCCCTTTGATTTCTAATCTCGAAATTAAGTTTTGTTTGATGGATAGAATTCCACCATGGTTAACCGTATCTGCCAGCTCCAGTTTTTCTTGTTTTTCTTTTATATTCCGAGTCCTACTAATTTAAAATTGGTTCTTACAATAATATGAAGTAAAATTAAAGCGACTAAGGCGTAGTGGGTTACCTGTTCCTAGCAGAATTTTACTACCCAATTTCCTTCAACCCAATTTCCTTCAAAAATTAGCTTCCTCTCTCTATATTTTGCTCCTTTCTGCTTCCTCTGTTTTCCTTTCTCTCTTTCTTTTACTTCCTTTCCTGCCCTATCCTCTCCCTCTAATTCTCTCAACCGACTCTATAGTCGGTGGCTTTTGGCCAGTCGATCCTATGGAAACCTTACATACGCACACTTGCACACCACCACATACACATCCTGTTGCATGCACCTCCCTCAACCGACAACACACACACAGTGACATACACACACACTGTCCACTACACATGTGCAGCCCACTTCTTTCTTTTTATTTCTTTTCTTTTAACCTTACATCAATATATATATATATATATATATTCTGATTGTGTATATATATATATTTGTATTATATATATAAATTATTTATTTATACATACATATATATAAATTCACATGTAACGGTATATATATTGATATATACTCACTCACACATTTTTTTCATAAAATCGGGCTTCCGGCGCAACGACACCCGGACACTCGTGACTACCTGCCTCTCGTACCCATGCGTCATAATGTAAACATGATAGTCTAATGAGCATCTAATTTTATTTATGTCATATATTGGCTTACAGTTCAGGGTTACACTTCATGATTCGATCCAACCCGGTCAGGTACTGGTTAACTCGGGTCGTGGTATTACACAGTCATTTTTTTCTTTATCCCATTTTACTTATGAAGAGAAAGAGTTGAATTAACTGGGTCAGGGAAGTTCAGTCTTGCTTTGCTATAGAATCCATTGATGAATCCTTGAGGCGAAATCCTAGTTGATGCCAAATATTAGATAAATGATCTAGGCAATTTTTTTTTTTTTTGTCATAACCAAAAAGCCTTCCCAGCCGTCCCAGTTATCATGCTATCATTACATGGTGTATTTTCATAGTCAGCCCCCTTGAGCCTTATGACACATAAGCCTTTATTTGTTCTTTTAACTACATAAATCATTCTTGCTCTAAGCCTGAACAACCATGAATTTCCCTTTTACAGTTTGAGAAGATACTTTGGTGAAAATTTACACTTGAAGAGAAAGTTAGTTCAAAGGAAATAATCCACATCATGTTTGCTCTTTTTTATCTAAGTGTGAAGAGAAAAGCAAAAAAAGTGAATGGCAAAAAAAAAAAAAAAAAGGTATTTTTGCTGGGCTTGTCTTTCATGCAGAGGTAATTTATCCATCATGACAGAAAAACAAAATAGAGAAAACTCAATAAGCGAAGCGCGGATCACTTCAGATTTTGTCATAAGTATGAGCATATTGTCGAGAAAGAGTTATGGTTTGAATCCTATGGAATTCTATTTTATTGTTCTTTCCGCCAAGTATTTTTCTAGTTTGCTTTGAATTTCCATATCCATTTCTTTCTTAGCGCTCACCTTGTGGCCTGTCATTACAACCTAAGTCAAGACTTTTTGATCTCTGATTTTGGTGTTGACTACATTAATGGAGATGATTTCTGAAAATTGGACTTATGGAGTTAAGTTTTGAGAGAATTTCTCTGGTTTTAGTTGTTTTACTTTTATCAGAGTTTGCAGGTAGTTTGGAGTTAAATTGACTATATCACACACACACACTCAAGGTCTTAGGTTTAGGTTGAAGTAAACGCTTAACTCTTGTTTGAAAAATTGCTAAATTTTTTATTGATTTTCCTGTTTTCTTTTAAATCTAACTTCAGATCATGGCTCAGTGAGTGATGTGATTTTTTCTATGGGGTCTAGTTGATATGGTCTATATTGTTTATTTTTGTTTGAGGAGAAACAAAGTTTTATGCTTGGGGGTGTTTGATGACTTGTGTAATTTAGAATATTTTAACACCTCTTAACTTTAAAATTTATTCTAATTTTATTTATTTTTGGTTGATTTTAGGCTCATTATCATATTTTAAATTTTATGTCAGATTGAAGAAATTGAAGCGGCCCGTCATCTATGGACTCATCTCTCATTCAATGAAGAGGCACTTTGTAAATTATGGGCTCAACCCATAACTACTTGGGCCGGACAACCTGATAATTAGGCCCGTGAGCTCCTCACCACTTTTGCTGATCTCAAAAGATTAAAAGTCGTCCGAACTAAAAAAATAAATAAAGAAAAAGCCCATGGAGAAGCAGTAGCATCTAGGGCTTTAAGGGGTCTGGTGTTATATAAAGCAGCTAGGGCGCAGAAGCAAAAGGGGGGAGAGTGAGCGGCGGCTAAGGGATTGTCTTTGTGATGAGTGTGCAAAAGTGCACTCTAAATACCCTATTATTATATTAAAATGCTAGAATGTGACCCTATTATGAGAGCATAGTATTTAATATTTTTAGTTCCTTCATATTTAGTTTTATGATATATTTTTCTGTTTAAGTGAGCTAATTAATATATTTATTGAATTAGGGAAGCATTGAAGGTCAAAGAAGAGCTATGAAGTATATCGTGCAATTTTCAGCTTTTAGGCAAATTCGATCCATTGAGCTTCAACTGAGATTTGGATGACGTTATAATTTCAGAATGAGAAAGTGGTATTCATGAAGTTTTTAGAGGACATCTTGGGCTTTTCAGAAAGGTCTGATTTGCAAAAATCGGAGTTCGTTTGGGCTTCAAAACGTTATTTCAAAGACAAGCCTGGAAAGCTGCTCCGAATCTGTCCGACCAGCCAACTTCAAGGGGTCATAACTTGAGCTTCCCAAGTCCAAATCAAGTGATTTTTAAGCCTAAAATTATCTACTCATCTAGGGTTACAACTTCCGTGAAGAGCCTGAGTCAAGATTCAGTCGTTATCTGATAGAAAACAGAGCCTAAAAGTGACAGCTGTGGGCATGTGCGGCTGGAAAAGGAAAAGTAAGAAAAAAAAAATTGCAAAAGAAGTAGCTGACGTGGGATGGTTTTGCTTGGAAATTAGAAGAATAAGGAAAGGAAAAAAAATAAAAAAAGACAAAGGAAAGAAGGTTTGAATAGTCAAAGAAGTAAAATCAAAAGGAAATTAAAAAAAAAAAAGAGAGAGAAAAAGAGGCTTGAGCTGGGCTTTGTGGCGCTGGCGTGTGGTGGCTGAATGAAGAAAGGGGGGGCTGGTGTTGTTTTTGTGTGGGGCGCTTAAATGGGCTTTGCACGGCTGGGCTTGTGCGTGCGTCCAGGCGCTGGGTTTTGTGGAGCGCAAGCGTGAGGAAGGTTGAGGCGCGGCAGGAACCAAGGAGGGCGCCAAAGGTCCGTGCAGTGGGCCCGCGCAAAGCAATAAAAATAAAAATAAAAAACTAAAGGAGAGAGTCCTGCGGTGGAACAAAAAAGTGAAACACAACAGAGAGAGACGCAGGTGCGGCGCGGCACAGAGAAAATCCTAGCCCCCAGCTAATCGATGGCAGAATATTTCTTTATGAAATTTATGTTGTTCGTCCTGCGTATAGGTAACTAGATTTTCAAGTAGGGTTAAGGAATGAACTTACATCATAGATGATTATTTTTAATTTATTTTTGATTCATATACGTGACTTTTATTTATTAAAATTTTTTAGTTGTCATTCACAATTTATTGTTGGGTTTTATTCTCCGAATAATTAAAGGATTCAGTCTGTTTATAGATTCAGTCATATTTTTTCTATTGAATGGATTAATATTTTGATTAGTTTTGGAACAATTGATTATTTATATTGATTTAATTCTTTTCTGCAATATTGCTCGTTGAGTATATTGTCGTCGCTGAGTTCTTTCAATGTAGATAACAATTTATGGAATTTAAAAGTGGCGAATAACTTTTCAAAGGGTTACATTTGGTTTAATTTTGGGTTATAATTCTATATCTTTCGACTGAGATTTTTAGATTTAAATTCTCAATTGAGTTATCAGTGAATTAAAAATAATTAAAATACCGGATATGTGCAAGGGATTCCCGAAACTCTACTGTTCATTAAATTTGAGTATTTTGTCTGTCAATCACTCTATTTAATTTTAATTTGCATTCAAAATCACTTTTTATATTTTTATTTTCTCGTGAAGCGTTTAATATTTTTCTTTAGTTTCAGAAATTCTGTCTATTATTTTTTTAAATTTGTCTCCCTATGGAATCGACACCCCAAAACTACACTACAACGACCGCGTTATACTTTGGGCGTAATCAGTTTGCTTGAAAAAGCAGCTAGGGGCTGCTTTGATTAGGAAGCCATGACAGAAGGGGGCGCTGAAGCAGAGGCTGAATCGGTTGAGAAGAAAAGAAGAAAAAAAAAAAAAAAAACCAAAGAAGCAGCTTAGCGGCTTGAAAGCAGAAAGAATAAAGTCAAAGCCAAAAGCGCGCAGGATGGGCAAGAGGACAAAGGATAGAGAAAGCAGTTCCTATGCAGCAGCAGTTAAAAAAGAAAAGGAAAGAAAAAGAAAGAAAGAAAAAGGCACAGGCGGCTTGTGACTTGGCGTTGCGGCTGGGAACAGTCAAAAGAGAAGAAAAAAAGAAGAACCAGCGATTGTACGGCTGCGACTAGAAAGGCGCACTGCGGGCTGCTGCGACTATTTTTTTCAGTGTTTAATTTCTTCCATTCCTCTCAAAAAAATATGGTGAATTCGTTTATGTTGAATTTAATTTTTAGCATGAACTGAATTTTCTTTATTCTAGAAAAATTTTCACGCCCCGAATTCCAGCGAACCCGAGGCGCGAGTAATGAGACAAAAGGAAAATAAAATAATAAGGAGATAAAGGACAATTAAGGACAATGACATGCATTCCATACGCTAACCCAATTCCTGTTCTGATACAATTCATAAGGTCTTGTCCATTAATTCACAACATACAAATAACAGGAAATAGTCTCGGGCTTATGCCCTTGTACAACATCAAACGTGCCCCCCCGGGCCAAATACAGTTCTTAGTTCTCTCCTTCACTAAAGCATCTCTAAGTCTCGCGTAGCCAGAGTGTCATCTGAAATGGTGTCCCACGAATGGGTCAACTCAACTACTGATACAATATAATGCTAATGCAAGAAACAAAATTAAGGGCGTGGCATGTGCGAGTGTACATTTATATCTACATGGCATTCAATATCATCAATGTAGTATATGAACAGTATGCATGATGCACCCATGCAACTCTATGCCCACCCATGTCTCACTTTACGGGCCTTCCCCGATGGCATACAAGTACCATGTATGTCTCGCTTCACGGTCCGGAACCCGTTAGGCATGCGAGTACCTAATGGCCAATTTTGAGTTTTTCACCACAGGATCTGCACCCTCATAATGCACAGCACCACATGCTCAACTCACACCATGTCCAAGGAATCACCTATGCCAATATGCTCTGATTCTACCATGCCACAATGCAATCTCAATAAGACATCACATCCACACATGAAGCATGCTTAAATAATGTATTATACAATAACATTTTAATCAGAAGATCCCTTCAACAAGGTTACATGCCATACATAGTCCATTTAACACATGCTTTAAGTCACGTTTCATAATCTTAACAGTTCTCGAAGAATATAATCCACACATTATGCTAACACATGCGATATACACATAATCATGATCCTCATTCATCACCAAACTTTCAAAAAGATAACAAGGAGCACATAAGCATATGAGCAATCAAACAAATATGTGAATCATCAAGTCAACATGGCAGTTACTCTTAAACTTAATTCTATTTCATACTTAGCACAATATATCATACCTGATGGGTTGGTCTCAACCCAAGAAGTCATACTCGTAGCGTAGCGGAACTAACAGTAAGAATGCCGAAGGTTAAACCACCTTCTCCTTGCCTTTCAGTGTCCCTAAAATCATAAAATGTAACTCAGTTCGTTTGCTACTTGAATTATGCTATTCATCAAATTTTTTGCCTTTATTTTATGAATTTATATTCTGCCAAATTAAACTCTACTGTTGAGTCTGGAATGCCGAACAAAATCAATTTAGGCTTTCATGGAATTTAATTCGGATATCCGAGCTAAAAAGGACAAAACGATCATTTCGCACTTTTTCGGATTCTTACATCCTGAGACATCTTTTCACAAATCAGACTCCACGGTTGAGTCCAGAACAATTGAAATAATAAAATTTCACTATTCTTTTACCTAAATCGGAGTTCGTTTGATTGCATTTCAATTCAGGGGTATTTTGGTAATTTTTAATGTTACTGCGAGTCTTTTAATTTTTTGGACCTCGTCTCATGTCACGGACCTCACCGTTGGTCTCAGGAGATCCAAGATAGTCAGAATACATATATGACTTACCTAATTTGGGCTCCGGGCCATTTCGGGGTATTTAATTTAATTAAATAATTTAATTTAGTAAATAAAATTAAAATACAATATATATATATATATATATATATATATTTTGTGCCTAAAAGAGAGTACTGGATTGTCCTGTCTCTCTTTGGTTATACGCGCCTCTTCCCACGTGCTCCACCAGGGTTCGATCCCCCCTACCCCCCATTTTTTCTTCTTTCTTTCCTTTCCTTTTTATTTCTTTAAATTTTTTTTTTTTTACCTGTTGGGCCCAAAATCTCTTTAAACAAATCGGGCCCAAAACCCTTTTAAAGGAGCCCAAACCTTTTAAAAAGGGCAACCCAAATCAGCAGCCCAACGATCATGGCCCAACCACCCAAAGACAACAGTGTTGTCTTCTCCAGCATACACCAATCGTCCCCTCCACCATCGGCGACTCGCCGGTGACAGTTTCCTTGTGTTTTTCGGTCGGTTTCAGGCCTACAGATCATGAGGATCACATATCTAAATTCCAAAATGGAATTGGGTGGATTTTTGGCCGTCAACCGAAGCCATAATAGTGGCTAGTCCGGTGAGGTTTGAAATTCCAGCCACCTAGTTCACTTTAAATTTTTCATGTATTTTTCTATTGTTTTTCATTCTTTTCTTCTCTAATAATAATTATTTTCTGCACTTGTGAGGATTAAATCTAAGCCATTTAATCAATATTTTATGCATAAAATATCAATGCATTTCAAAATACACTAAGACCTGTAAATGGGATTTTCTCACTAGTTTTTAAAGCATTTTAGATGATTCTTCTTGCTAACAGTTTCTCATTTCATGCTTAATAAGAGCTAACAGTTAGATCTAGTTATTATACCTTAAAAAAAATTTAAAAACAGAATAACCCACTTACTTAATTTTCTGAGTTTTTTTTCTGGTTGCAGGTTCTTCTTCCTCCTTTGGTTCACTTTCCTTGAACCCCTCTATGTCTCATGACCTCTCTCACACAGCTTCCCCTCTTTCTAGTTTCTCTCAAAAAAATCAAACCCAATATACACATACAGATTATACTCTCTCTCTCTCTCTCTCTCTCTCTATATATATATATATATATATATCATTTTCTCTCTTCTCCTACGGTTGGTCTGCACCACCCAACCCTTCTGGCATACCCATACCTACAGAACACACTTACACACTACCAACCACCCACTCTCTTACACACACAACCCACCATGCCACCTTGAGTGATTTACACTCAACCCTCACACCCACTCACTGCACACAGTACACACACACATATATATGTACCCACGTGCACACAATCTGCTATATATATATATATATATATACACACATATACACACCTAACAGTTTATATTCACACATACATATACACATCACATACATAACAAAAAAATAATACTAATAATAATAATAAAAATGATAATAAAAAAAAATCTTTATTCCAAAAAAAAAAATTTCAGGTCATTACAAAAATGATGTAATCTAGTCTCGAACTATGCTTGCTTTTCTTTGCTAATTTGAAGTAATTTTCTTTCATGTTTCTTTGATTTATTCTGAGCTTATTGCTTCTAATTAACTGGTCACTAATAAGATGATTTTAATCTTGTGATTTGTTGTCGAAAGAGGGAATCAGAGAATAGATCTTAGATATTTCAGCATAGGTAAATATAGAGATCGAAAGACTTATATGAACCTATATAGTATTAAAAAATCATTGGTCTTATTGCATTCTTGCTTTATTAATTTACATACTCTTGTGTAAAATAATGAACAAGAATAGTTTTCAATTGACTGTCGAAAGAGGCTTTTGGATGATTTAGAGATTTGCTAACAAACATAGAAACTTAAATTCAATTAGTTAAATGAGTAAAGCATAGTGAGGGATTAGGTGAAATTGATTTCCTAGAATGCTTCTCTCCCATTTATTTGACTTTCGAACAATATCTCTCTTTTCATTTAAGTATTTTCTTTGCATTGATTTTTATTTTAAGTTACATTTACAAAAATCTTAGTGACTTTTCTAAATAAAGTCGAGATTAGTTTAATTTCGGTACTTGTCAAAATTAAGTCACCAATCCCTGAAGACAATACGCTTCTTATCACTTTACTATAAAACTACGATATTGTGCACTTGCAGTTTTGCACCGATCACCGTTCTTAAGAAGCTTGAAGTTAAAGAAAACCTTATTGAGGATAGAAATGTTTTATACGCATAAAGAAGTATAAGAGATCCAGATTATTGATGAATTCTCAGATGAAGGAAAGTATAAGAGGATAGTGGTACTTGCAGCTATGTTGATAGATCCTTAATTATAGGTAAGGCAAGTCAACTTATTATGTAACTTTGGAGTTAGGAAACATGATTGGTGTTCCCTATCCAACCAATGAGCTAAAGTCACCAATAAATAGTAAGGATAGGAGAACGAGTGAACGAGATGCAATTTAATGATTTAGTCATGATCATAGTAGTGATGACGTAAATAGATGAGTGATTTTCTTCTATAAAGAAATAACTCCCAAAGTACAAGAATGAACTTTTAGAAGCATAGTAGGGAATAGTCAAACTAAGTTTGACACTTAAGAAATAGAAAAATATAGAATATTCTATAATTAAGCATTGTTACAAACTGAGTGATTGAGGGAATGACTGATAATAGAAGAAGTCATAAAACTTTAAGACTATAGTTAATCAAAACTAAAAACACATAATGAGCTACAAAGTTCAATGATGAACTAAGCATAACTTCAAACAAAAGATACTTGTAAGGAAACTAATGTTAGAATTTGAAAGATCAGTGGGAATTTGGTATTCCTATACCCTAAGAACCATATGATAAGTTTGCTTAAACTTAAAGAGGTAAGAGCTAAGTACACCACTATACTTCAGCCCCATGAGAAAATAGAAAAGTACAAATACATGCAAAGTTTGGACAATGGTACGGAAGAAATGGAGGAATTAAATTTCTCAATTCCTCCCAACCCATGTAATGGGCACACGTAGAATGGAACTTACAGAGTGAATCCAAAGAAGGATTCACAACCAAAAAGAAATTAGAAATAATTGGACAAGGACTATCCTAAACACAAAACAAAAGTACAATAAGAACATTAAATTAAATGAACTAACCAAGGACCTAGTCCTCATTAAAATTAGAAGTATTGAATAATGAAATTCAACACTCTAATGGTGGAAATAGAATTGTCTAACCATGCTTTTACTTCTCAAACTATGACTAAGTAGGCGATGACAAGAAAAGTAGTATCAAGATGTGCAACGGAAGCACGTTAATGATACGAATGTATGAATGGTTGTTCCCAATAAGATTAGTTAAGTTTTAGGGACAAAACGCTTTTTAAGGAGGAGAAAATGTAACACCCACCCCCAATAAAATGGGCAATTAGGATAGTGTAATAAAAATTAATTCAATAAAGCAACTTTTGAAAATTCTTTAGGTACTATGTCATGACATGACCTAAACTAGGGTTAGAAACTAACATAACCCAACAGTGGGCCATAACTTTAGTTAGACCATTACCCATGTAGGGTTAAAATTTAACCCAACCATAGGTAAACCTAACCTAATCCGGGATGACAAGATTCATGAGTTCAAGTGATCAACACATCACTAACCTAAAGTTAAAAAAATTATTCCTCAAATATTAAGAATTATTAAATAAAATATATTTAATAATTATAAAAAAATAGGAAAAATACAAAATAAATACATAAAATACTAGGAAAAATAAAGTAAAAATATATAAAATTATTTTATGCATTAAGTGACTTATACATAATGAAAAAGCCCAAATGCACGCATTGGAGTGTGAATAGAGGTGTATGCATATATGGAAATATGTATGGGAAAATAAGATAAAAAAAAAAAAAAAGGAAAAAAGACAATTAAAAATTTTTTTTGTTCATCATGTGCCTTATAGAAGATGAGCGAGGAAATACGCACACAAGAGTGTGTAAATAGGGGCGTGTGTGTGTGTATATACATATATATATAAGTTGGAAATTGAAAAAAAAAAAAAAAAAAAGGGGAGACGTGCATGCATGCAGCCCTACTACAACCTCATATGCAGTAGCCCTGCAGCTGCCCTACCAGCCACCATAGCCCATAACCCTAGCCACTTTTCTTGACTTAAGGTTCCACAAATTCTGACCCCACACCTAAAACTAAGAGAAAGTATAGAGAAATTTGTGCAGAGCAAAAGAGAAGGAGCTACGTGGAGTGTGAGAAAGGGAGAAGGGAGAAAAAGAGGGATGATTTGGGTCAAGCTTCAAATCAGGTTATAATCAATTCTTCTCTATTTATTTTTGTTTTTGTGTAGGAAATAGACATATTAGATCAATTTATATGAGCTTTTAGACCCCTAAAATGGCAGAACCCAAAGGAAACTACCATTAACAGACCTTCGAATTTAGCCAAAAACTAACTTGAACCAAACCCATTTATGAGTATTGGAACTTAATCTAGGTAGAAAATGATTCATAAAACAATAAAATTAAGATGAAATGACCTAAGATCAGTTAGAAACAACTAGAAACCGCAAATAGTCGATTTTGGAACATTAGGAAATTGAGCAATAAGCTTAATTCCAATAACAGGGAAGGAAAGCCTATGATCTTAGGATCATGTAACAATAAACCTCACACAAAATGGTTGAGAAACAAGCTTGAAGCAATGATTATATAGTAACATTATCGAGCTTTATAATAAGTTTCAAGGCCCAAAATTGATGCCAAAGTAAAGACTAATCTTCCAAAAAATGAATAGGATTGAAAAGGGATTGAAACAGTCCCTAAAACCTAACGAATTAAGCTCTGAAAATCCTAGGGTTACACAACTACAATGACCATCATGGCGAATAAGACGACGAACAGTAAACGGTCAAGTTGGGTCGGGTTGGTTCGACCCGCGTATGAAATGGATTTAATCCTGATTGAAACGGCGTCGTTTAGACACAATAAATTAATTTAAAACTTAAAGGCAACGGAGTCATTTTGGTGACGCAAGGGTGACGCGGCCATGACGCATTGAACTGAACCGGTCGGTTCTCACGTCTTCAGCCACAGTTCACTTGGAATATGACTGAACTAAACGATTTTCTACAAAAATCAAGGGTTAAACCAAAACCCTAAACCAACATTTTCTTTATTTACACTTTATCCCCCAATAGTTTAGGAAAATTAACTAAGGCCCAATTACTATAAAAATTATTTTAAAAATACTTTCCTAAATTAGAAAAATGATTAAATTAAAATCGTGATTTTCAAAAATTGCACCTAAGCTCTTGATTTTCGGTAAATTACAAAAGTGTCCCTAAAAATGTCAAAATGGCGATTTTGCCCATAAACAAATGAAAAAATGGCAATTACGTCTCTCGAAACTATATTTAGCATAATTAATGCAGAATACTATAACAAATATTTGCATTACATGTTTTAAAGTAGCATCTCCTTAAATATTTTATATGATATGAATAGCTTAAAGAATGTTTTGCAAGAATGTTTTAGTATAAAGTTTTACTTGCCTTACAAACCCTGTCAGGGGTTAAGAGCTGGTAGACCTTAAGCAAGTCTTTATAGCATGAATTTGTTGGGAGTCTAGAATCTGGATGGCACAGTAAGCACAGAGCTCTAAATTACTTTAAGAGTCACCATGTCACGCCCTATGGTCCCAAGGACAAAGCTTTAAGATGTATGGTATGTATTACTTTACCAAGTTACTTTTATAGTACAAGACTTCTAGATATCATGATTTATTTTGTAAAACTAGACTGACATGAAGTCTTGCTTGATATAACTTATCTTGCAACTTTCAGTTATATATATATATATTTTTAAGAATGCTAGTAGCTTTTAGTACAACTCTTTTAACTATTATTTATGAACGTTTGTAAAAGTTTATGAAGGTTTACGAAAGCCTATGATAGTTTATGAAAGTTTAAAAAGGAATTTCCAAAAACCCATGACAGGGTACTTACGTTACTCACAAGCTTTTCATAAAGCTCACAGAGATTTATCCTATATATTTCAAGCGAAAGTTCCGATAGCATAGCTTAGGAAAATGGATCTAGATTACAACCATTTTTGGATGAAGACGACAACTTTTGGTTATCATAGTTATCTTTTTTAGTAGAACACCAAAAGAAATTTTTGGGCTATAATTTTCAGACTTGATTGTAATTTGATGATTAAGTATCTAGTTATACTCTGCTATGTTTCATTTTTCATTGCTATGTATAGTTATGAATGTAGAGATTTATGTACTAGTCAAGATGCCTTTGGTTGGACACGTCATCAATATACCACAAAGGGATAGTATATTGGTGAGGTACCTAATTGGCCAGCTCATTATCCCTAATCCGCATAGAGTGGGATTTGGGATGTGACAAAAATTCTCAATCGTGAATTATCTTGATAAACACTAGTCTTGACCTTATTTACCTTGTAATGATGTTTAATTTTGAGTCACTAATTTCACTTAAACTATTTGTCTAATCATTAAGGTAATTTGCTTTAATTAATCCTCATTGGTCAAATTTTTCCCAATTTAATTGGGTCAAGATGTTACAAAAGCTAGGTCCCATCCAAACGGAGAACTATTTCCCGATCAAACACACGTCCTATTTTCGGTTCATTGGTCGCCCTAGTCCGAGCCCTCGAATACAGTTTGCCTGTAAATACATATTGTGCGAAAATTTCATAGTTATACACAGAGTTACAACTTTCACATTAGAGAGGTTGGCTTTTGCACAACTATATTGGGTACTTGGCTACTTTATAAATCTTAGAGACTAAATTCATATTTAATTTAGGATTGCATACAATCCCTTCTTTACAAATGAGATTGTGAAGTATTGCCATCTAAGAGTGCATCTAAGGTTCACTTTTTGTCACGACATTATGTTTGTGTTAGATCTGAGGGAGATCAGATTGGTAGGAAAAGTGATTACTGTGAAAAATCATTGGAAGAGACTCGATCAAAACACATAGGAACATTATAGAAAGGACCGTAGACGAATGACTAATGAGGTAAAAGTACAAGAAGCAACAATAATGCTGGTATTGTGAAGTTCATTGTTCTTTGTACTTGATTAATTTCATAGTGGAGATTTCTTGCAAGTTGTGAAAAACCCAAGAAGGTTTCCCATATAAAATTGATGTCTCTCTTATACTCTATTGTGCATGTTTTTTATACTAGTATAGTACGTATTTACTTGACACTTGGTCATGTTACATTTGAAACCCAATATTAAATTCATATCTAGAACAATCACATTTAATTCAACAATTCCTACCTAAATCTAATTAATAAAATTAATTAATTTGAGACTAAATGCGTAACTCTATGAAATAATTAATTAATTATGACACTGGAGATGAAAACAAAATCCTCTCTCTTAACACCCATTGGCCTCACTTGGTGAAAACAATTCAATATATCAAACCCTAGTTAAAGTAAACTGACAAAAAGCCTTCCACAGAAAAAATAAATCAATAAATAACGATGCATAAAAAATAAATACTATTATTCCACAGCTGATTTATGTACAAACACAAGCCCACCGACATCCCAAGCAAAAAGATTTCTCTTTTACAAAGTCAGTCTCGTTCTCTCTTTTCCTTTTATGTGCAGAATGCTGACTTGAATATATCCTCTTGAAGCAAATTTAGGTTTTAACATCCCCTTCAAATGAATGGAAGAATGAAAATTTAAACCAAATATCCCTCTTCCAGCCAATATCCACAAGTATTTGCATATCCCAAGAATGTATATAAGATAAATGTATCAACTTTATCAGCTGCAAGATTCCAGATCCACTGAGAAGAGAGCCGAGGGCACAACCGGGAAGCTTTCTCCCCAGTCCAAGTCAATCATTGCCATCCAGTCCAAGAATGAGATCACAACTTGGGACCGAATCTGTCTGGCAAAAATTGCAGCTAACAGATTCTAAGACAAAATGTTTGTTGACGCCCGCTTTGAATTCCTGAGTAATTTGTATTCCAAACACACAAAACTCGTCGAGATCCTTGGATAAAAAGATCAAATCATGGGACTGCATGTCAAACACATGCAACAAAATAAATTTCTTACCTTTGATTCCATTAAGCTATGGATAAAGGTTTTGATTCCCACAACCAACCAGAAAGCAGGATTCACCTTGTGAGATCCATCAAACTACAGTCAATTGTCCACAACCAACCACCCAGCATTCTTCACAAGTTGACTGCAGTCTCTCAATCCTGTCATCCTCTGATTTCAACTCGCTTCAAGTATTCTCAGCTGGAACTTTTTCTGAATGGATTGTGTTTAGATCAAAGGATCAGCATAGAAAGCTAATGCTCCAAGAGCTCTTGGAACTAGGAACGAGCATCGAAAAAATCTGACACCTATGATGCTTTGAAGCTCCAAATGCAGGAAGAGAATTTGCAGAGATCAAGCAACTGCTACAATTCTCTCTTCCCCACAACCCCGGTTGAACTTTGCTTCTTCTGAATGCCATATTGCCAGGCATCTCGGGATTTATCAACTGATTGATCAAAATCGTCCAAAGTGTTCTCCATTGGCGACTTTAAGGACCTGTAATTCCCATTCTTGGAAATTAATGATGCGTTTGACTTCTCATCATCTTCTGATGGTGTTCCTGATCTGGATTCTGTGTACATATCAAACGATCTATACCGTACCCCAGACCTCAAACCCCTCACGTTAGAGACCTTACCAGGAATTGGAACGTAAGTAGGTGCCTTTGGTACTAGGAAATCTTTGGGGAGAGAATCCATGTCCAAGTAACAGTTCCTTGCTTTGGCATCAGAGATCAGTGAGGCCCAATCATCAGATTTTATCAGAGCATTGGCATTCCCCATAACCTGTTAAAACATCGACTTAATTATTGTAAAATAAAATCAAAACGAAGCATTTTGTTTTGTGAGTGCATGTGTAGCCAACAAGCATCTACATGGGCAAACAAGAGATGAAAGAAAACTCGCACCCAAAGAGCTCTTCTTGCACGAGTAAGAGCAACATTCATTCGGCGGATATCTGCAACAAAGCCCACCCCCTGATTTGAAGCGCGGACACAAGACATTATGATGACATCACGTTCTTGGCCTTGGAAAGCATCAACAGTATTAATATACACATCCTTCCCTTCTTCTGAATTTAGAACATCCTCGAACTCCCGCTGAAGGCATTTCAGTTGCAGCTTGTATGGTGTGATTATACCCACAGAAGCTTTTCCCATGCCCAAAGATTTCAAAGTTTTCTGAAGGTGCTCATACAAGCGGAGACAAAACTGTGCTTCATGTATATTCTGATAAGAGACAGATCCACCTCTGTGGGATTCTCGACCATGAGTAATATCAAAAAACATGTAAGGCCTCAATAAAGTGTCCTTATAGTATTTTTCGTCAGGTAAGTTAACGACACTTTCACTGTCAGTAAGGCGTCCTTGGTAGAAGTACCTAGAAGGAAAATCCCGGATTTGAGGATGCATCCTATACTGCACAGATAATAACATCGTTGGGCAGCCTGCTTGCTGAAACCTCTCGAAGAGGCTTCTACTGTATAACAAGGTACCAGCTGCCTTGCTGATAACTGTAGCAGGAAGCTGCTGGGGATCCCCAACAAGAACACAGCGTGCTGCACCAAGAGAAAGGGGAGGAAGAACAGCAACTTCGCTGGCTTGGGCTGCCTCATCAATCACAACCATGTCAAAACCATGACTAAGACGGGAGAACAATTTGCGACCACTGCTTGAGACAGTAGTGAAAACAATCTCAGCCTCATTGGCAAAACTTGCCTCAAGATTAGCACGAGCTTCCTCCAAATTGAAGCTGCTACCAGGGCGAAACCTGCCTTCTAAAATGAGAAGGCGGGACATTTCCACCAGAACTTTATCCCTGTTCTCAACCACCGCTGCAAGAGTTTGCAGTAAAGTATCTCGGTTCTGCTCCCGAGCCACAAGAACATCCGGATCAACACCAACAGATCCTTGAGCACGACCAGCAGCAGCTGCAACATTGAGTTCTCTCTGTAGGCAAGCCATCTGCTGAGACAACTGAGCTTCACGACCTCTCAACTGGTGCATCCATCCAAAAATTTCATCACGATTCTTAACTAAAAGCTGTTCAGTTCTACGCTCAACTGAAACTGCCTGGGCAGCACGTGTTTGTGAATCAACCCCAACTCGGGCCACAGTCAGGTCGATAAACTTTCATCTCACCATCAATGAACCCACGATCAAGAACACGTGCTAACAATTCATCAGTTGCAGCATTCGAAGGAGCACAAACAAGCATTCTAGGTTTTGGGCAAAGCTTTGGAAGAGTGCGAAAGAGATTCTGATCCATGCTTTGGAGAACTTCATCAATGGATCCAGTGCTGACATTGTCAGAGCCGCTCTCATTATTTTGCTTATAGCTTTCAGGTGCTACTTTCTTAAGCAGTGCAGTGTAGTAGTGCTGATACTGAACAAGATGAATGACATTTAGCATTCCCCACACTGTGTGAGTCTTGCCTGTTCCCGGAGGCCCTTGTACTAGAGTAAAAGGCCATGGATCTTGCCGCTTTGTCATCCCACTACTTGTACCAGCAGCTGTATGCATTGCAGCCCACTTAATTGCTGCGAGCTGGGGTCCATTAAATGTTCTATGTAAATAATCAACAAAGTTTGGTGTGAAACACTCAGGCATGGCAGGAGGCTGCTCCTCATATTTTGGGAAGTGTTCTGGACTAGGCTGAAGGATTGCAGTCTGCATCTGCATAAGAGAACATATATTAATTTGTTTCCATACAAGCAGTATGAGCTTAAAAATAGAAAGCAATATCCATTGCAAAAACTAGATTCCAGCTGTCACCTGCAAGTTGAGGCGACGAAATGCATGTAAGGCAATGTATTCCCTTTGGGTGGTTGCAAGAGAACCAAGCACAGTTAAGAACCAGATGCCTTTGGGATGAACTTTCCTTAGAATGTGATCATTATCACCCTTGCTATCAAAAGTATTATTAGAAAAGGAAAAAAGGAGAGAAATCATCATCAATATATTGGTCAATTAATAAATACCATAACAAAGTTTCATAATGTAAGAACATTTCAGACGACCATCAAAAACTGGAGAAAATAAAAAATTGAAGAACTAAAAGCAACCTGTTAGCATCATAAGAGTCCCCAACATAAAAATGAAGGATTGCCCCTGGGGGATCACGAGTATCAATAGGTATGTGTCGCCTAACTGTACCAGCCACACGCCCACTGACCTCGGGCTCTTCATCATCGTCAATTGTAGAGGTACTGTTCCTCTTGGATTTGACTACAAAATGTAATACAAGTTGATTCATATATTTAAGCTGAAAATAATAAATATTTATGCTGCAGGTCTGAACATGCAGAAATCATGTACTCAATAGGTCATAACAAACCTGTTCCAGGCCTGGGGGATGAAAGTACTGCAACATCGCCCTCCTTGAATGTCCATTTGCACTCATTCACGGGAAGAACTATCACATCATACCACCCTACGCCAATATGGAGAAAAAAAAAATTAGCCACAAATCTAAAAGAATAATCTAGAAGTCAATTGCACGAGTCATCTTACCAAGGACCCATCAGCAAATTAAATATTAAAAAAAAGATTATCCTTCCAAAACTTCATTCTGCTATGATTACCAGGACCGCTAGATAAAACATATATCTTGAGGCCAAATGAGAGAACACTAGATAAGATTACAGGACCAAACACCATAAAGTTGACATGACATGGCACTAGGATGAATAGATCATTTCAAAATACCAGCACAATAATTAGCTCAATATCAACTTAAATCATAAAATGCTTGATAAGCAAGGTATTTGTAGAAGGCAGAGTACCTCTTTCTCGCCTTTCAATGCTTTTTACACGGACCATTACATGCAAGTCTCTAGAAACTGTTTCAGTTAACTCCTCCCAAGTGCTGTAAAGCTGTGCTCGGCATTCCTCAAAAAGCAAGGGCTCAAATACTCTAACATACTCTTCTACAGATTCAAACCGACCAGGAACACATTGGAGCTCAGCCTCCTCTGATGATGCACAGAAAAATTGAAGTTACTAGTTCACATGA
Organism: Nyssa sinensis; assembly: GCA_008638375.1. Classification (NCBI taxonomy): domain Eukaryota; kingdom Viridiplantae; phylum Streptophyta; class Magnoliopsida; order Cornales; family Nyssaceae; genus Nyssa; species Nyssa sinensis. The sequence continues at coordinate 33,377,312 of CM018034.1, forward strand.
TATAAATGCTGTTTACCACTTGTCACAAAAAAATAATAATACTATTAAAAGAAAAAGAAATACATATAGCCAAAAATAATTTTCTGATTGAGCATCTTTTATTAGCACAAAAGAGTAATAAATTTTTCTAAGACATCTCATGCCATGACCCAAAAGGATTAAGTAAGAAACATAATTTCAGATAAAAGAATAATTTACAACTACATCCATGAATTAAAGCCACTAAACAAAAAAGAATTATATCGACAATTATTCTATTAATATGAAAGATCTCTGAAACAAAAGTTATGCCTATTATCTAAATTTTTAGTATATCAGATTTATTCTTCCATCCAATAGGCTCTCCGGACAATTGGACGCCCGCCACATGAAGCTGCAGGGATCCCCTCCGCTATGTGTGGGCCTGAGCAATACAAACATCATCACATATTTCAAAAGCTAATACAATGAAACCTAGTCCACCACTATTCCACAGTACGGTAGCCAATGAACAATCAAATATCAAAACCTAGGATAAAGACAAGTGCCAAATATGGAGTACATAGAACTACAGCAACACTCCATGTCCCAACAATTACACTATGAAAATCATACGATAAGATGAAAAAAGAACATCAAATTATACAAGATGCAGATAAATCATTGGTAACAGTGAATTTAATCCATAAAAATATGTGATTCAGAGAACTCCAAAAAATAAAAAAGGAAAGTACTGATGGCAATTCTGAGATCTTAAAATCCATTTCATTTAAACCAGTAGCCAAAATCATTAATTATAGAATAATACAAAAAATTTCTTAACCAGAGCCTGGTATGCTTAACATGAGGCAATGTTATCAAAGGCGACCAGGTGCTTGCCTAAACAATAAGGTGAGGCGAAGATGAGGCATAGAGCCTTGGCACATTCCGGGCAAGGCGACTTAAATAAGGCATTACTTAGGTAATCGCCTTGACTAATACGAAAGGCATTGAGATGAGAGCTTCATTAACTAAAACTTATTTTACTTAAATGTTCTCGTATATCAGTCTTCTTTTAGGACTATAAGTAGTTTTATCCTGACAATATTTACACAATATAAAAGATGCAAAAAAAAAAAAGAAAAGAGCTTAGAATGATCTTATTGTATAAAATATAAATATGTCATACGTCATTCTCAGATTAAAAGTTTGAGGATTACATGAGAATATTGTATAATATAATAATTAACTTAGAATAAATGAACTTTTAATGTCTAATATATTTTTAAATTTTTTAATAAGTTAGCACATCGCTTCATTCACACTAACCAGTGTTGTCAAAGGTGAGTGTCAGGTGATCTAGACGACTGGACAAGGCGATTTTTAGTGTAATTATTGTCATCTTTAGATTAAACATTTTAGTGTTACCTGATCATATTATAATCATAAGATACTATTTTTAACTTAGCATAGAAAAAAAAAAGAATGGACTCTTTTTATATAGGTAATTTAACTTAGAATGAATTAATGTTTAATATCTAATATATTTTTTTTATTATTTCTATTAGTTAGCACCTCACTTCACTTAATTTAATGTTTTTTTGTTGCCTCACTTTCTATGTAATGTAAGACCTTAGCGCCTTATAGGTGCATTTCGCCTTTAACTATATTGAAGCTAATGCTTTTTTATCGCCTCATTTTTCAGGCAATGTATGACCCTAGCACCTAAGGGCCCATATTGCCTTTAATTACAATGATAAAGAGACGAGCACTCTATAATTGGTACTTGAAGTTTAATTACATTATGAAACTGAGGAAAACTCTTAACAATGTGGTGAAATAGTTATCGGTCAGATTTAGTTTCTCTTAGCGGCAGTGATGCAAAAGAAAATTAATCAACACGCAATACAATGATGACATTCTGACCAAATGTAACCATCTCTAAATGTTTATTTTTGTACCATTATAGTTGGGATTTCACTTAGAGATAAGTGCAAATATTTGTTTTTAACAGAGCCCATATGGTCGACATTTAGGAAAATTGGTCAGAAATGAGGTTCGCCAAACCTCGATGCTTAAACAAAAAACAAAATTGGCAGCACCCCCCCCCCCCCCCCCAAAACCAAAAAAAAAAAAAAAGAACGAAAAATTTTATTATCAATCATCATCAAATCACTAGAAGACATAAATGCACATAGCCCAAGGAAAATATATAACAAGAAACTCATTTTAATCAGTCCAAAAAGTAAATAAGATCACAGAAGAAAATAACATTTAAGATACCTGGATGATGCCAGAACTTTTCATTGGTCACCTCCCGTAGAAGACGCTCCACTGAAGTATCTTGATATTGGTTGCCGACTGCAGTTTGCTTCTTGGAAGGAAGTTTTTTGGTTCCCAATTTTGGATCCATGGTGCTTTGACTCATCAGAGCAGGCTTCCCAGTAGAAACCTGAGAATTCTTGACCTGCCTCAACTCTGAAGGCTGCTTCCACAAACTTTGTCTTGGAACAGGAGGTGGGTGAACCTCTGTGGCAAGATTTGTCATGCTATTCAACCTCCTAGGCCTAGCTAGAAGTCCTGAATTAATATCACCATTACCTTCAGATTTAGGATCATTAGATTCCACAAAAGTGTTTCCTTCATTACATGATAAATCAACCTGTTTTGGATCCTTCATCAATGGCTGATTCTGCTTTTCTCCCATGCGTTCAGTGGCTGGAAGAATTGTACGGGTTTCTTTAACAGTACGTGTGTTAATAGATGCTGAAAAGTTCTGCCTTCTCGGAGTTGAAGTTTTGATAGGGCCCGCTTGCTTAACATCTTCCAAATTAAGAAACATGGTCTGCCTACTACGCTTTTTTCCTAGCATCAGTTCCTTCTGCTGGTCAAGCTTAGGCCGCTTTCCAGGATTATTTGCGCACTTTAGTGCATGACTTGCTTCAACTCCTTTAACTTCCCTTTGTTTTACAATCAACCCAGATTCTTCTGGACCATCCGTGGATATATCACCCTTACCATTGCCTTCTGGATTTCGGCTAATATTGCTTTTCTGATCATTGGTGTCTGTATCCAATCCTACAGAAGTATGATCACTGTTTTCATCCTTGATATTTTCAGTCATTTTGAGAGACATTTTCGGCCGCCACACCAGAATCACAACCATCCATCATCCCAGGCATTCCTTTCTCCTGTGCATCTTTAACATAAGCAGTGATAGACCGTTTGTGCATACTATTGCTTCCATATGCATCATCAGAGCCATCTGCGTTAGACCATTCCCCCTCTTCCTTCTCAACAGCTCGAGCATCTGCAGAATCCAATTCTAGCAGTGGTGCTACCTTTGCATCCTCGCTGTTATTTGCGTTAGATGATGAGGTAACCTTGGAGCTCATATCTGCTGCCCTATTCTGTTCAGTACAAACTTTAAATTCCTGAGAATCTTTTGGCCGAACAAAAGGCTGAAAGCCGGAAACAGAAGATGCATGGGAGAAAGTATGGTTATTTACTATTCTTTGGGAACCAGTCGAAGTTTCAAACAAGTTAGTATGTGTATTTGAAGATGGAACCGCCCTTTGAGGCTGGAAACAGGAAACCCCATCGCTCTCTTCATCCTCCTCAGCAGGGAGTTCATTAAGATCAAAAAACGGCCTTCCCCCAGATCCCATCTCATTTATAAATGCATACAAACTACTTTTGAACTAACTACCAAATTGATCTGCCAAACATGAATACCAACAAAATCCAAAGTCTTTATATTTTCCAGAATTATTCAAAAACAAAGTAAGGAAAAAATGTAAAATATATATATATATATGAGTCTGTTTTCCAAGGAACCAAGGAAAAGAACATTAAATTTGACATTAATGATTTATGCCATTGCATCATCCAACAAACAGTTTTGTCCAACTAAGCCAAATAGTTGCACGGGTTGAAATTAAATCTTGTAACTAAATAAATTGTAAAAGCAAAAAAACAATTTCAGTATGATGTAAAAGAAAGCATACATTTCTTAAAAGGAAGAGACCAGAGCCAATCCTGGCGCAAGCAAGCCCCCTTGTTTTATACGTAATGTAAGAGGACCCTTCAAGGATGACCTAGAGATCTTCCTGTAAAAGAACTCCATAACAACGAGATTATCAATACAATGAGATGACCAATTTCTTCGATGATTTTCACAACAGACAAATCAAACCATTTATAATAGTTTAAAAAAAAAGCTACATAGATAAATCAATATCCTACTTGAATCCAGTGAATAAAATGATCTCTCTACAAAATATTCACACCATCAAGAACATGAGAAGTTTTACACAAACCAAAGAAAAAAACAACCTAATATAAAACCTGTAAACAATTCCCCATTCAAACGGAACCACATTGACACTGTCAAATCTTTGCTGCAAAGAATAATATTCTAAAGAGAAGCACGCCTCTACACATACCCATGATGTAAAATGCTAATATTAGCAAAAAGAGAAATCCCAAAAGCACCCAAGAAGCAACAAATGTGGCTTCCAGCAACAATGGCACAGACATTTCGTTTTGTGATATTGCCTAAACTAATTTTCTTTTTTTTAATTGGAAGCAAAAGATGGGTCAATGGAAGTATTCAAGAGGCTCCTCATGTTTGTTGATCAAAGAACCAAAAAAACTACATGGATAAACCATTTGGAGAAACATCACGGGGATCAAATAAGTTTATCATAATGATCAATGATGAATGGCTTCTTCTTTCTTTCTTTTTTTGATAAAACGATATGGGGAAGAGGAAAATCCTAAATACTATGTATGTACAATGACTCAAACCATAATCGTGTATATGGGAGAGATAGATTTTTCCATCTTGGATAGGCCAACTCTTCTTATCCCTCAAAAAATGGCAAACTGCCAAGTTATCCCAAGAAAACAAAATAAGAATGCATATTGATCTATGTAATATAAATATATCTATGTATGTATATATATATATATATATATATATAAAAAAAAAAAAAAACTGAATCCACCATGTTTAAGCTTGGATTTTGAAACTGAGACTTCTCTCAATTCCAACCAAAATCAGCATTTTCTTGGGTTAAGGATAGCAAACATCTAAATGGAAACATCAACAAGGAGTATACAGAGACAAAGTATTCTTGAGTACCAAGTATTACAAGCCCAAAATGAATTGAATGACCAAAATGGAGGCACTATTCAACCATAGCGTCTATCAACAAGATCAAGCTAACTTTCAAAAAATTATATGAAAAAAAAAAAAATTCAGCCAATATTCCAAGTATCCAACAACCATAGCTTCAGGCCAAATTATAATAATAATTATTATTATCATTAGTTTTTTGTGTGTCCTTCTGGGGTCTGCAGCCCTGGCGGGATAAGTATGTCATAGATCTTGATAATTTTGCTACAGATTCCATCTTGACATATAACTATATAAGTCCATGTATATAAAACATGTGGTCATTGTGCAGTCTACATTTTTTAGAGTAACATACATTCCTTAACCTGAGTTAAGGACAATATTTTTGACATAAAAAGAGTAAACGAAAAGTTGCAAGCCCATAGACAGTAAACACTTAGCCCGAAGTGAATAATTGCTTTACGAAGTTTAAAGGAGGATTATCAGCAACAAAAGACATGTATAGCTTTGGCCTACGAATGGGTACAATATTTATAAGTGATGATCATCACGTAAGGAACAAACCCCCAAGTCACATACCCAAAATTGATGACAAAACACAACAACCAATAATAAAAATTAGTATCAGCACAGTGAGAGAGGGTTAAGTCAGTCCCATTTAATTTATAGAAATGAAAGCATAAAAGAGATATTCAATAAACATTTCTTCACAACAAATTCAACAGAGATAGTCCAGCATAAGAAGTTTCCACGAAGGCTATTTCAATCCATTTCAGAGTTCGGGTGGTCAACAAGAAGCTAGCATAATGCATAATTGTCATAAACTAAAAGAAAGACAAATTGGAATTGTAAGGCTAAAGAAGAGAAGCCAGACAAATTTAGTCTAATATAATTTTGTTGATATGCTACAAACCATTTGCACATTACAACAATATGTAAATACCACCAAAAACATAGCAGCAGCAAGCAACAACAGCAATAACAAAATTAAAACCCCCAATCAATATAAGAAACTAACCGGATAAAGAGACTGCTGATGAAACAATGGAGCTGGAGTCAATAAACCTAACAATGATGGGGCTGTAAGGAAAATAAGCAATTTGATAAAACTAAGGTAATGGAGGACTCTGGCATTAAAAAAATCAGAAAAATATCACAATTCCAAATCTCTAAAATGCATCCACAAATTTCTTCAAAACATCAATTGATTAATCTATGATTTTATTCAAATTAAATAACAACCAAAAGATCCTAAAATCATAACAGCATGCAAATATACATACATACATACATACCTACAGACATATATATACATATATATATATATTAACATATGCCGACATATGTACATATATGCACAAATATATATGCGCATTAGAAAGCTATGAAAAGACCATTATTCTGTGAAAAGAATTAGTATAGAGTTCAAGATCCAAACGGAAAAAACGAAAAAAAAAAAAAAAAAAAAACGAAATGAATCAACCACTGAATAAATAAAAACCATCAGAGAAAATGAAATTAGTCAAAATCACAAACAAACCCTTAGGTTAGGCACAACTTCGGGAACGACCGAACCAAGCCCTAGCACACGATCTCGAACAAAGAAACCAGATCTGATGCGATCCTATGAGAGAGAGACGGAGACGGGTCCAAGATGAGAGAAGAGAGATGAAATAGTGAGAGAGGAGCGGAGAAAGTCGGAGACAGACGGACTAATCCGAATGGAAGGGGTAATTAGGGATGGCGATTAAAGAGAAAGTGGGTAACCCGACCCTATCGAAACGGGTTGGAACACTTAAACGAGCTAGGGCCGGGTTCTGTGAATGGGCCAATGACAAGCGTACCCGACTTAGCTATGGTGGTGCCCCACCCGCCCAATTATGTAGTAATTAAAAGAGCATTCATGGCACATCACTTTATGTTTATATTAGTATACATTACTTACATTAGTGTAAGACCCACCATCACATCACTCACATGGGTCTCATATTTATGTGAGTGATGGGCACAACATGAGTATAAAGTGATGAACAACTAAACATTACTCTAATTAAATTAAGTCATTCAGTCAACAATAATAAGTTTTTTTTTTTTTTGTAATGCAAGATATCATAAGTCAGCTTGCGTATACCAGATTATGTCTTTACAATCCCTCTCACAACCATTTCATACGCTTATATGTGAGTTGAAGTGGCCCCAAGAGTTTTGTTGGCAAGGAGAATTGAACCTGTGAGCTCAGGGGTAAGCCCCTTACAAGTAAAACAACTCCTACTCGGCCAACCTTTTAGAGTTAACAATAATAAATTGTTAATTAAGATTGGTTCAAGCCCATTCATTCTAACCCCAAAAGTTTCAAAATATTTTTATGACTAAAATACCTTTTAGATTCATGTTCAGTGTATCATTCCATAATTGCCTACAGGTTCACTCGTGAATGATAGTTTCTTTAAAAAGATTTTCAAAATTTTCAAATTCATAAACTTACGATATAAATCTTTTTTCAGTAAAATTTATATATTTGAATTATAAAAATCAATATCTATTAAACAAGATCCATGTTGTTTTAAAATTTTGCCAAAAAAAAAAAAAAGAAATCAACCCCAAATAGTGAAATTTCATTATGTAGTAAATTTTCATTGTTTTCTTAGAAAAATAGTAAATTAAGGTTGAAAATGGCCTTTTCGCAAAACTGTCATGGCAAATTGCCTAAAGCAAGTTTGAGTTGGTTAGATCTCAAACAATACATAAAAATGCATATATAATTCGCAAAAAAAGAGGAAACTAAGCATAAAGTTATGGCAATTTGAAGTTTTTACACAAAATGTATTTTTTTCTCCCAAATTAGGACAACAAGTTATTCATTTATATATTTCATAATATGAATGTGGAAACAAAATTAAGGTGATTATCATGGTATAATTTTAGCTTTCTTATACAATTTTAGTTCACTTATATAAAACAAAGACAACACTAAAATCAATTCTTTATAAAAGATAATGAGACTACAAATAAATAAGAAACTTCAATTCAGTCCCACATTTGAAGAAAAATTCACTACTTTTAATTAAACTAGTATCAACTTATCAAAAAATAGTGAAATTTCACTATTTTAATCAAACAAGTTTCAATTCACTTATAATTTTAAGTAAATTGTGAAATTTCATTACTTACTAAAACAAATATCAATTAAGTTTCACTATATTTAATCAAACTAGTTGTAATTCAATTCGAATAATAATGAAATATTGAGAAATTTCATTGTATTTAATCAAACCAGTTTCAATTAAATTGTAGACAACGAAAATTTACTATTTTAATCAAACCAATTTCAATTCACTTCCATTTAAAAAAAAAATAGTGAAATTTCACTATACTTAATCAAACAAGTGTTTCAATTCAAATCATTTTGTAAAAAAAATAGTGAAATTTTATTATTTGATTCCATTTTGTTCCAATTTCAAAGAAATGGTGAAATTTTACTATTTCAATAAAACTAGTTTGAATTTAGTTTCACTTTTAAGACAACAATGAAATTTACTATTTCTATCAAAATAGTTTTAGTTAAGTTCATTTTTAAAATGAAATGATGCAATTTCACTTTTTGAATCAAACTAGATTCAAATCAGTTCCAATTTCGAAAAAATAGTGAAATTTCACTAAATTAATCATATTGGCTTTAATTCAATTCCATTTTAAAAGAGAATAGTGAAGTTTCATTGTTTTTATCAAATTTGTTTTAGTTCAACTCCAAATTCTAGGACATAATAACATTTCACTATGTAAATTGTTAGGACTATGAGTCAATTTATATGTCGACAGATTTCATTTGACAAAAGTTGAGTTGTAACTGGGGTTATATTGGGGCTAAGTACATAACTATCAAACACTCAAGCCTTGTGGTCAAGCATTCGATCATTAGTATAGAATTAGGAAGTTGCCCACATAAGGGTAAAAAGGTAAATTAGACCTGGTGACGTTGGCCTAGGTTGGTTGCGCACATATAGTTTTTACAAAATGTGTTAAATATGTTGGAATGTGTTTAATATCCTATTGATTTATTTGACACACGTTTTTGAATGTTGACTTTTGCCTAGAAATATACCCAAGAGGGGAGTGATTTGGGTAGTTGGCAAATATTTCTTACTTTTATAACTTTTTGAATAATGCAAGTAAAGCATAAAGTATGTAAAAGGTATAGAAGAGAGAAATAACACAAAGATTTTACGAGGTTTGAAAAGCTTCCAACATACTCGAACCAAGCCCCCCGTTTGAGATTTTCATTATGTGAACTCTTTGTAGGTGGAGATTAAACATTTACAATGGAGAGCTCTCCCACTTTTTTTCCCAACAAAATTCTTGTTTGTCTCACAAAGGTAACACCTACCCTCAAGTCTCACGCAATGAGAATACAAAACTTTACACCTAGGTTTTCTCTCTTCTAGAACTAATTTGCGACATATCACTCTCTAATGATTAATCAATAAATGCTTGAGTATTTAAGATATAAGAGAACTTTGAGATTTGGATCTGAAATGATTGTGATCTCAAGTCACTTTTAATATATAAAATGTTAAAGTTAACAATAAATACTTTCAACAACCTCTTTATATAGGCCTTTATAAATTATAGTCATTAGATTAAAAATATGGTTGTTTCCCCCTTTTAGGTCTGTTAAAAAAATTGAAATTGAAAGTACTAGCTCGACAAAATTAGTCGAAAAAATTAGGTCCAGAATGTTGAAGATGCTAAATTTAAGCTTTTCTAGATCTTAATTAGCCTTCTTATCACTTATTTTAAGTCTTTGGGCATTTTTATAATTTTGCACTTTCATGCGGGACCATTTTCGGGTATCCAGATACTCAATTAGACCTTACCATTAGGTTTAGAGCGTCCAATAATGTTAAGTATGCCTATTTTCTTTATTTTCTCAGTCTATCTAGTAGCTTGCATATCATTAAGGGCAATTTAAATATTTCATATTTCTATGTATTTATATTTTTTGGTACTTCATTTGATGAAACAGACCACACCGTTGAGTCTAGAACGTCGAAAAACATTAGGATGGGTACCCTTGTAGTCATTGGGGGTTGTTTGCCATCTTAATTAATGCATTAGGACTTATTTGAAATTAATCTATTTTGTTCGTTTATTTACCTTAGTGTCTAATTTTCCAAATCGGACTCCGCCATTGAGTCTGGAATGCCTAAAAATATTAGGTGGGATTTTTTTTGAATTTTAATTGGCCTTCATTTTACCAATTTTAGGCTTAAGGGTATTTTAGTAATTTTTCTTATTTATTAAATGACATAAAAATAATTTTTAATTATTTTCCTGGGGCTAAACGTAATTTCCTTAAAAATCTAGGGCCAGAATAAAATTTCAAAGAATTCTGGTTCAAGGGTTTATTTTATAATTTCGTTAAATTTTTTTTCTAAAAACCAACCGATTTGGCCCCAATTCAAGTGAATCGTGGTTTAAGCTATAACACCCCGACCTAATTAATTAATAATTAGTTTGCTAATTATTAATTTGAAACAACATAAAGAATTATCAAGAAAGTTAATCGAGAATCTCTCGACTGTCACGATAGACCGATAAAAAAATTAAACATGTCAAGAGAGGAAGGTGTAATACCCGAACCTAATTACCCATTAATCAGGTGAAATGATGTCATTGTAACACTATGGAAGCTCGAATTAGTGAACTATGATGACCACAAAGAAATAATACCCGACACGAGGCTTTTGACATCGAAGCTAACATAAATAGGAAATGACCAGAAGAAACCGCTTCGTAAAAAGAGCAATAGAAAAGAAATTACGAAGGAAAAAGCTAAAATAGAATTCTACACCAGCCAAACAAGGCATAAGCCCAAATGAGGAAAAAATGCCCAAAAGTGAGGCTAAGGGGATTTGAATCCTTGACCAAGTGGGGCAAGATTCTAAGCACCCAAAAATAAACCATGTGGGCTGCCAGCACTTTTGTGCTTAATTACACAACAAAACTGTATATAACCCTAAATTATCCAAGCCCACCTATCAAATTGGCCAATGGCCATATATGCAAATCCCTCATCATTAACTGAACCTCTCCACATCAGCTCACATCACCCTCTGATTCAGCCACATGATTACACTAGAACCTTACAAGTGTATGCATATGTATAGGTGTGCAATTATATATCTTTGAAATGTTTGAAGTATGTGTGTTGTATATTCAGAAATCAGAAATCAGACTTTTTGTAGGCATGAGTGCATGTCTGATGTAGAGAGAGAGAGAAAAAAACTAAAGAGAGAAAGAGAGACCTTGTGTGTGAGAAAGTGTGTATGCACGCATGTATGTGCTTCACTTAAGTGCACAATGAAGGAGGGGACTAAGAAGTACACCCCAAAACTGAGCCAATAACCAAAGGTCTCACCTTGAGCTAAGGAAAGAGGAGGTCACTGTCCGAAAGGTGTAGCATCAAAACTGTTCTGATTTTTGTTTGGATTATTGGTACTGTTTTTGGTATTATTCAGCCCTATTAACTGCATGCATAATGTTTAGAATGAGAAATCCTGATCAAGGCATGAAAATGAGACCTCGAAACAGCCCCAAAACCACAAACCGTGCCTAAGCCGCCATTGATGCACCTTGTGATAGCAGGTTTGAATCCAACCAAGCCAAATGGGGTTTGGCTTACTTAAACCTCAAAAAGACTTTACCGGTGTTTTGAAAACACCTAGCCGCGACCTAGGAGACCTAAGGAAGCCCCAAAAATTTAGAGTTGCAGATTCGGGTTTGGAAGCCCAACCCCACAAACCTGAACCAAAACCCAGTTTTGAGAATAGAAACTCAAACCCCATGATCAGTAGGTCACCACAAACGAAATCCCATCAACTTTAGACCAAAAACATGCATGTATAGCCGAGTTGCAGGTTTGGTTATTGGATCTTAGGCCATACGCTTGAGCTCGATACAACGCTCCAAACTGATGCCAAAACAGTCATTAGGCTCCTAGAAATGATTTGGAACGAAAAAAAGAGGAAGAGGTCAACTAGAAAACCACGAAATCGAAGGGGTTTGGAAATGGAAACTAAGGCAACAGTAACCCTAGGTGGTGAAAAAGATGACGAGTCGACCGAGTCAACTCGCCCAACTCGCTCAAACCGAACGTGTCGACTCAGACACGTGTTGAATTGCGGGATGGCCATCGCATTAATGCAATGTCGTCATTGGGTTTAAAGGTTTCAATGGGCTGTTTGGTAATATAGACAAGAAATTGAAATTAGGTTGAGACTAACCTAACCAAGAATAAGATAGGACCTTGGATATTGTATTCCGGTTTTCCTGAAGGAGCTTAAACCGGCTGGTTCACCAAAGTTCTGGTTCGGTCTAGGGTTTAGGTTATTAAACCTATTGGTTCAAAGCTTAAATGAAAATAAATAAACTAGAACTTTATTTATTTATAGTTTGATCCCAGAAGTTTTAAAGAATTCTGTTTTGGCCCAACTTTTGAGAACTTAATTCAAATGGGCTCTTGAAAAATAATAAAATAATTTATTTAATTATTTTATTAATTGAGTAAAATGACTATATTACCCCTAGACACTAAATAAGTCAAACGAAACCCAAATTAAATAAATGAGTAGTGTATTTTTACTATTTCAAGCATTCCGGACTTAATGGTGGAATCCGATTTAGGAAATTAAGTCCCGAAAAATAAAGACATGCAAATGATAAATGCCTGTATTGCCCTTAATGATACCTAGGGTAGATTAAACATCAAAGATAGTCCAATTTAATTGTGTCGGACATTCTGGACCTAATAGTGAGGTCCATTTTATGAACCGAGGTCTCGAAAATTTAGCTATACAACATGTGAAATTATCAAAATGCTCCTGATGCTATACGAAGTCCAAATGGGATGAAATTGATACCGATAGAAGCCCAGATACTTGTGAAACTGTACACATGATTAAATGTCGAATCAGGGATAAAATTTCACAGAATGTAAAATGACCAAAATGCCCCTGAGCATGGTAAGTGCAAAATAGAGGCCGAATAAAGGCCAATCTGATCTAATAAATTTTCATAAGCCTAATTATGGAAATTGAAGGGCTAAATAAGACTCTGGAACAGTCAACGTATAAAATAAGAAATGACTGATGTGCTCCGATGATCAAAAGCAGATACTAAATGAAGTCCAAAAGACTTAAAATTTATATATGAGATATATGGAATATTCTGAGGACCACGATAGGGTTCGGGACAAGAATGGTAAAATTATTATTTTGCCCCTAAGGTTAAATAAGTACTTAACTGATAATGATTTGAGTACAAAAGACTTAGAACTTTATATTTAAGATATGTGGACTATTCTGAGGACCACGACAGGGTCCGGGACAAGAATGGTAAAATTACCATTTTGCCCCTAAGGTTAAATAAGTACTTAACTAATAACGATTGAAGTCTAAATGACTTAGATTATAATCCTGATAACTACTAAACCTAATTAAAGAATGTAATAGCCTCAAATGAAACCCAATAAAAGGGTAATAAGCTAATAGGCTATCTTAGGTAATCCGATAGACGCCTAAAATGATGAATAAGTCATGAATGGTTAAATTCTGATCTGTTTGTGATTGATGTGATTATTCAGGACATACAAGGATGTGCTTAAGATGATATCTAGAGGATATCTGTAAATGGAGATAAGTATAAAAGTTTGTGAGTAACTTGGAACTTTTAACTTGGTGTATAAGTTATACTATCTAGATACTATATTTTCATACATTATACCGTTTCATATACTGTATTGTTTAAATGCATATATTTAAATGCATACTCTTTGTACTGTATTACACGTGGCATAATTTTGTCCTATCCTACTCTCCTGTTCTGTTCGGGTCTACTCTGTTCTGTTATATGGTCTGTTCTGATTTCGTTTGTTTATGTTGTGTCTTACTCTTGGGCCCATTCCAGTTCTGAGAGGTATGGCATAAGTAGGCCAGAGCGGTACCCAAAGGGTAGAGGCCCCACGAGTGTCCGCTTATGAGCAGTTGGGGAAGCTTGAATATACTTGATTATGTGCCTAATTGGCATCATGTTCTGACTTGTTCTGTTCTGTTTCGCTCAATTCTGTTCTGTTCCGTTCCGTTGATGATATGCCGATGTCTCTAATTGATATATTGGCATCATTTACTATTCTATTCTGATTTGTTATGTTCTGTTTCTTTCTGTTCTGTTATGTTTTGTTATGATCTGTTCTGTTCTACTCTGTTCTGACCTGTTCTGTTTTGTTCTGCTCAATTTTGTTTTGTTCTGTTTCATTGATGATATGCCTATGTCTCTGATTGATATACTCAATTCTGTTCTATTTTGTTCCATTGATGATATGCCTATGCCTCTGATTGATATACTCAATTCTGTTATGTTCCATTCCGTTGATGATATGCCTATGTATCTGATTGATATACTCAATTCTGGTATATTTCCGTTCCGTTGACGACATGCCTATATCTCTGATTGATATATTATTTTCGCTCAATTTTGTTCTGTTCCGTTCTGTTGATGATATGTCGGTGTCTCTGATTGATGTATTGGCACCATTTACTATTCTGTTCTAATTTGTTATGTTCTGTTCCATTCTGTTTGGTTATGTTTTGTTATGATCTGTTCTGTTCTACTCTGTTCTGACCTGTTCTGTTCCGTTCTGCTCAATTCTATTCTATTTCGTTCCATTGATGATATGCGGGTGTCTCTGATTGATATATTGGCATCATTTACTATTCTGTTTTGATTTGTTATCTTCTGTTCGATTATGTTTTGTTATGATCTGTTCTGTTCTACTTTGTTCTGACCTGTTCTGTTCTGTTCCGCTCAATTCTGTTCTGTTCCGTTCCATTGATGATATGCCTATGTCTTTGATTGATATACTCAATTTTGTTTTGTTCCGTTCCATTGATGATATGCCTATGCCTCTGATTGATATACTCAATTCTGTTCTGTTCCATTTCGTTGATGATATGCCTATGTCTCTGATTGATATACTCAATTTTGTTTTGTTCCGTTCCAGTTGATGATATGCCTATGTCTCTGATTGATATACTTAATTCTGTTCTGTTCCGTTCCGTTGATGATATGCCTATGTCTCTGATTGATATATTGGCATCATGTACTGTTCTGTTCTGATTTGTTGTGCTCTGTTCTGTTCTGTTCGGTTATATTTTGTTATGTTCTGTTTTGATCTGTTTTGCTCTGATCTATTTGTTCTATTTGGTTCTGAAGTGACTGGTAGTCAATTCTGTTTTATTCTGCTTAAATTGCATTTAAAGTGGATTTATAAAACTGTTATTTCTGAAGTGACTAAACTATCT
Source organism: Nyssa sinensis (assembly GCA_008638375.1). NCBI lineage: Eukaryota > Viridiplantae > Streptophyta > Magnoliopsida > Cornales > Nyssaceae > Nyssa > Nyssa sinensis. The sequence continues at coordinate 33,392,768 of CM018034.1, forward strand.
ATGTGCTTTATAAGCAAAAACTGGTTTTGAAACCCATGGTAGGGAACCTCTGTTACTCACTGGGCTTGTTAAAGCTTACCCCATTATCCTAACATTTTTCAGGATTTATCTCCGGTGGATTAGAAAGCACAATGAGATGACACGGGTCGACATCCCAAGCAAGGATTTGATTAGCACTAACTGTGAAGACTTGGATTCTTGCAGACTGACTCAGGCTATTCAGGTGAGTGTTATGATATGATTAAATTTACTAATATTAGGACATGGCTCACGATACTGGTACTCTAGTGATTGTTTGGTGACTGATGATAGATGTGCTCTAATGTGTTTGGACAAGTTGCATTCCTAATTGAAAAAGTTTTAAATTTTGCTGCTCTGACCCTACATTTGGAATGCAATTCATTGGTAAGTTTAGAAGTTTGCCTTTGGTTGATCGCATTGTTGATCGACAAACCGGCAAAGCGGCTAACTAGCATCACGTCCTCGAGATCCGCATAGGGTGGGGTTGGGGATGTGAAATAAGCCTTGAGAGCTGACCAGTCCAGCAGGTTCAATGCGTTAAGCTTGCGTTGACATAGCGTCATCAAAACGACGTTGTGCCATTTATACCCTTAATTTAACCTAGCGTCAAAATGACACCGTCTTGGTTGGGCTCATATCCATTTATATGCGGGTTTAGACCTGACTTGTTACCGACTTGATGACCCGACCTATCTACTATTCATCGTCTTCCTCAACTAGTGTTATTATAGCTGCAAACCCTAAAATTTTTTAGTGCATTTTTACTATGATTCTTCAGTAGTTTCTTTCCCAAATTGATCTATCTATATAAGTAGATTCCCATTGGTTTTGTCATGTTTCGGGTCCCAAGGACCCGTGGGTGACCTTGTGAATCAAGGTTAAACTAAGTCAATAATTCTTATATATCTCAAACTACCATGTGATTAGCATATTCTCACTTAAGCTTTCATAAAACTATTATTCATTCACATTCCATATGTTACGACCCAAAACCCACCCTATGCAGATTAGGGGTCGGTGACTAACACTGTCACTCAGACAGGCCATACAAAATCAAATGAATTGCATAAGATTGATAATTTTTTTTTTTTTTATATATGAAACAAGTGCAGAAGTTACACATATGCAACTTATCTGATAACTAATTCAACACCAATCATTTATAAAGGGTACTCAAGGTAAAATCATCGTGATTATCATTATTAACATAATTCGTCGACATTTATATACACATTTATATATGTGTCCACAAAAGGTACATAATACTAATTCCCAAAAGTCTAGGTTGTCATTGAGCCTAAAAAAGTACATCATATAATTACCAAAAAGATTTCATATCATATCCAACCATGATCCTCATGTAAAAGATCCATTGCATTCACGCTCTTAGCAATTTGTGTAGATTTTCCTACCTCCTTACTAATTTAATTACCTAAAATATGTTAGATAAATCCATGTGAGCTTCACTAAGCTTGTGAGTAATTCATACATCCTGTCACAAGTTTTATAAAGGCAGAGTTTTGCACAAAATATCATAGGCACTAAGTTTTCTCAAACAAATAACATATACATAAGAATATCTTAAAACACGTTTTCAAAACAGATCACATATGAAACATACTGAAGGTTCAAGCAGATATAACATATGCATTTCTAAATCACGTCATTTTCAATCACACAATTTGAATATCAAAACACAAGGTAGATGGTGAAGAGTTGTTCACAAAACGTATAATAGCACATGCATTTCTTAAAATATAGTTCAGATAATTAATTGTGGAATGGATAACATAATGTCGAATAACAAATGCACACGAGAGGGTACTTTTGAAATCTGATTTTGAATAGCAGATAACACCAGACAGATGATAGACACATATTACACACTTTGAAGAATCACATATTGAGTTAGAGTACTACGTGGGTAAGTCTCATTAAGAGTCAGAATGCCACATAAGTAAGTCTCAATCATGAATTTCATAACGAGTTAGAGAGCCATGTGGGTAAGTCTCATCAAGAGTAGGAGCGCCACATGGGTATTGAGTCAAAGCACCACGTGGGCAGGTCTCATTACAAGACTCAGAGCGACACATGGGTAAGTCTCACACAGACACATAACTGGATTAAAACAAGTATGATTCAGGTTACATAGTCAAAATTAGTTCACACAAATCATTTTTCTCATTAAAAGTGGTGTCATGGTTTATCGACTTTTTTGCTAAAGGATTTAGTCAAGATTCAAGGCATACAAACATTTTTCAAATCAGTACATATGAACATCATTTCAAAATATAATCATGAAGATCATAGTTTTCGGATATTTCATAAAGTGCAAATAGACATTTGAGCAAATATTGAAATTCATGAGACGGACGATGGAAAGTAGGATGTGAAATTCACTGGTTCAAGATATTGGGTTACTCACAAAATAAATTAGCATTTTGAATAGAAAATAAAACACTTAAGCATTTTTCAACAGGAGGTAAAACATCACTGATTCAAAATGACGAGTTACTCAAAATAAATCAAGTATTTTCCAAATAAAAGGTAAAATACCACTACTTCAGGGCACAAGATTACTCACCTCAAGTCCTCAGTCCGTTTCCTTAATCTCTTTTCCTTTGTCCTTAGTTCCTAGATCCATAAGTCAAGTGCACATAACTTTGTATTAGAACATAACTGAAACATTACTATCGGCCATTTATTAATTTTTGTAACTAAATTTTCTTTAACGAATTCTATTCGTTGGTCTAGTAGCCTTAAAACTTTAAGTTAGGTCCCACTATTTTTTTTCTAATTTCATTTCATAGTTAAATTAATGCTTGGGACATAATGGGTATTACTTTATTTGTTGTTTCACATTTTTCAAAATTTATTTGGGCTAAACGGACCTCATCATTGAGTCTGGAACGTCCAAAGTAGTCAAGATGGACTCATTTTTATATTTAATTGGTTTCGCGCATCATTAAGGGTAAAATGATAATTTTTTACATTTTACGCGTTTTAATTTTTGGGATTCCATTTCGTAAAATAAACCTCTCCATTGGGTCCAGAATGTAAAAAAAAGTTAGAATACATTATTCTTCTATTTTATTTAGGCAACGGAAACATTTTACCAAAATTAAATTAATTAAATTATTTTATTTAATATTATATATATTATGCTACTATTATAACACAAGTGCCACTATGGCACATGCGTGGGGTTTAAGCTATTCATGTGCGTGAGGTCGGAGGTTCAAGTTTGGGGAGTTGTGGCTCCCCCTTATTTTTTTGATTTTCAGCTTCCCAAACAGCGGATAATGAATAAAACAGGGATATGATATCCCAAGTCCGAATAGGTATATTAAATCAGGGCCTTGTCCTTGTTGCCAAACACCCTCAAGTCCCATTTAAATAAAACCCCAAAATGATATAATTTCAATTAACCATTTATGTGCCAGGGCGGGTTCCGACTCGAACCTGAAACTTGACCCAACCCATGAATAGTCTTTTTCCACATTTTTTCGGCGAGGGTTGCAATCACCCTCTCCAGCACTAGTGACTGTCGCCTGTCACTTCCAGGCAACCGAACCAACGAGGTTCAAATTTATTTTGCATGAGGATTTCATATTCAAGTTCAAAACTAAATTTTACAAACTTTTAATCGTCGAAATAGGAGCTTACAGTCGACTCCGGCGAGGGCCCTACTTTCTAGCGAGCTTTTTCTTTTTCTATTTCAACAAGTTTTCCTAACTGTTTGTGACCCATTTTTCTTCCTGTTGGTTTTTGGAAGCTAAGGGATTGTTTTCTCGTTCATAAAACATGGCAAATCAAGCTCTAACCCATGTTTTCATTTTTCCTTTCCTTGGTTGCAACTCTCTGTTTCTCAATGGTTTCTCAACCATTTTTAATGAAACAAGTTGCAGAATACTCTAAATTTGATGCTCTTTTAAGCCATGCAATTATTCTAAAGTTTTAATCAAGCCAGGGTAAAACTCAATTTTTCCTAGTTTCGGGTCTTATGAATTTCATAGCTTTCCAAGCTTAAACTTCTCCATTTCTCTTTTATTTTCTTTCCTCTTCAATATAAAACACATGCATGTGTATGCTAGGCTATATACAAGCTCAGACAATGAATTTTAGGCTAATTTTCTAGAGAGAGAAAATTACATCTCTTCAGTCTTTCTTCCCTCTCTACAGTTTCTCCTTTTTTCTTCTTTCTTCTGGTTCCTTCGTTCCAACCTCAGACAACCATGTGCTTCTTTCTTTTTCGTCTTTTCCTTCTCTCTCTTTCTCTTTATTCGACCATCACATACACAATTCTGTCTCTCTTTCATACGTAATATGCAATATGTACACACACACACACACACACATATATATATATATAAAGGTGGGTTTTCTGCATGAATTATGATTGGTTAATGTGAGAGTCCAATGAGGTGTTAACACCACAGCTTTTGTGCATGCAGACATGTAGGTTTATATGGGTTCTATACGTATATTGTGGGTTATATAGCACAAAAGTGTTGTAACCTAGTTGGTTATAGTTTTTGGTTTAAGTTTTTCCTCACTTTCTTGGTCTTGGGTTCAAGATCTTGGGCCAACACTTTTGGCCTTCTTTTCTTTTTATTTGCCTTTAGTTAGGCTTTTACACTTAATCCCATTTTTCTTATTGCATTAATTTTATTTCTGTCTCATGTACTTGTATTATTTATTTATTTTCTTCATGCATCGATTTTATTAATCGAAATCTTATTAATTTTTGTAGTCTTTATTGTCTCGATTTAACTTTCTATGAGCATTATTTTGCTTCTTAAAGTCTCTAATATTTAATTAGCGACTAAATTCCCAATAATCGGATCGGGGTGTTACACCATACATATAATCCAACAAGGTTTCCATACATAAATTCTAAAAATGTATTCATCTTGTGATGGCTATTTCTAAGTCAAAATAATACTAGTCTTGTTGAGGTTTTTGAGCCTTCACATCAACATATAAAGACCATAGGCCCTTTTACATTCCCAAAATAATAAAATACCAAAATAAAACTTGTGAATTTAATTACATCCCAAAAATAAACATAAGAGTCCAAAAGAGATGTGTCCTCCTAGTTCATGCCATCAAGACACTAACTCCTTGTCGTTACCTACATCTGATAGGGGTCAAAACATCAACCCCGATAAAGATTCTAAAATTGGGAAGTTAAGGTGGTGCAAAGTGTAGGCATATGAGGTGTAAAGTGTCAATACAAGTGTTTAACCGACATGCATACATATCAATAGATGATTCATCATACCCCTAAGAATGCAAACCGTTAACCCAACCACTAAAAAACATAACAATAAGTAAATGAGAGAATCATCACATATTTATAATTAATTACGTACAAAGTAAATTATCATTCAAACCTCACATTTATCCTCTCTCTTAAATAAAATCACCTCGTCAAATCACCTAATGGCCCTTGGAAAAGCCTAGAACTACACGAGTTACTAACCCATTAGCTATGTACTACCACTAGTACGGGGTTACGGTTCGTAACCGAAGGGAGACACAATCCCCATCATAAAATATTCCTGATCTCTAATGTGGCCTCACAACGTGCCACTATTTATTGTCCTTCAACTTGTTCTAGGAATTAATTAACCACATTCCCATTCTCTATTTCCATTTTCGTATTTTATCATTCATCAATATTTTTCACTTTATTCGTGAACATACCCAAGATTCATATCACCTCATTAATTATCACAAGAACACAACAATGACTATACAACCTATAGCCATCAACAATCCAATTATCAACAAGTATATGGCAAGATTAGTATAAGTAAATGCCATTCAACATTTCCCCTAATCATCAATATGTATATGTCAAGATCATTTTAATGCATGACATTTCATACTATGACCATTTCCCAAACAATAATACATATGTACATGAATAATGACATACATAATGCAAGACATAGAATTAAATAAAATGCTCAACGTATCCATGTAAACACTTTACCCTCAACCTAGGTTAGAATCCCTATTTTAAGGTATTGAGGGAAGTGGATTTCTTGAGTGTAGAAAGAGATTTTAAGATATTAACTTCAATCCTTGCCCAAAAGAACCTAAGAAAGATTTTACACTGTTTAACTTACTTAAAAAAACTAGATCCATAAGAAAATACAAGAAATTTGAAAGAGGAAAGAAAACCCTAAAGTTACCCCTAGTTCTTGAAGAAATCCTTGAAATTCCTAAATTTCAATCGGTAAGATTCTTCTTGGTGATGAGTCTTTGTGTTATGATGTGCTGATAAGGCTTAGATCTTTATGAAAATCAAACCCCTAATTTCTTCTCTTGTCTATAAAGTGTTTTGAATAGAAGGGAAAGTGAAATTTTCGCATAATGGCTTTTTAGCCTGCAACTTAAAGTGTTCTGTCATACGTTCATTCGAATGAACAAGCCCTTCGTTCGACGGAAGGTCGAACGGATATCAAGTGAAATTTATAGTAAACTTTCTGATGCTTGTTCGAACGAACAACCCATTCGTTCGAACGAGTACCAGAAATCTTGTGTCTTTTTTAATTTTTACTATTTTTCATTTATCACCCATGTATCATCACTCCATATTACGTTATTTAAATTCTTTCCACCTCATTATTATGTTCGTGAGGTTTATTATTATGCAATTTATTTCTTTTATGTATTTTCCAATTTTACAAAATGTTACAAGTTTCATGCTTTGAATCAAGCTCTAAAGCTTGATTCGACCATCCATGGACAAACTAAATAACCTTTTATATCTCACTCATTTTTCAATCAAATTAACTTCAGTTTCTTGAGTTGTGATCCTCACACCACAAGCTTTTGTTCCATGTAAAAATAATTGAGCTCAGTGCTCAATTTCTTGAAGTTCTAAAATCGACCGTTTGTTTTTTATAGTCAGTTCTAACTAGTCTGTGGACCATTTTCTATAATTCTTCTTGTTTCGTGAACTATTTAGCATCTAGTTTAAGTCTCATGCATTAAAAACCAATTTGGTTTCCATCTATTCTTGATCGATTTTCTGAGGTCTATTAATGGCGGTGTATCTTGGTTTAGCCATTTCATGAGTATATAAGCTCGAATATTTGGTCTAATATGTCTAAAATTTACACAAAAACTTAAAGATATGAGAAGAGTTAAGTTCTGACCTTGTTTGGGTTCATTCCAAATTTGCCTTGATTTTCTCTCTTTTCCTTCTCTCTTTGTCCAAGCAGTTATCCAATCTTCTTCTTCACGAATTTTTCTCTCTTCCTCACCCAATTTTAATATATGGAATCTAGGTTACACAAGCTTGTATATATGTCAGGGGATTTTACTTTCATAATTAAGTATTCTTAAAGTAAAAAATTCATGGATAAAAGGTGGTTATGCATGTGTTGCTGTTGTTACAGTTGCAAGGTAGGCTGTTGTGGGCTAGACATGTGAGTTTTGCAATAAGGTTCCTTTATGCATGTAGTTTGTAAATTTTCCAACACACACACACACACACACATACACACACCTATATACACACCCTTGTGTGTTTATATTTCTCCCTCTCTCATCATGTGTAAATCAAATGATGAGTAGTATATTTTATTATATATATTTTATTATTTTATTTTATTATTTTGTGTATAATTTTTATCATCTTAGGTTAGTGATGCATTTAATCACTTAGCCTATTAACTTAGGTTAGGTTAAGTTAATTTTCTATTCCTAGTTCACATTTCCTGTATGTAATATCTAAATATACAATATTTCGATTACTTGCCTAGATGATCATGATCTTTTACAATCATCCCACTAATGATATAACTCAATCTTAGACTAATATACCTAAGTTGGGCTTAAATTCCATTAATAATATCTTACATCAACTAATGTCTAATTATAGGCATTTCATTGATTCCATACTCATCATCTTATATCACCACGTTAGGTAAATAGTATTTGGAAGTTTCAATTTCTTTTATGTGTAATTGAGTACTATGTCACTCAATATTTCATGTGTTAATTAATAATTAACACCTTATCATAATTGACTTTAATTTATAGTCATTATCATAATTCTAGTTATGGAATTATTATTACCCCATTTGTTACCAAATAGTTGGCTTACTTGTGAAATTTGTCTCTTAAATTTACACAATCCATTATTTTAAATAAAATACCCAAGGTAATTAGGGTAAGTATCTTCAATTAGCATTATTAATTATAATTACTTGATAATATTGGGTCGGGGTGTTACATTCTCTCTCTCCCTTAAAAAGAGTTTTGTCCCTAAAAGTCAATTAATCTAATGGAAAAAAATTATCTATATACTTGTATCATTAACATGCTTCCGTTGCATATTCTAATACTACTTTTTCTTGTTAGCATTTAATTGGTAGTAACCTCAAAAGTTAAGGGTATTGCCTGACTATTCTATCTTTGATATTGGAGTGTATTAGATTCCTTCATTCAAGTATCTTTGGTATTAAGGAAGACTAAGTCTTTGTTTAGTTCGTTTAATTTCATGTCCTTATCATATTCTTTTCTGGTTGTAAACTCTCATTAATGCTTATTTCATCATGGTAGTTTGTTGTCTAGTCCTTTGGGCTTATTATTGGTATCTAGGACATTATGCTCTTAAATAAGAAATCTTCTAAACACATTTCATTTTCTTTTATAGTTTTCATTGACTCACTCACTATATTGAAACTCAAAGATGTGACTAGATTATGATATTTTCATAGTTCGGAGAGTACTTAATTTCTTTGTCCAGTTACTTTTATTCTGTGTTAAGAATAGAGTCCTTGGCTAGTTCTTTTCTAATTTCTTTTTAGTTGTGAACCCTTCTTTGGATTCACTTGTAAGTTTGATTTCTTTATTTGCAATGTCATTCATTTTTTCTTTGGTTCTACGTGTGCCCATTACGTAGGTTGGAAGGTTTGAGGAATTTAGTTCCTCCATTTTTTCCTCATTATCATCCAAATCTTTGACGTATTCGTATTTTTTTATTTTCTTTTGGGTTGAAGTATAGTAGTGTACTTAGCTTCTTCCTTCTTTAAATCTAAGCGGACTTATTAGAGGGTTCTTAGGGTATAGGAATACCCAATTTCTACTTATTTTTTAAATTCTATCATTAGTTGTTTTACAAGTTACCTTTTTGATTGAGGTTTTGCTTTGTTCATCTTTGAATCTTGTAGTTTATAAATGAGTTTTCATTTTTGATCAACCCTAGTCTTAAAGTTCTATGATTTTTGTCATCGTCAGTCATTTTCTCAATTATTCAATTTATAACAATCATCAAAGTTCTTTAGATTCATTAGTCTCTTACTTGCTGTTGCCGTATAGTAGCTTACTTCTTTTTGATCCTTAGATCTCATTAGACTTTAAAATTCATTAGTTATATGATGGTCTTTCTTAGTTTCCTTTCATAATCATAATCTTCTGTAATATCATCTTTGACAGTGTCTTTTGACAGTAGTTTCCTCCCATATGCTCCATTTGTGAGTCTTAGACACTTAAATTTATGAATACTTTTGGGTTAGGGCTGATTGTACTTATGATCTTTTCACATTAAGTTTTCCTTAATGCAAAATAAACTTTTCCTTTACTTCACACTAGGGGGTTCATAGGCATGTGCTCATTTTTATGAGCTAGTCAATCCCTTGTGTCTTATTTGGACTGACTTCTTAGGTAGGTATTTTTTACTTGATTTTAGATTCATATCTTCCCATTTTTTTAAGGGATGAAGTGTAATAAGTGTACCAGAATCCTTTGTTATTTAAGTCTAGTTAAAGGTATTAGGGATTTCTTTAGGGTAGTATTATGCCTTATTACTTGCAAGACTTACACATTACCGTTTGTAGTTTGAGGTTTCGTACTTGGTTTATTCTAATGTCTAAAGATTATTTCATATTTATCTCTAACTATAGAGTTTTATGTCTGCTTCTATCGGTGACTATTCCTCAACTATTGAATCTTTCATATTTTTCTATCTCTTAAGTGTCAAATTTAGTTTGACTATTCTTTACTATACTTTTTTCATTATTGAACTTCAGGAATTATCTTTCATATAGAAGGATTACTCGTCTACTCATGTCATCATCTCTGTGACCATGACAAAACCATTAAGTTCCATCGTATTCGCCCTTCCTTCTGTCCTTACTAAGTTTGTTCATTAGAAGTTTAACTCACTAGTTGGATAGGGAGTGCCGAGTATGTTTCCTAGCCCTAAAGTTATATAATAAGGTGGCTAACCTTACCTGTCATTAATGATCTATCAACATACTAATATGTACCACTATCTTCTTATACTTCCCTTTATCTAGACATTCACTAATAATCTGAATCTCTTGTGCATCATGATGCATAAACCATTTATATTTTCAAGATTCTTTAGAATAGTGAATCATCTTTTCCTGTTATAGGCATAACTAATTCTAAAGAATACCACCTATCACTAGGATTTCTATAAATGGATTTCTTTAAACCTAAAAAATTGGTTGAATCGTCTTTCCAAATTCATCATCATATTCTATCAGATTACTTCCTAGGATGGCGTGTCATTTGACAATTTTTGCCATCGAGACTCTAATCATCTTATCCTATGAGGGTTTGACTTATGATTTCGAAGGTTGTTCAGATTATCACTTCTAATTCATCAAGCTTCTATTGCGCTATTCGGATACTATTTCTAGTATAAACATCCTTAAGTCATCTACAATAGATAATCTAATTGACTTAAAGAGTGATTCATATAATCATTTTCTTTCATTGCTTTATTATCCACTTCCTAAGAGTCACGATACTAACTTTACACCATTTTTAGTAATAAAAAACTTATGGATTCTAGATCTAAAACCTCTCATCGATTCATATCTTCATTCCCTAGGTTTTACGTACCTAAGGTTCTGATAGTCTCTAATTTCCAAGGGATTTCTATGAAACCTACTTCTGATAGTTGCCTAGGTTATGATAACCTAAGCTCCAATTCACCAAATATGTTTGGTTACTCTAGGTTTGGGTACTTCCAACTCTGGTGGTTACTTAGGCTTTTGTGAACTTAATTACCTATTTAGGGTAACTTCTACTCTAGTACCAACTCTGTTGGTATGACTTGGTTTCTAGAAACTCCATCGGTTTCTGAAACCCTAATAACTCTGACAACTTTTGTTCTAATGCGCTATCTATCTTAGGTAACCTTTTCTCTAATACCAACTCTATCACATCCCAAACCCCACCTTATGCAATTACTATTAGATTTTGGTTTGATCGAAATATAATAATTTGTACTGCATTATTGAAATGATTTGTACTGTATTACTAAAATATTTTTTAACTAGATAGCCAAATTATTATTGCTTTTCAAAACTGAGTTTTAAAATTGCCGTTTGTCTTGATGGGTCTAAACTGCCGGCAACACTCTTTTGGTAGGCTCTTGTAAGCTATGAGCTCTTAATTATAAACGTATCATCTACATGATATAACTTACTCTTCTGTACTACTAGACACTGTTCGCGTGGTATAACATAGATTTCATAAATCATTTATCAACTATTCTGTTTAACTGCTTAAACTAATTTTACTGTACTATTACTGATTCTTACTGTATTGTTACTGATTTTTACTATACTATTACTGATTTTAATGTATTGTTACTAATTTTTACTATACTATTTTCACTAAATTGTATGCTTTACCAAACTTACTGGTATAAACCTTTGATTGACAACTGTACTGCGTGAACTTAACTTTTAAATATGTTTACTAAATGCCAATAGCGTTATAAATGCTTTCAAATGCTATCTATAGAAGAACTGTATTTTTTTCGGGTTTTCCTAAAATCCACGATAGGGCACCAATGTTACTCACAAGCTTTTTACAAAGCATACAAGGTTCTTATCTCAATTTTCAGGTGATTGGTTTAGGCAAGGAAATTGAAGGACATCGTGCCATTTTGTCTTTTTTGGAAGGAATTGTGGGAACTCAAAGCCAATTGGGCTGTTATGAAACTTATTTTGTATCATAGATACAAACTTGTAAATTCGCCTTTGGGCTTTTGTCTATACTGAACACTTGTGTAATCTCCCAATGTTTATTGAAACCTTTTGTAATAGATGTTATGGCAAGTATTAATTGCATTCAACTAATAGGTTTAATTAGAATTGAGAATGAAAAACAATTTCATTGCCAAACTAATGATTAGGAATGCAAAATACTTGGGACAAGTTAGAAATGTCCTCCAATTGGTTGCTTTTCTTGCGATTTTCATAATGTGAAAGTAGGCAGTATGATTAATGTCACATCCCCCTTACCCACCCTGTGCGGATTAGGGGCATGCAACCGGCCAGTTAGGCACCCATCGGTTTTTTTTTTTGAAATCAAAATGCCGACGGTAATCCTAACCACAGGCCATTCATCAGTAACATCCAAGTACAATGCATTCAATTAATATAAGTTGCAGCGGAACTAAGGGAATGCATAACACCTTGGCAGAGCCATTAATACATCCATGGTTAACTATTACATCATTGTCCTACAAAAGATACTAGTCTTAGGTTTCAGTACATCATATTCAAAAATGGAGTTAGGTACAAAAATGGTTAATTCATGGATTCTTCAAAATAGTGCTTTGGGTCTCCAACCCGCTAATCCCGGTCGCTGGGTCCCTCACCTGAAAAATGTTAGGGAAGGGGTGAGCTTTAAAAAGCCCAGTGAGTAACACGGGTCCCCTGTCATGGGTTTCAAACCATTGTTGTTTATAAAACAGGTGGTCGGATCAGACATTTCAGAGGATATAGTTAAATCCGTATATTTGAACAATATTTAAAACAAGAATACAGTCAAAACATCATAGCAACAGAACAGTTCAATAATGAGCAGAGCAGAACAGTATAACAGGATAACAGTACAGTATGCACACTTTAAATAGTGCAATATGCTCATACAGTGTTCAAGACTGAATTTGGTGTCATGAGTCAGTAGTTCTTTTAGTAAAAACAAGGATAATTTCATTTCAATACGGAACAGTGAAATCGGACAGGGTAAAAATATAGTCATGCATTGAGTAAAAGCATGGAAGACAGTATATCAGTAGGATCAGTACAGTACAGTATAAAAAATACAATAACTAGACGGTGTACTTATACACCAATTCAGGAGTCTAGGTTACTCACCTTGTGCGGTAACGGGACTTAACTGAGAAGCCTTTCTCTTCTTCTTATCCTTCTTTATCCTAGAAAATTTAGGAACATTTCGTAAATGTCACATGAATCTTAACTTGGTTTATTTAAAATTCAACCTGAGTTAGACTATCTCGCTGTCTATGTGTTTTTATGATAATTGAAATTCACCTTTGCACCCACTCTTTCAGGGTTTCCGTGTCTTCCTGTTTCTTTAGTTTAGCCTCTGCGACCATTGCCTTGGTACGCATCTTGTATATAAACGGTCGAACGGAGACTACCTCAGTTGTTTTGGCTATCCTTATGTTCCGTTCGATAATCTTTTGTTGCCATAAGAGTTGTTGCATGAACTCCTGTTGCTTCTTGTCAGCTAGTCTTTCGGCTTTAGACATAATGGTAAATTTCTTGTTTTTCCCTTCCATGACCGGTTTGAGTTTTTACCCTATAGCATGATCCAAGAAGTCAGGATGTGTACTACTTCTAGGCAGTCCGGTCATGAAATTATTTAAGCTTTCATTGGGTTAGTTCTTAGTTCATTCGGATGTTATCTAACTTGATACAGGGTTAGGGGTATTTTGGTCATTTCACAGTTGTGAAGTTTCGACTCCGATTCGTCATCCAATTACGTGTATAGTCCCCTACGTGTCAGGGTTTCTATTGTTTTCAGTTTCGTCTCAATCGGACTTTGTTTGGGTTCTAAACAGTGTCAGGGGCAATTTGGTAATTTCGTGTGTTGTATTTTTCGGTACTTTATCTGCTAATACGGACCTCACCGTTGAGTCCGGAATGTCTGACATAGTCAAAATAGACTATCTTTTAGTTGTATTTGGGTTCGAGTATCATCAGGGGTAGTATGGTCATTTACTCCTACGTGTTTGTATTTTTCGGGACTTAATTTCCCAAATCGGACTCCACCATTGAGTCCGGAATGATTGAAATAGTGAAAATACACTATTCGTTTGACTTATTTGGACTTCATTTGACCTATTTATGACCTAGGGGTAATTTGGTCATTTTTATTTAATTAATAAATTAATTAAATAATTTAATTTATTATTTATTAAATTATCAGGGGTATAAATGAATTAAAACATCAGAAACTGGGCCACAGTGTAATATTCAGAACTGTTGGGGGTTGGTTTGCAATTTTCCAAAAGGTTTGAACTGAACCAAAGGGTTCAGTCCTTAAGCAAGTGAACCGGACCGGTCCAATCCGGTTCTGACCGGTTCAAGGTAATGTGCTGACGTCAGGCTGACGTCAGCCCTAAAATTTAAAATTTAAAATCAGTTATGCTAAAACGACACAGTTTGGTTTTAAACGGGTTATCCGTTTCTCGGTCGGGTCGGGACCCGACCCGACAACCCGATCCATGCCCGACCCGTACTGTTCATCGTCCCCAACAGTCTAGGGCTACTGTTGCCCTAGAATTGCAGAATTTTCTCCTTCAATTTCGTGGAGTTTTATGCATCGATTTTCACTGGTTTTTGTTCTAAAAGGGTTCTGGGTGTAAGACCATTCATTTGGCATCGGTTTCAAGCATCAAACTCAACGACGGGGGACTGTTCTAGCCGATTATCGTGGGAGTTACAGACGGTCCATACGGCCTGGTTTCTTGACCATTTTGCACGGGGTTTGGTCCTCCGTGACCCTCTTAACATGAGCTTCAATTCCCAATCGTTTAATCTCAATTTAGTGGTCAAACGTTGAGAGTTGATTTTTGGGCCGAAAAGGATAATGTCGATTTTGAGGGCTTAAACCTAGGTTTCTAGGTCGCGGATGGTGTTTTTCAGGGTCCTACAGAGTTCTACTTCCTGCATTGATCATTAAAAGCTCGGTTGGTTGAGGTCGAATCAGACCTGCAACCTCAAGGTTCAACAATGGCGGTTTGCTTACGGGTTGGGGGTTTGGGCAGTTTTATGGGTTCAAATCATTCGTAAACAACCCAGTTTTGATTATTAATCTACTACGCATGCATTAACAGTCTTAAATATATAAAACAGTAGCCAAATCAAAGAGGAAAATTTCAGAAAATTTTGGACAACTGACCTTCGTACAGTGGTCTCTCTCACTGGCTGTGTTCGAACAGAAGCTCCAACAAGTTGGCTTTGATCCCTCCGTGCACTCCCAGACCTTAGCTCCCTTCTATTGCTTCTTCAATGGCCAAACTCACACACAAGGCCTCACTTTCTCTCTCTAGATTCTCTCCCTTTCTCTCTAACCCACACTCTCACTAAAACAGTAAACTAAACCCTCAATACAGATTTGGTCTCATGCATATATGGAGATTGTATATCAATAATCAGATTTCTTTTCTTGATGTTTCATCTCCCCCAAGTGCATGATGGGTTTGCATGCAATTTGGTTGGGAGGAGATGTAATCATGGTGGGATAGGCATGATGGCTATAGCATAGGGTGATGCATGCTGATGTGTTGCATGCATGGCTATTGGTCACTTTGGGGAGAGGCCAAATCTGATTTATACTTATATACATATCTTTGTACATATATACACAAAAGTGTTCCTAGCTTAGGTGGTAGTTTTTTGGTAAACCAAATTTTTCCTAGTTGGTCAAGGGATCAAATCCTCTTGGCCACATTTTTGGTCTTTTTCCCATATTTCGGGCTTAGGCCCTGTTTGGCTGCGCATTAATGCAGTTTCACTGTTTTCTTCCTAACTTTCAATCTGTAGCTTATTTTTCGACGCGGTTTCTTTCAGTCAACTCCTAGGTAGGTTAGCTTCAAGTGTCTGAGGGTTCAGTGACAGTAATCAGTTTCTCAGAATTTTTAACATTTGCTAACATGGGTTTGATCAGTATTAAACAGTTGAATTTAAACAGTTAAATGCCAGATCAGATTTCAAGAAGAGTTTTTCATTACATAATTTAATAATTAAGTCTGGGGTGTTACAATTAATTGGCTGATCCCAGTCCCTAATCTGCATAAGGTGGGGTTTGAGATATGACATATACTCTTCTAATAGCTTCATTAAGTCTTAGAGACATGTTTGTCATTTTTTAGTTTGTTTCAGTGTTCTATTTTCCCCAAACAAACATCACCATTATGTCCAGAATATTTAAAATGCTAAATTTAGGCCTTTTCATATCTTAATTAGCCTTCTTATAGCTTATTTTAGGTCTAGGGGCATTTTTATAATTTTTTACTTTCATGCGAGACCATTTTCAGGTACCCGAATGCATAATTAGATCTTACCATTAGGTTAAGAGCATTTAATAATGTTAAGTATGTCCTTTTTCTATATTTTTCTGATTTATCGGGTAGCCTGTATATCATTAAGGGCAGTTTGAAAATTTTACATTTATTTGTAGCTGTATTTTTGATACTTCATTGGATGAAACAGACCTAACTATTGAGTCCAGAACATTGAAAAATATTAGGATAGGTACCCTCGAAGTCATTGGGGTTCATTTGGCAGCTTAATTAATATATTATGACTTATTTGAAATTAGTCTAGTTTATCTGTTTATATACCTCGGGGTTTAATTTCCCAAATCAGACTTCGCCATTAAGTCTAGAATGCCTAAAAACATTGGGTTGGACTCTTCTTGCATTTTAATTGGCGTTCATTTAACTAATTTTAAGCTTAAGGGTATTTTAGTAATTTTTCCTATTTATTAAAGGACATAAAAATAACTTTTAAGTACTTTTCTGGTGATAAACATAATTTCCTTAAAAATTTGGGGTCAAAATACAACTTCAAAGAATTATGGTTCAAGAGTTTTGGACTGAACCCACTGGTTCAGTGGTTTATTTTATAAATTCTTTAAAAACCAATCGGCTTGGCCCTAATTCAAGTGAACCATAATCTAAGCCTTGAGTGCCGACCGGTCTAGTTGGTTCAATGCGTCAGGCTTGCATCAGCATGGCATCTTCAAAACAACACCATGCCACCTATACCCTTAATTAAACATAATATGTCAAAACGACATCGTCTCAGTTGGGCTCAAATCTACTTATACGTGGGTTTAGACCAGACCCATTATCGACTCGATAACTTGACCAATCTACTATTCATCATCTTCCTTCACTAGGGTTATTGTGGGCTTAATTTGACCACCCATAGCCGAATTGAATAACCTCTTATATCTCACTCACATCTCAATCAAATTGACTTCGGTTTCTTATGTTGTGATCCTCACACCATAAGCTTTTGTTCCGTGTAAAAATAATCGAGCTTAGTGTTCAATTTCTTGAAGTTCCAAAATCATCCGTTTGTTGTTTATGGTTGGTTCTAACTGGTCTTTGGACCATGTTCTGTAATTCTTCCTATTTCATAAACTATTTAACATCTAGTTTAAGTCCTAAGAATTGAAACCCAATTTGGTTTCCATCGATTCGTGACCTAGTTTCTAAGGTCTATTAATGGTAGTTTATCTTGGTTTAGCCATTTTAGGGGTATATAAGCTCGTACATTTGGTTTAATATGTCTAAAATTTACACAAAAACTTAAAGATATGAGAAAAGTTGAGTTCTAGCCTTGTTTGGGTTCATTCCAAATTTACTTTGATTTTTTCTCTCTTTATTCTCTCATTGTCCAAGCAGCCATCCAATCTATTTTTTCACGAATTTTTCTCTATTCCTTACCTAGTTTCAATAAATGGAATCTAGGTTACACAAGTTTGTATATATCTAGGGGATTTTACTTCATAACTAAGTATTCTTAAAGTAAAAAATTGATGACTAAAAGGTGGATGTGCATGTGTTGCTGCTGTTGCACTTGTTGTAATCACCTCATTTTGAGACCCTTGATTGTATAAAGCTGGTTCTGCCATTTTTGGTACATTGCTAATTTTCATCATTTTGGTCATTTTTCTCATAAAGGGCATTTCCGTCGTTTCACCCATAGAGGACATTTTCGTCATTTTAGTCATTTTACCCATAGAGTGTGTGGGCGCTAGCATCGAAAAAATAAGGACATCCTTTTTGTGGATTTAAAGGGATCCTGACTATTTCCTTCCCTAAAGGTGGAAAGGAATGCCTCTTATGGGAGATAGAGAAAGTAAGGAGTTGCTAGCTTATTTTTGGGTAAGAAACAAGCAAACCCATTACAACTTTGAATAATACATATAAAGGAAAAATGGAAACAAATGAAATAAGAATTACATCACTTTGAATCCTAAAATATACTGAAAGATCACTTAACATGGATCAAAAAAATGATAAAGCACTAAAATAAAGTGAAAACCAAAGAAATAGGCTCCGGGGCTAAGGTACGGTGTGGGAAAGTGTTAGGCACCCACCCTACCCAATCCAAATGGATTGGCTTCAAATATTCACTTGCAAGGCTATTTCGTCATGAAAAAGAGAAAAGAGAGATGTAAGTCTAGAAAATATAGAATCTTGCATAAAGAAATAAAATGACTGGAAAAGATAAAAAGACAATTTGACTTGGGCCCAAAGACTTCTTACATATCTGTTTAGAAAACGGAATCAGAGTCACATAGTTTTACGGTTTACCCTCTTTTATCAAAAGTGATAAAAGAGGCGAGATCAACCGGATCTAAAAAAAATTGTTAATGGTTTAAGATGTGTACCTTATTCAGTTGTAGTAATCGGGCATCACTTTGGCTGGGAAACTCTGATTCAGAGGCTTCAATCGGGCAGATCTCTTACTTTTTCTTCGATTTGGATAGCATTGCTTTGGTTTGCTTCTTGAAGGGATACCGTCACTTTGGTAGGACTTTTGCCTTAGGAGAATGAGAGTTCTTGGAAAGAAAACTCTAGATTTATACTAGCAGCATAAAGCTTTGGAAATTGTGTCTTGAAAAGTGATGGCTAGGGGGCTCAATTTATAGGCAAAATATAGAGATTTGATCCAAGGTTTTAAGATGAAACCCTAAAATGGAGGGCTAGGATTATATCTTGAGTGATAATCATCTAATTAAATAAATAAAAAATTAAATAATTATCCCAAGGAATGATTATCCTAATTAAATGAATTAATAAATAATTATGATTATCCCCAAGTTAATCTTCTCCGAGCCTAAGAGGCAGTACAGCCATGTACAGATTTGTTCGTAAAAAATAGCCACATCTATAATTTTAGAAGCCATTAGAGCAGAGAAGCAGAAAACACAGCAATGAATTTGTTAAGAGGCTGAATATGATGAGTTGGGAGGTTTAGGGTTTGTAATATATCCTAAAATACTCACAGGTTCGTTTCCAAGTTGGTTTAAAAGACTAATTTTTGAAAAACACGTAACAGGTCATGAAAATGGCTGGGACAGAGCTCGCTGCCAATCGGCATACCTTAAGTGCCGATCGACACACAGGCCAAGGAAACCCCTTTTTCTCTGTGTGCCGATCTACACACAGAAAGGATTCAGGCCATTTTGCCCAATTTCGTTTGTTTTCGTTGTTTTCCTCCTATTTTGTCAATCCGAAACATGTCAGATACCAATCCCTATTTATTTTTTGCTGATATTACACACGTTTTATCATGACCTGAAACTCACCTTATGCGGATCTCGTATCGCGGGGTCGACCTTGTGGCCGTCTCTACTTTTTCTTTCTTTGTATCAATGACAACAATATATAATATAAAACTTAAACAGTAAATCAGCAGAAGTCTTAAATACATAATATAGTTCTACAATGTCAAACCAACATAACATCACCCTTAGGTGGTGAATACATGGAAGAACTACATTACAACTAACATATTCCTCAAACTGCCCCTTTATGCTCTTAGACTCCTATTGCTATCCTGCAGCATCCCTACCTGAAAAATAAGTAAGTCAGGGTGAGCTAACGAAGCTCAGTAACTAAATTCCCATCTCTGACACGAGTTAAGGTTAATATAGAAAGAACATGAATTCATGAATGTGAACATGATAGCCAATCATGGGATAAGATGCTGTGATAGCCAATAAGGATAAAAAGCCACAATGGCCAATGAACAGTAGAACTCACAATAATCAATCATGAGTAATGGATATAACATGAACATGGAAATCTCAATAGAAATCTATCAACATAAATATACTGCCACAATAAATCGATAACAATCAATCACAATCAATGAGTGAACTCTCAACATAAGATTATTCATAGGGAATGACATAGTCCTATGAATCCAATAAACATAATTATATCAGTCAAACATAAGTGATAAATTTACTTTGTTCAGGGCTTGGCAGCCCCTTGACCTTTTGGGGCCCTGCATACCCCCTCAATAAGTGCATATAAAATGCCATGAATCTAATAAACGTATCATATCAGTCAAACTTAAGTGATGCAATTACTCTGTTCAGGGCTTGGTGAACCCTCGGTCTTTTGGGGCCCGGCATACCTCCCTCAATAAGTATATATAAAATGCCATTATAACTCAATGCGTAAAAATGCCCTCATTGCCATATGTCTGTTCACGGACTCGACCCGTAGGTCTTGTCAACTCAAAAAACATTAGATGGATATTGTGACTGAGCACAAATCTGGCATTCATAATATAGCATGATTATTCGTGATTCTATAAGAAGTGTATAACAGTGGAATATCATTCAGTGAACACATAATAGTAGGCCTTTCAAGTCGTGGTACAAAAAATACAATACAATGATCAATGATGTAGTAGTCAATAAACATCCACAAGATAGGACAATATCACATTGTGGAAATAATAAATATTTGGTACGTACAAGAGTACAAAATTGACAGTAATAGAATGAATGTCGCTTGGAAGACCACATGTAAAAGATAGGGGTTTACTTACCTTATCAGTGCGCCCTAGTATTTCGTGACTTCTCCTTTTCCTTTCGAGTTCCCTATAATTCAGTAAACATGTCTCAGTTCTAATATTATTTATCAAATTTTATACTTCATTACTATAAGTATCTCTTTTACTAATTTAGACTCTGCTATTGAGTCTGAAATGTCGAAGAAAGTCAGTTTAGGCTTTCACGATTTCCAATTTAGACTTCTATACTAAAAGGGCACAATAGTCATTTTGTAATTTTACGTGTCTCTATTTTTTGGGACCTATTTTTACAAATCGGACTTCACTGTTGAGTCCTAAATGTTTGAAATAATAAATATTCGCTATTCATTTATTTTGATCAGAGTCCGTTGACTCACACTCAACTTAGGGGCATTTTGGTCATTTGGCATTTCAACGGGTATTTTATTTTTTGGGACTCCGTCTCATGAAACTGACCTCACCATTAGGTCCAGAAGGTCCAAAATAGTAGATTTACACTATTCACTTAACTTAATTGGACATCAGGAACTAAGTCAATTAATAACTAAATTAATTAATTAATTAAGTCAATATATATATATATATATATATATATATATTGGTTCCATTTTTAACCACACATGCTTCAGTGGCATGGTGCTAGACTTCTTTGCCACAAGGGCCTCACAAGCATGCGGTTCAAGGCTCAATTCCCCTGGACCACATTTCCTCTTATTTCCTTCCCACCTATTGTTTACCATTTTTTTTTTAAAAAAAACACATCAACCCCTTAAACGACGCAGCTTCGGGTCACCCATCACTGCGCCTGGGTGGGTTCTGACCCGACCAGGACCCATAACCTGAACCCTTCCTTCTTTCTCCCTACTTTTTTGGTAGTAATTCCGGTCACCTTTTCCGGCGTCGATGACCAGACTACAAAACTTTAATTTTTTTTCTTTAATTTTTCTTCATTTTCTCATCGTTTTAAAGGCTAATTTTAGTTTTAAATACCCTAAAACATAATTTAGAGCCTTTAGATAGAAATTTAAACCTATAAACACATTCAAAATCCAATTTTTCCAAAACATCAACTCTACGATAAATTCATTTTTCTCCCTCATTTCTTCACCGTTTCACTCGCGGTTTATTCCTACATGCTCCATTTCTCCATAGAATCTAACTATACAAATATTTCTAAGTTCTATGGAAGTTTATAAAAAACCCAAAAAATGGCAAATTGAAATTATAGAGAATTCTCTTACCTTCTTTGCCACAAGGGCCTCACAAGCATGCGGTTCAGGGCTCAATTCCCCTTGACCGCATTTTCTCTTATTTCCTTCCCACTTACTGTTTACTATTGAAAAAAAAAAACACATCAGCCCCTTAAACGATGTAGCTTCAGGTCACCCATCACTGCACCTGGGCGGGTTCCGACCCGCACCCATGACCTGAACCTTTCCTTCTTCCTCCCTGCTTTTTCGGTAGCAGTTCCGGTCACCTTCTCCGATGTCGGTGACCGGACTGCAAAACTTTAATTTTTTTTCTTTATTTTTTCTTTATTTTTTCATCTTTTTAAAGTCTAATTTTAGTTCTAAACACCCTAAAACATAATTTAGAGCCTCTAGATAGCAATTTAAACCTATAAACACATTCAAAATCCAATTTTTCCAAAACATTAACTCTACGATAAATTCATTTTTCTCCCCCATTTCTTCACCGTTTCACTCGCGATTTATTCCTACGTGCTCCATTTTCTCCATAGAATCTAACTATACAAATATTTCTAAGCTTTATGCAAGTTTATAAAAAAACCCAGAAAATGGAAAATTGAAATTACAGAGAATTCTCTTACCTTCCTCCTTATTGTTTCTCCTTCTTTCTCTTTTGTTTTTCTCCCTACTGAATCGCTAACCTTTCAGCCCCTTTGTTTTCCTTCCCAAAACGCACTCACAGTGCATATATAAATTATTGCTGTAACCGCCCTTCTCTTCTCTCTCTTTCTTTTCTTTCATTTCCTCCTTTCTTTGACTTTTCCTTTTTTATTTAATTTCCTAGATCTGTAACCCCCTCCCCCTTTAATTGCTATTGTTGCTGTTATTGTTTTTATTTTGTATTTTATATATGTATATTATGTATATACCACACACATATACACACACACACGTATATATATATTTCTCTTCCTTTGACTTTTCCTTTTCTATTAATTTTCTAATTTCATAACTCCCCTCCCCCTATTTATGTTCTACTTTTATTTGGTAAGTTATATATATGTACACTATATATATGTAACTTACCCTCTCACACATAATTTAATTATGCACATGTGATATATATATGTATATATATTAAATATATACTTATATATATATATGCTTCACATGATATATATATATATAAAATGTATATAGACTTATAATTATATATACATTTATATACTACACTCATATATATATATATATACATACAGTCATATATATATATATATACCTACACATATATTTAATATATGTAGACATGGTAAATATTTTAATTCCTATTATAGATATATATACATACTATTATACGTACACGTATTTCGATGTTCACTCATAGCTTGCTCGGATATCGCCCGGCATCGTTTGTACATTCAAAACTATTCAGATTCCAAAAGTATCCATTTCATTCGATATCATAACATAAAGCCCTAACAACCCAGGTTTACATGGGTCGCTTGGTTACATTTTGGGTCGGGGTATTACACATTCATGAATAAACGTGCATACATTGATCATTCATTGTTTGAAACAAAACAAAATAAAAAACAAGAAAATCAAAAAAGGACAAATTGTTGATCAAACTAAGTGTTCATAAAAAAAAAAGTTTCATCTAACGGCGCCATCACTGTCCTTCCTCTTGTCGTCGAGACTGAAGAGGAGGAGTCTCCTCCTCCTCAGTGTCCTCACTTTCGCTCTTCACCACCTATCTCAACGTCCTATTAGGCCTAGCCGGTTGAGTGCGAGAGCTACTCAGTTGACTCCTGCCTTTTTTCTCTTGATCTCTTCCTCGCCTCTTGCTCGGAATTTTTCCTTCGGGACAATCCTTTCCTCGATTCATGTTCTTAAGACCAGAGACTCTAACAGCCTGAAAGATTTTGAGTTTCAAGTCAAAATCAATGCAATGTCAAAATGCTGTCAATGCATAAACAATCAAAAAATAGGGAATCATGTCCTTACGATGTCAGTCTGTTCAGCAAGTCACTTTCCACCACGACTCCTCGGTGTCTTGGGCAACCTTATGCCTCAAGGCTGTAGTTTATACACACACCTCTTTGTAAATGGTCCGGGCCACTTAAATTTTTAACAAAAGTTTGTTTCAATTTAAAGAGTAAAAGACCATGAAAAATTTTAGGTAAAAAAGAAAGATCTTACCCTAGTCAAATGGTTAGGAGCCGACAGTTTTTTAATGGCCCCGGTTGGCCGAGATAACTCTTTCCAGCCTGAAACTTCCCATCATCAGTCATCATTGATACATTAAAAGGCGAAAAAGCTTCCAGTAGCCCTGCATCAGCTGCTGTGGTCGCGGCCTCCTAAGATGACCTATCGCTCATGCTTGGCCTTCCAGCCTTAGGTAGAGGAGGAAGACCCCTAGTCAAGGGAGGCATCAGCTCCTCTAAGTAACTTGTCATATGGCCGAACTGGTTGAAAAATCATTGCATAGCCACCCTCTCATAAAGCTCCAAAAAGTCAAGGTCGGAGTCAAACGGGTCCAAGTCTCTCATGTTGGCTGGGGGCGATATGGGCAAAAAATGTTATGCAGTCGTATTTATTTGGCAGATGATTCTCTCACCTAAGTAATATACCTTCTTAAAAGGCCTCCCAAAATCAAGTTGTAACACCCCAACCCTGTATAATTAATGATTAATTATCTAATTATTAATTAGTACCGGTTTACAGAATAGTAAAGGGAATTAATCATAATCCCGGCGGTCATGATAGGCCGATTAAATAATCAAATATGTCTGGGGGAAAAGGGTATGATACCCAAACCCAATTACTGGTTAAATCGATAAAATAATGCCGTTTTAACACTAACGGAACCCGAATTAGTTAACCCCGAAAATCCCGAATGATTAATAAATGACATGGAACCTCTGACACTGAAGCGAACTGAATTATGAAGCTCTTGGAAGAAACCGCATCGAAAAAGGAGTTACGGAATGAAAGTTATGAAGGAAACATTGAAATCGAATTAATGCGCAGCCAAACAGTGCTTTAGCCCAAAATGGTGAAAAATGGCCAAATTGGTGGTCAAGGGGAATTGAACCCTTGACCTCTGGTGGAAAGAGATTTTCTCAAAAAACTTACCAACTAGGCTGCAGACCACTTTGTGTGTATATACACCAAGATTTGTATATAACACTGCATCGCCCCAAGTTGCCTCCCAAATTGGCCAATGGCCAAGCATGCAACACATCACCCCTATGAACCCTAGCCCCACCATCACCCTACTCTTAGCATACTTGAGCACCACTCTCCCAATCAGCTCACATGCAACCAAATTGATTAAATAAAATACCCTTGATATATATTGGGTATAGGAATTATGCACACCTTGGGAGGGAAATCAGACCCAAAATAATTCTATATACTGATATTTGAAAGAGAGGCTTAGAGAGAAGGTGAAGTCCATTGTGTGTATGCTTGAAGGTGGAGTTGGCCATTGAAGGAGCAATAGAAGGGAGCTAAGGACCGGGAGTGCACGGAGGGATCAAAGCCAACTTGTTGAGGGTTTTGCTTGAACACAAACCAGCGAGGGAACCACTGTACAGAGGTAACAAACCGAGAGAAAAACACCTACTTTCTGATTTACAATTTTGTTTAGTTTTGTGTATTTTAGAACTGCCATTAGATGCACGACATAGATGCCATGAAATCTGGGTTGATTGTGAACATCTTGGACCAATCAAACTGCCCCAAATCACAGAAATCGTGTAAACCACCATGGATGACCTTGCTTGAAGCAGGTCTGAAACGATGTTCACAAAACTCGTTTTGATTGCTTTGAACTTGAACTACGTACTACCAGCATCTCAAAAAACTGACCTGCGCGACCATAAAACATAGGAATCGACCACCAAATCACAAATGATCGATTCGGGTTAAAACCCAAACTTATGAAAACCTAGATTAAAACGGGATTTAGGTGTAGGGACTGAAACCCCATGACCTGTAGGTCACAACGCGAGAAATCCCGTGAGGTTTGGACCAGAAATGAAGCTATATGGTCGACTTGCAGGTCTGCACAATAATGGAGTGGACCGAGCTCCATGCGTGGATTCGATCCATGAAACTGATGCCAAAATGTTGGCATGACAACCAGGAATCGATTGGAGCCAGAAGCAGTGGGAAATCGTGGCCAAAATGTCACGAAATTGAGAAATTGTGAAAACTGAAATTAGGGCAAAAACGGGGGAGAAGATGAAGAAGACGGAGTCAACTCGCGAGTCGTACCGAGTTGGCTGAGTCGACTTCGGACACGCGTCGGCCTGTGAGGCTGCCACCGAAATAATAAAACTGCGCCGTTTTGGGTGTAGATTGATTTGTTTAAAATCAAATCCGGCCTGTTTGGGTACGGTGATAACAAATTAAAATTTAAAACCAGACAAATCCGGAACACGGATAAGGGGGATATGTTATCCCGATTTTCTGAGGGTCACCAACCGTTTGGTTCACAGTGATTTGGACCGGTTCACTTGGTGAACCCTTGAACCCTTGGGTTGAACCCCTAAATTATGAAATTATATTTTGAACCCCAAATACTTTCTGAAATTACGGATTTGTCCCCAACTGTTTAAAGAATTATACAGTGGCCCAAATTTCTGAGAAACTGTTCAATTAAGCCCCCTGACAAATTAATTAAATAATAAAATAATTATTTTATTATTTTATTAATTAGGTAAAATTACGATTTTACCCCTGGACATTTAATATGTCAAACGGAGTCCAAATAAATTAAATAAATAGTGTATTTTCACTATTTCAAACATTCCGGACTCAATGGTACAGTCCGATTTTGGAAATACAGTACCGAAAAATACAGACCTGTAAGTGATAAATTACTGTACTGCCCCTGATGGCACCAGACCCAAATAAAAATAAAAGACAGTCTATTTTGACTATGTCGGGCGTTCTGAACTCAACGGTGAGGTCCGTTTAACGAACTGAAGTCCCGAAAAATACAGACACATAAAGTGTAAATGACCATACTGCCCTTGATGCTTCCCAGGGTCAATTGAACATAACAGATAGTCCAACTTAATTATGTCGAACACTCTGGACCCAATGGTGAGGTCCATTTTATGAACTGACGTGCCGAAAAATATGACACGTAAAATTACCAAATTACCCCTGATACTGTACGAAGCCCAAATGAAGTCCGATTGGGACGAAACTGATACCTATAGAAACCCGAATACTGGTGAGACTGTATACCTGAATAAATGACGAACCGGGATCAGAATCTTACGAAGCGTAAAATGACCAAAATACCCCTGAGCACTGTAAGTGCAAGATAAAGGTCAATCTGATCTGATGAATTATCGTAAGTATAATTATGAACACTGAAGGGCTACGTAAGACTCCGGAACTATCAACGCGTAAAACGAGAAATGACCGATGTGTCCCGATGATCAAAAGCAGATACCAAACGAAGTCCAAAGGACTTAAGAATTTACATATGAGATATATGGGACATTCTGAGGACCACGACAGGGTCTGGGGTAAGAATGACAAATTACCATTTTGCCCCTAAGGCTAAGTAAGCCCTTAACTGATAGCGATTCAAGTCTAAAAGACTTAGAACTTCATGTATACGATATATGGGATATTCTAAGAACCACGACTGGGTCCGGGGCAAGAATGACAAAATTACCATTTTGCCCCTATGGTTAAAATAAGAACCTAACTGATGCCGATTGGAGTCTAAAAGACGTAGAACTTTGTACTTAAGATATAAAGACTATTCCGAAGACCACGACAGGGTCCGGGACAAGAATGATAAAATGACCATTTTGCCCCTAAGGCTGAAGAAGTAACTTGACTGATAACGATTGAAGTCTAAATGACTTGGGTTATAACTCTGATGACTGCTAAGCCTAATTTAAGAGTAAAATAGCCCGGATGAAACCCGATGAGAGGACGATAGGCTACTAGGCTATCTTAGGTAAACCGATAGATACCTAAGATGACAAATGAGACCTGAATGGATGAGTTCTGATCTGTATATGATTGATGATTATTGTTCAGGATATACATGGAGATGCCTGACGTATCCGGAGGTTATCGGATTGGTTGCGCAAGGAGATAACCGTAACAGTTTGTGAGTAACCTGGAACTTCTGACTTGGTGTATATGTACACCGTCTAGTTACTGTATTTTGATTTACTGTACTGTTTTGTATACTGTACTGTCTGAATGCATACTTTTTTTATACTGCATTACACGTAACATGATTTTGTACTGTCCTGCTCTCCTGTTCAGTTCGGGTCTGTCTTGTTCTGTTGTATGGTCAGTCCTGGTTTTATTCTATACTGTTGCGTCTTGTGAGTAACCCTGACTCCTGAATTGGTGTATAAGTTCTGTCTAGATACTGTATTTTGAAGCACAGTATTGTTTTGAACGTTATACTGTTTAAAAAAGCATATATTTAAAGTAGCATATGCCTTGTCCTGATTGATATTGTTTCCGTTTGTTTCCTCGTCATGTTCAAGTTCCGATAATGGACGTGTCCTGATTGATATTGTTTCATTTTGTTCCGTCATGTTCAGTTCCGATCATGACTTGTCCGGATTGATAATGTTTCAATTTTGTTCCGTCATGTTCAGTTCCGATATGACTTGTCCCTGAGTGATATTGTTTCATTTTGTTCCGTCAGGTGCAGTTCCGATATGACTTGGTCCTGATTGACTATTGTTTCGTGTTGTGGTTCCTTCATGTTTCAGATTTCCGATATGATCTTGTCCTGATTGATATTGTTTCGTTTTGGTTCCGTCATGTTCAGATTCCGATATGACGTGTCCTGAGTGATATTGTTTCAAGTTTTGTTCCCGTCATAAGTTCAGTTCCGATACTGACTTGTCCTGATGATATTGTTTCAGGTTGGTTCCCGTCATAGTTCAGTTCCGATATGACTTGTCCTGATTGATATTGTTTCGTTTGTTCCGTCATGTTCAGTTTCCGATATGACTTGTCCTGATTGATATTGTTTCGTTTTGTTCCGTCATGTTCAGTTTCGATATGACTTGTCCTGATTGATATTGTTTCGTTTGTTTCCGTCATGTTCAGTTCCGATATGACTTGTCCTAATTGATATTGTTTCGTTTTGTTCCGTCATGTTCAGTTTCGATATGACTTGTCCTGATTGATATTGTTTCGTTTGTTTCCGTCATGTTCAGTTCCGATATGACTTGTCCTGATTGATATTGTTTCATTTTGTTCCGTCATGTTCAGTTCCGATATGACTTGTCCTGATTGATATTGTTTCGTTTTGTTCCGTCATGTTCAGTTCCGATATGACTTGTCCTGATTGATATTGTTTCGTTTTGTTCCGTCATGTTCAGTTCCGATATGACTTGACCTGATTGATATCGTACCGTTTTGATCCGCCATGTTCAGTTTCGATATGTCTTGTTCTGATTGATGTATTGCTCTGCTTTGTTCCGTTATGATCCGTCCTGTTATGCCTCTGTCCTTGATTATGCCTGTGACTTGAACTAGTGTTTTGTCCCGTCTGATCCCGTTATGTACTGTCCGTTAATCATCTGTCTGTCTTGATTGATATATGGTCCAGTTCCGTTATGATCTGTCCGAATTCTCGACTTGGTTTATAAGTTACTGCATAGATACTGTATTTTGATGCACTGTACGGTTTTAAAAGTTAAACTGTCTGAAGCATGTTTTTAAATGCAAACTTTTATACTGTATTGTACGCGGCATGATTTTGTCTCGTCCTACTATTATTTTGTTCGGTCTGTCTTGTTCCATATTATGGTCTATCTGATTTTGTTCTGGTATGATGTGTCTGACTCTGGGTACCATTCTGATTATGAGCGGTCTGGCATAAGTAGGCTTGATTACGCGCCTAACTGATATACTATTGTTATGCTCTGTTATGTTCCGCCCAGTACTGATCTGTTCTGATATTTGAATTAATTGCCTATACTCTCATTGATATTGGCATCATGCACTGTTCCGTCTGTTCTGATTTGCTGTTTCGTTTAGTTCAGTCCTACTTTATTCTACTAAAACTGCATTTAAAGTAGATTTATAAAACTGCTGTTCCAGAAATAACTGAACTACCCTTGTGCTTTGTAAACAAGAAATGGTTTTGAAACCCTTGATAGGGAACCTGTGTTACTCATTGGGCTTTTCGAAGCTCACCCCATTCATTTTTCAGGAATGATATTCGTTGGATCTGATGGCACTGATTTGTGGAGACTGGATTACTGAGGATTGAATCTGTTTAATCAGGTGAGTGATGTAATACGACTGACTTGACTGATATGTACTAGATATAGACATGGCTCATGGATTTAAACGGTACTCTAGAGATTATAGTTCTGCTCTGTTGTTATATGTCGGATTATAGATATGCTCTGAGGTTAGAATTGTTAGCTGTTGGATTTTAGACTTGCTCTGTGTGATACATATCCTATGGTGGATACATGAGTTGCATTCCCTGGACAAAAAAAAAAAAAAAGTTTTAAATTCCGCTGCATCTGACCCTACAGTCGGAGTGCAATTCACTGGAAAGTTCAGAAATTGCCTTCGGTTGGTCGCGTGGAGACTGACTGGCATCACGTCCTCGACATCCGTGTAGGGTGGGGTTCGGGATATGACACAAGTGCTGACGGGCTATGCCAATACACCGCTCTATTGAGGCCGAGACTGCCCTCCAAGGATTTCATCAAATCTGTCATAAATGAAAAACATGTGTTTCTCACATAACATATCAACAAAAGAAAACTCCAAATAAAGGAACTAACCGTGTCTACCTAGAGCACGTCCAGGGCCTCCCGAAATTTTTGCACCACGTTTGCCCCTCGAAAAGTTTGCCTATTCGCCTTCCGCCACCACCACCGCCACATATGGGGAACCATGTTCTCTTCTACCTCTACCAATGGGTAGGGAAACAATTAAAAGACCTCATAGGCCCAGATCTGTCAAAATAGGAAAGTCAATAAACATCACATTTTCTCAAAAAAAGAAAATGAGAAATTCAAAAATTCATACCTCTTAAACAATGTTGAAACCACTAAGTCCCTTGGTGACTGCCCGTGATAGAACACACATCAAGCGATACAAAATAGCCATCGTGGTGCCTTCCTAGTTGAAGCACCCAAAATTTGTCACATCCTCTAAAGTAGAGAGGCACCAAAGGTGAATGGTGTCACCGACATTAGCCAGGAGGGTCTGACCAAAG
Organism: Nyssa sinensis; assembly: GCA_008638375.1. Classification (NCBI taxonomy): domain Eukaryota; kingdom Viridiplantae; phylum Streptophyta; class Magnoliopsida; order Cornales; family Nyssaceae; genus Nyssa; species Nyssa sinensis. The sequence goes on from CM018034.1 coordinate 33,424,120, forward strand.
ATGAACACCATGAAGGCTCTGGTCAACTCGTCCTCCTCGAAAGCATTACAACACTCCCAAAAGTAAAAGTTTTCTAAGATATGCCTAACTCATACCATGCCACTAGAGGCCAATGTGGGCCGCTACCCTAGAAGCCAAAAAATCTCATCACCCCGACTATGCATTTCGCTATCCCATGGTACTCGATCACCGCCCACCCAATGGCTCGTGATCATTAAGAAGTCAAGAAGAGTCAATGTTAGCTCCCCAAACTGAAGGTGGAAAGTGTTGGTGGTGTCCCACCATCTCTCCACTAGAGCATAGAAAATCTTTCCTATTATGATCAACATGGACTATCCGGTTTAAGAATGGCCCAAAAATGGCCACTTTTAGTTGCTCTTGGCATCGGATGGTCAAATCAGCCCACTACTCTACGATGTCCACCGACGAGCCTCGAGCTCAGATTGCCAAGTCCGACAGTAAGGAATCAAAATGAATATGTTAGAAAAGCCTTTCAAATGTGATAAGCATGCCAAAAAAGCATGAACCAAATGAAAAAAACCAAGACAAAGTGAAAATTGCCCATTCGGGGCATTTTCATAAGCGCTTGGTATGCACGTTCCAAAAGGCACGTGGGTGAAATACCTACGCATGCATGCAACCAAAATTTCATGCAAAATGCTTTCAAAGTGTGAAAAAAAATCAAATGCATCAAGAATTAACTCAAAAATCTCAAAACAATCGAAAGAAAACTCAAGAAAATCCATACTTAGCCATTGCGGTACCATTGCGACAAATGGTGCGTTGCCTCTTAGAGTAATCTCATGTTGTTCTGAAAGCTCGGGGCTGGTTTGTATCAGAAGATTATACCGTGCATTGGTCCAGACATCCCCAAATACTGATTAATATCGAACATTGGGTCTGAGTTACTATGGCCTTCACTTGACATTTTCTCTCAAACATTTTCGGATTTGTTGTTGGAAATCAAATTGTTTGATCTTTCGAGAGGTCAAAACAAGTACCAAATACTTCAATCTAACCTCCTTCACAACTTTACAAAAAATAGCCATAAGAGTGGTAGAGGAAAGCTCAATAATGGAATTAGAAAAACCAAAATTCTTTCTCTTCTAATTTCTGACATTTTCTTGGTCAATGTTTCATCCCCGTTAATCCCAAATGCTATTTATGTCCTTAATCCACTTTTTTCAAGCTATTAAATGCGTTAAAACTTTCCCTGTTGCTAAGAAATCGCAAGTCATACTAGACCTGCAACTCACGATTGAGAGCTTATTTCTTAGCCAATTCACATCATTCCTATTATTCTTATTATTCAATTTCCTTTCATCCTTCATCTTCGAAACAGATATTGGGGTTTTTTTAGAGGGTTTGATTTTAAACCCGTGACTTTTAGACCCTATTTGGTGGCCCATTTTTGAGCCATTCTTTGTGGTTTTTGTTGCATTTTGCAACATTCAATGTCTATATGGAGTTACTATAAATAGAATAATGTTTCATTTTGGTCAATTTCAAGCCCAACTTTGAAGGTCTAACAATAGTGGTCTTAGTTTTTAGGGTTTTCTTGGGCCCTATTCGTATCTATTAGCGTAGTAAACATGCAGAAATCATAAGAAAAATGAAGGTTGAGGGTTATAAACTTAACCTCGTTTGATCATTTTTGTCACGCCCCAAATTCCAGCGAATCCCGAGGCGCGAGTAATGAGACAAAAAGAAATAAAATAATAAAGAAATAAAAGATAATCAAGGACAATCACATACATTCCATATACTGTTCTGATACATTACATAGGGTCTGGTCCATTTGTTCACGGCATACAAAATAAGAAATAGTCTCGGGCTTATGCCCTTATACAATATTAAGTACGCCCCTCGGGCCAAACATAATCTGCAGTCAAATCATCTCTACATCCCGCACAGCTGGAGTGTCATCTAAAATGTTTGTCCCACGAATGGGTCAGCTCAACTGCTGGTACAATATAATGCTAATGCAAGAAACAAAATTAAGGGTGTGGCATGTGCAAGTGTACAGTTATTTCTATATGGCATTCAATATCATTATGGCAGTATATGAACAGTATGCAATATATATGAATCAGTATGCGTGACACACCCATACAACTCTATGCCTACCTATGTCTCGCTTCACGGATCTTCCCCGATGGCATGCAAGTACCATGTATGTCTCGCTTCACTGTCCAGAATCCGTCAGGCCTGCGAGTACCTAATGGCCGATTTTGGATTTTTCACCACAGGATCTGCACCCTCATAATGCATAGCACCACGTGCTTAACTCACGCCATGCACAAGGAACCACACTATGCCAATATGCTCTGATTCATTCATGTCACAATGTAATCTCAATGATGCATCTCATTCATACATGAAGCATGCTTTCAATCACATATTTCATAGTCTCAACAGTTCTCAAAGAATATAACCCATACACACTATACTAACACATGCGATATAAACATAATCATAATTCACATTGTCACCCAAATTACAGCAAAATAGCATGAAGCACATAAACATGTGAACAATCAAGCAAACATGTGAAGCATTAAGCCAGCAGAGCAAGTATTCCTAAACTCAATTCTATTTCTTACTTAGCACAATATATCATACCTGATCACTTTCTCCTTGCCTTTTCGTGTCCATAAAATCATAACAAGTGACTCAGTTCATTTGTTTCCTAAATGATGCTATTCAACAAATTTTATGTCTTTATTTTATAAGTTTCTATTCTGCTAAATTAAACTCTACTATTGAGTCCAGTACATCGAAGAAAATAAGTTTAGGTTTTCGTAGAACTCAATTCAAATATTTGGGTTCAAAAGGGCAAAACAGTCATTTTGCACTTTTCACGGGTCCTTACATTTCGTGACCTCTTTTCACAAATCAGACTCCACGGCTGAGTCCGGAATGCTCGAGATAATAAAGTTTCACTATTTGTTCACTTAATTCGAAGTTCGTTTGACTGTGTTTCAATTCAGGGGCATTTTGGTAATTTTAAAGGTTACTACGGGTCTTTTATTTTTTGGGACCCCATCTCGTAAAACGGACCTCACCATTGGTCTCAGAATGGTTGAGATAGTCAAAATACACTAATGACTTGTCCCATTTGGACTCCGGGTTATTTTAGAATATTTAAATAATTAAATTAATTAATTAATTAATTAATTTAATTAATATTTTATTCTGGTGGGGTCAAATTTTAATAAGTAACAGTTGGGGGGTCAGTTTGTAAATTCCGAAAGTCCTAGGTCAAAGTTAATTCTCAAAAAGTCTAAGGGTTAATTTGTAAATTCCAATTCCCCTATTCTTAATTCGGTTACCCAAACAGGGATTAGTCCAGACCAGGGATAGGATATCCCTGTTCCTGTTCAATTTCAATTTTCAATTTCTTACACCCGTAGCCAAACAGCCCCTTTCCATCTTTTAATTTAAAACAACAGGGCGACACGTGGCAGGGGCGGATCGCCCAAGCCCGACCCGAACCCGAACCGGACTCGGACCCGACCCGAACGCCCCCCTTTTTCCCCGTTTCTCCGGCGATGCACCAGTAGGGTTCCAGCGCCCTCTCCGGCGCAGGCGACATTTTTTCGGCGGACTTTTCATGTTTTTAAAATGCTACTTTCTTCCATTTTTTCTGTAGATTCCATATCCAACCTTCATTTTTGGTTTGGGTCACTCAAATGCCACGAATAGAGGGTCAAAGTGCCATGGTCGAATCTCCGGCCAACATTTCTTTTTGGTTTTCATGCTTATTCTTTTACTATTTTTGGCCCAAATAACTCCCTTTAGTTTTCTGCACCTAAGAGGACTATTTTACTCCTATTTAAACCAAGTTCTACACATAAATTGTCAAGACCCACTTCCTATAACCGAGACCTGCAACTCACTGTTTCTGTCTCGTTTCTTAATCATTTTAAGCAATTTATTTTGTAAAATAATCCACATTTCATACACTATAAGAACCAAGAATCAAATCTATATAACATGCTAAGAAACAAAAAAAATCAGAATGGAGTCACTCACGGTTTTCTGGGTTTCTCTCTCTAGCCGTGCACCTCCTTCACCTTCTGGTTCCAAGCTTGATTCAAGCTCCAAAATCTCTTCTCCTTTCAGAACTCTCTCTCTCTCTTGCTCTCTGTTTCTCTTTCCTTTCTTTCCTCCCAACCGAGACCAAGATATAAACACTCACACATCAACTCCCTCACGTCTCCCACTGCCAGCCCTTTTCTTGACCTCATTTCCTCCGTCCAGCCTTCCTCTTTTCTCTACAAGGCAGCTTTGCATTAAATGCAAAGCTGCCCTATATATATACCTATATATATATATATCACTCATTACACACATTCTAGACACACACACTTACACGACACCACACACACACACACGGTCTGTTGCCCACACACAGTGCACACATGCTCTGCTATATATATACACCTATACACATATACATGTACATACATTATCCCATACATATACATATACACATAATATTCCACACATCATCCATTCATTTAATATACACTTTACATTCATTTCACATTTTTAATAATAATAATAATATTAATAATAATAATAACAAATAATTATAATAATAATAATAATAATAACCAACAAAATTTTATATATAAAAAAAAAAATTTTGAGGTTATTACAATTTTTCGCTAGAATTCTCTCTTTTTATTACTTTTTTTCTCTTTTGTGTTTCGTCTTTGATTCAATTCTCATCATCTTCTCTGCTTCCATCCCAAGCCACACATACAGTGCATACAAGCCTAGCTCTTTTCTCTCTCTCTCTCTCTCTCTCTCTCTCTCTCTCTCTCTCTCTCTCTCTCTCTTTATCCAAACTGGTTGCTATCAATACCCATGTATACATACAGTTTGGGCATATATATTTGGTCAATTGGTTGCATGTCTCTCCATTGGTGGAGACTTAGGTTCAATCCTCACTCAACACCTCACTAGTGCATACCACACATTAGGTCTCCTTTTGGCACCTCATCTCTTATTACATGCATCTTTTATGCATATGATATAACTTATATGTATTTTAAGTTACTAATGAAACAATAATGGGCTAGTAACCCAATTGTTAGGTTTTTAGGTGGGCTTCCTTGGTTTAAGTTCAAACTTGGCCAAGACATTTTGACCATTTTCTCCACCTTTTATTCATTTGTACTAGTAGTCTAACTTTTTGCTTATAAGTTCTCCTAATAGATATATGTTAGTTTACTAGTTGATATAATTTTAAACTTTGTTGTCTTATATTAGTCTTCATTATTTTATTATAATTTATCGATTATTATCAGTAACCTTTGTTTAAGTGTAATTACACACTAAATCCTATCAATATCTTTATGTTAACACTAATTACTAAGTAATTAGATCAAGGTTGTTACACTAGATCTCCTTGAGATAAACGTCATATTTTCTACTATTGCCTTCAACAATCCACACTTATAATTGATAACACAAATTCATTTTCACAAAATTCTTTATTACTCACAATGGTTACAATGTAACCCAAATCATCCCATAAGGTGTTACAACATGTAAAGTGTCCTACTCTATATCCCCAAGAATCATAAGTAATTATGTAATACTAGGTCTAGCCCTTAATCTTGGTAAAAGCAATAAAAACACTGGTAGGATCATCCCCACTTACTAAACATTCGTCCTCTTAAGGTGTATCACGCAGGTAAAAAATCCCCAATATTTCATCAACCATTCAATAGCAACATCAATCACTTTGAAAAAAGGTATATCCCAAATATGTCTCATGACTTCATCTAGGTTCTTATAACATCTATTCTAAAAGAATTAGCGACTACAACACTCTGCAAGATAAAATATCCTAAAGACTTTACATAAAATAGCCAAAATCATATTTCTCGAACACAATTCATACCGAGTATTCCCACAAGTTTCACGTTATGATGCTCCAACACTCATCATGTATTCCTCCTAATTAAATAAATTATAAAGTCACAAATAAACAATCATTTTGTCACCAATGCATTCAATACTTATGCAATCGAACACTAATTAATGATCGTTTATCTAGGCCTCTACAAGACCATTAAACCCCCTTTATATACAACTATAATTTCCAATCAGTTCTACTTGGTTGATTTCTGCCCAAGTCAAAACACACGCATTCAACCTGGTATAGAGAGTGATCTTTATGGTTCTCAGGTCCTAAGTTACTAGATGATGGGCATGCAACCTTCACTTGTGACATCAGACCTGTCACCAATCCAACACTCACCATCCCTCACCAGATATCGTAATCCTTTCCAATACTAAGTACAACTTTAGCATACTCTTAATGCTAAGTGGCACATGCATGATCATGTCTTCACTGTTAATTACATTTTTTCCTTCGAATACTAGCAATGACTTTAACATCCCGACCTAATTATTATAATTAGGGATGCTTAATAAGCCTTAAAAGAACATTAGTGTACCGTTATATCATGACAATAATGCTACAATGATAAAGAAGAAACTGATATGAAAAACGACGACGAAATTGCTAAAGCAATACATAAATATTAAGCCTAAATGTTTAAGTTAGTATTATAATTATTCATGTCTAATTAATTTAACTATATAAAAGAGAAAACTTCATGAGCATAAAATATACTTCAAGTAATTAAGAAATGTACAAATTAAGTATATTTAATGAATAGAATATTAATAAAAGTATATTATTACTCCACCAACACAACAAAATGAGAAAAAGAGTAAAAATGGAGTTTCCAAGTCTTGAACTCAAGACCCCAATTGAAAGCTACCAAAAAGCATACCACTAAGGTACTAGCATTTTTGTGCTATAAAATAAATTAAAACTGTACATAAACCATAACATGCATATAAGAGACATGAATGAAAAGCTGAGGTGTTAACCTTAGAGAGAATCAAAGATATGATGTTCAAATCCTATTAGACCAAAAACCTAGCCAACAAAAAACCATGCAAAAACTGAAATGTGATTTCCATTGGACCAAAACTGCAACCAATGGAAATCCATCCAATGCAGCCCTTGAAAGATACATGAGTCATAGGGTGTGTAAACCATCTTGCCACACCACCGAACCAAGAAAGAGATATAGAGAGTGAAAGAGAGGGAGTGAAGGATCGGCTATGGAGATGAAGAAATAAAGATAAAGGGGGAGGAAGTGTTGCATACAAGACCAACGAGAAGAGATGAGAAACACTGAAGTAGCAAGGAAAGAGAAAAAAGATCGTAGAGGGAAAAAAGATAGGAACTAGAGTGAGAAAGTCGGATAGGCTTAGAACTAGGCTAAAACAGGTATAAACCCAACTTCTTTTGCCTCAAAACATTATTTTCATGGAATATATGAAGGCTAATGTAGAAAAAATGAAGAAAATTTCCTAAGAAACTAAGGTCTATAGAAGACAACTCTTGGCCGAACACCCATTGAAATGGGTTGCGATAAAACTTAAGATTAAGCAACATTTGAGCTTACGACTTTGTAGATGAATGAAAATGATGTCTTTAGCTACTTGAACCAAGTAAATTGGTGTTGAAATGAGCAAGAACCAGGAGCTCACAATCACAACTGTGAAAATCAAACCAGAGAGTTTGATTCAGTTTTACTTTGTTTGGACCCATATTCAAGGTTCCTTGATGGCCTAGAAAGAGAATAGAAGACGAATGATAAACAAATAGTGCCCTAATCATTATAAAAATGCAACTGTAATAGGTTGCCGAAAAGACGACCTTCACTGGAGCCGTTTGAACCATAACCATTTCATGGTGAAAAACCTAACCAAATCCAAAACTAGATATGGGAATCAACTATAGGAAGAAAAATGAACCAAAATAGTGCGAAAAACTGGTTGGAACACGGTCTTCGATGATTGTTGTCGTCGGAGAACGCAAACGATGCCGGTATCAGCTGACCGAGTTGAACCTGGTCAACAAGATGTGTTAGTCAATGGTTGACTGGGTCTAGTTAACCGAGTTATTGGTACAGGTCGGGTCAGAACCCTTTTAGGCACTGTAATAGTTTACCTAAACTACGTCGTTTTGATCAATGAAATTTAAGAAAAAAAAGAGGGGACGCGATGCCAACAAAGATCAAACCATGCACCTTGCACACACAACACATATGTTTAACCACTGAATCACCTCTTGAATTGTGATCTAAAGGAGCCAATATATACATATATATATATATATATATATAAAGCAAAGGAATAAGGAAAATTCAAAAAGGAAAATGATGCCAACTAGTTTCAAACATAAGCCCATTGGAACTCAAGAAGCTGTAAGCTCAGCTCACTACCAATATGCCACTAATCACCTTGTGCATTTTTCTCACATAATATATATGTATATTATATATCTAATTAATTTAAATAAATTAATTAAATTTAATGTTAAGTATGTCTACATAAAATAAAAGGGGTGTCTACCTTAGCATTTTTCGACGTTCTGGGCCCAATGACGGAGTCCATTTTATGAAAAGAAATCCCAAAAATTAAGACACGTAAAATGATATAATTACCATTATACCCTTAATAATGCCCAAATCTAGTTAAGTGTTAGAGCAGGTCTATTATGACTTTGTTTAACATTCTGGACTCAACAATGGAGTCATTATAGCAAACGAAGCACCACAAAATATGACATACGAAAGTATAAAATTATAAAAATTTCCCTAGGCCTAATATAAGCTATAGATAGGCAAATCATGATCTAAAAAAGCCTAAACTTATTATCTTCGACATTTTAGGCCTAACGGTGACATCTTTTTAAGAAAAATAAGACCCGATAACAAACTAAAAAATGACCAATACATTCTTAAGACTTAATAAAGCTACCAAAAGAGTATAATTGGAATAGAAAGAGCTCTAAGTTAATGATTAAATTAGGTAATACTTTAAACAAGTATCTAACAAGATCTTAAATTTTATTATAGCGACCTTCGACAAAAGGAAGGATTTTGGGTATAAGCTTTTTGGACTTCAGGTGAGTATTTCATGCCATGTTTAAGGTGAATTTTATTATAGATACAAATATCAAATTTCTTTATGACTTTGATAATAGATACCTTTCACTTAATATTGTCTTGAATGGCTTATCGATATATGGTCATTTCGTTTATGAATTTTGATAATAAATACATTGCACCTTATTTACAATTTAAATGATTCATTGATATATATATATATATATATCTATATATTGTTTTATTTCTAATTCAAAAAGATGTTTTGTGAGATATTCAAAATAATATACGATTTCTTACCTATCTTTGAATTGTTTTGATTAAATACTAGATATAGAACTCTTTTTTGGATAACTAAGCTTGTGATTGATGATTCTTGATTTTGGATGTGATTTTAATGTTTTTGAATGGACCAATCTTCTATCTATGGTTATTATCGAATAGATTATGACTTCATCAAACCCTAACCACGGGGTATATTAGTGGCGAGGTACACAAAACGGTGTTATCAAACTAGTTATCTGAATATCAATCTTAGTCAGCAAGGTTCCAATTTGCTGACCATAGAAGAGGAACTGATGGGCTTGAACCCTTATGAATATCGAATCTGAACCATGATTGAGCTTTGAATCATCGAACTAAGAATTATTGAACCATGATATTAATTATTGAACTATGACTATGATTGAACTATAATATTAATTATTGAGTTTTGACTATGATTGAACTAAGAACTACTGAACTGTGATATTGATTATTAAACTATGACTATGATTGAACTATGATATTGATTATTGAATTTCGACTATGATTGAACTATGATATTGATTATTGAATTTTGACTATGATTGAACTAAGAAATACTAAACTATGATATTGATTATTGAACTATGACTATGAATGAACTATGACATTGGTTATTGAATTTCAACTATAATTGAACTAAGAACTATTGAACTGTGATATTGATGCAGAGGGATACCACTAGGATATCACTCAAGGTCCTAAAGCGTGAATAATATCTAGAAAGGGGGGTTAAATAGGTAGGTCTTGAATTAGAAATTTCTTTCAAGTTAATTTCTATTCTTGGTTAAAGACAAATGATGACACAATTAACAAAATTACTCAACGTGATTAATCCAACATTTATGCCCATCCACCAATGAATTCACCAAGAATCATTCAAGTATACCAATTTTTCAAACTTCACCCAATTGATCAAAGTAGCTTGATTTTATATGCAATTTTAACAATCTAAGGCAAAATGAACTAAGCGATCAATTTAAGATTTCAATCAATTTATTCAATCAAGTTTTTAATGTATCCAATTAATGAACAATTATAAATTTCATGAAAACTCAATTTCTAAACTTAAGTAGAAGCATTTCAATTAAAACACATAGTAAATTAAAAGAGATGGAGAGAGAGAGAGATTGTAAACTAATTGATGACGGAGAAAACTACCAAGGACAACAATAGTTGGAGTAAAACTTTATGGCCGAGCCTATACTCAAGGAAGGAATGCATTATGATGGAAAGTGAAATACAACGAATCTATAATTGATCTAAGCACCTCAAGCTCTGTTCTCCCCGATTAAGTCTTCAAATTCCCCTTGAATCCTCAAGTTTATCATAGCCAAACCTTTAAGCAATCAGAATCCTCCACAGTCTCGGACTCCTCCGATCAAATAGTGTGAATCCTTAGGACCTCGGTGTCCACCGATCGCTCAATGCCGAATCCTCAAGCTTGAACTTCATCTATCATCAATGGTAAATTTGACGTGAACTAAGGCTTTTTAGATCTGATTTAGGTCATGTGGATGATCTAGAATTGATCAATAAAAAAGAGTAGAGATGATTATGAATGACATGTATAAATGATCTCTCACAAGAGCTTCAAGATCTATCAACGAATTAGCTCTCACAATTTGAGACTCTCTTACTCTGTTTTTTATTACTCTAAATCGTATTTTCGTCTATTTATGCAAAAAGCTTGATTGATGCCTAAATGCTAGAAATTATAATATAAATCTGTTTTTTTCCCACGGTTTGTCCGAACGAACCATCATTCGTTCGAACGAGCACTAGTTAGTTCAGAAAAACAAGGAATGAATATCAAACAAGCACAACTCTGAGGTTGTAGCTCTTCATTTAATACAGAACCTTCAAACGAATGAAAACGAATGACAACGAACTTCTATGTTATTCGTTCGAATGAGCCAAGGATTTGTTTGAACAAGCAACAGAGAGTTGCTCTGAATTTTTCCCTAAAGTGTTTTAAAGATGTATTTTGGGAAAATTGGTTCACAATCACAAGTCAATCACATACATGTTGTTCTAATAAAAACTATATGCAATGCATACATGATGTGAGTGTGTGAGATTTAAATCAAATACAAAATTTCAATATACCCTTTGAGAATCAAGTCAACCGGTAGTGTTACACGGTAATGTCTCTTGGATGAACTTGGGGAAGAACAGGAATTAAGGTACTCACTTGTAGGATTTATGTAAGGATTACACACGAAGCATGTTTTGTCTAACCGGATTAGCCAATTACAATATCAGACCCCATGGTCCTAATAAACTCTCCCTTTGGAAATCCGTGACAAAATTGCAAAAAAAGTATAAGAATACAATACCAAAATCTATAACCCCCAAAGAGCCAGATAGAAGGAAATTATACATTTTGACTCAGTATCATATACTATTGAAATCACTTAATACTTCTCAACAAGAGGTATACCTATACATTTTGACTCAGTATCCTATACTATTGAAATCACTTAATACTGCTCAACAAGAGGTAGACCTCTTTCTTGCACAACAAACTCAACTATACCACGTGATATCACATCAAAAGAGATATATCAAATAAATCCAATGAGATCACACACTAGATCAGTATCAATATAAAACTAGGTGCAGTAAACATGGAAACTATATGTAATTAAAACAAGACTTGACCAATACAAAGTGACTTAAACTATCTCATGTATATGCAAAAATTTTTTATATTACTCCCCCTTAGAATATGCTCAATACCATATCTAACCTCCCCTTTTGTACAAATCCCCCTATGTAATACCATTTCCCTCTTTTTGTCACGATGACAAAGGAGGTAACAACAAAAGGATGACCACAAGAAAGTAAAATATAACATGATAGGCATGAATAGAGAGATAACAGGGTACTGATAGTAATGATCATAGACACATAAAAGAAATATCAAAGATATCATACAAAACAAAATTCTCAAAAAAACATACAAGAAATCATTGAGAGATACTATAAAAAAACATAAATACATGTAGATGACGAGTAGAAAAATACAAGCAAAAACCTTACTACAATAACACTCATCCCTCATGTAGCCAACTACTAACTACCAATTACATCACTGATCATCTGCAGGTGAAGGAGGAAAGATATGAGCTAGACCCTCAGTTAACCCCTAAAGTGCTTCTCGAAAGTAGGCAGTCTCTTCCATTATCGGGGTGAAAAAATATGAACAGGCCCAAAGATAATGCTACTCTAGTCTGTGATCAATATCGACAATGATTTGATCATGATGAAGTAATAATCGCTCTGTAGTAATCGCTCCGCTAGCTCATCCCTGGTAATCAACTGACTGGCATAAGATAAAGAGGCTCCTACTAACGCATGAAAGTCTACACCTAAGGGGGTACAAAATTGTAGTAAAGTCCTATCAACTAGGAATTTCTCAACATGTATCTGCTCTCTGAACTACTTTATTGTGGTGATATATGTGGCTGCTACTGTGGAGCTGGTACTGGTGGCTACTGCTGTTCCAGCAGATGTGCCTCCTCATGTTCATCAACAACATCGTATACATCAGGAGGAGCGATGACATGTCTTTGTGACTTGGATAGAGTCTAACGTGTAAACAGACCAAGATGGAGGATGAGCATGTCAGTAGTGTAAAAAGAAACTTGTTATGCATCACAGATCCTAGTGATCAAGTTGTCGAATGGTAAAGACATAGTGCATCTAATACCAGTGGTGGAGGAATTGATGACTCAAAAAATATACGATGGTGTATCGATAAGAATAGTAGCATCGAGTGCATACAGAAGTGTGGCATAGGAGAGAATCAATTTGTTCGTGTGGCTGACTAGATGCAAGACACTACACACGATGAGGTTGAGGATACGATAGCCCTTGAACAGATATGGCTGCACTACTGTCGCACCCCTCGAGACAAAGATAGTGGAACTGTTAACATGAAGGGTGGAAGCAATAAGTCTGGCAGACGAAAGTGAAACACCTTGAGGGTATGCAAAACCAAGCTAATTAACTCGAGGAAAACCAAGAGTCTCAACTATCATCTCAACAATGAAAGAGAAAGGGACACTATGGACTGTCACAAGGTAGGCTCCCTAGGCATCATAAGAACCAAGGTTCAAGTAAAACTCTCGAACCAAGATCTCATTGGCCAGACCCGTAATTGATAAGAGCAGTAGCCAACCACATGTGTTAAATATCTTGAAGGCTAAAGACTCACGGATATCGTCAATGGTGCATACCCTCTTTACTAGGACTAGACTGGACAAGATGGTCCTTGCCCGAACCTGAGCGACCTGGGATGGAAAACGTACTACGCCTCTAGGTGCTACTTCTAGGTAGATGACATAAGAAAAATGTCAACACTCTATGGGAACGGTTTTGGTCATTATGACCATGTAGTATATATCAAAAGAAGAAATGTAAGATAACCCTAAGATGGTACTACATCAAGTGTACTAAAATACAATCCATACTAATCCTAAGTCAAAATGAAAAATCAAATAAACCAAAGGAAAGTTAAAAATGGACTCGAAGACTTACCGCAACAATGAACGGATGGAATCACAAAATGATCGGTGAAAGTGGAGTCCTCGATATGTAGAACACACTAACCGAAACAGAATCTAAGATTGATAAACTCCAAGATCAGTACGACATAAGGAAATATGAGGACTTGAGAGAAAAATGGAGAAACCCATTGGAAATTATGAACAGTTGGCGGTTTCTCTCGTGTTTTGAACTGAGCAGTTGTTCGTTCAAATGAATAAGTGACCTTTTGTTCGAACGAGCTTCCTTCGAATGAGGTTCATTCAAACGAGCACCAGAAGCTACTCTTTTATCATAAAAATAGAGTGTCCTACTCTATTCAAAAATCCTGAGCATTTTTCAACTGCAAAGCAGGCAAAAATTGGAGCTTTTCATGAAAAACACTATTTTTAGCTATAAACTCTAAGATGAAATCAATTGTCTTCAAAGCTAAAAATAATTCCAATGTTTTTTTTATTTAAAATCTGAATTTGAGTGAGTTTGATAGATGTAAATATGTTCTAAATAACATCAATACATTCAAATGATCTTAGAACACTAAAATACATACAAGTTCACTCTTTTCTCACTCAATCATGGTAGCTAAACATGTGCATTAATTTCAACCATGAAATGTTCTTTGTCCCAAGGTTGACTATCTATAGTGTTGAATGATTTTCACATCAATAAGAGCAAACAACCATAGTCAACCACCCTAGGGATTTCTTACCATTTCCAATCAAAACTCCTTCTCAACTTAAAAGCAAAAAGATTCAAATTGAAGTTGCACTTAACTCACCTTTTGTAAGGAGGCTTTCACATAGTTGAGTAGGCTGCTCTTTTCAAAGGATTTACTAATGCTAGCAAACACACTATCGCAAGGGTAGCCCTTTCCTTCCACTCTTGAATATTTTTATGCGTGTGCCATTTTTTTTAGGCTTTTACTTTTGGTCCTTTTATTTTTCCAACGTAAATTAATATTTCTAGCTATGGACTTATTGAGATGAAAACATAAAATCATTAAGCCCATCCTATCTACAAGATAATCTCATGCAACAAATATGTAAAACTAACACCTATGAGATCACAATTAGATTGAAAGATCGTGTGCACCTAAGTGAAAAAGACTAAGTAGAGATATTGATAGTCTAAAGTTCATAAGTCAAGACTCAATCACTTAAAATGCACTTAATACAATTCTCTTTTTTAAAAAAATGGGATTACCATTAGCAATTTAAAACAAAAGAAAAAATATTTTTGGATTATTGACTTCACAAAGGTATGAAATGCACCTAACTATGAGGGATCTAAAATTCATAAAAAATGAAAAAATGTTAGGACCATGGGGTTTGATATTGTAATTGACTAATCCAACTTGAAAAAATGAGTTTTGTGTGTAATCCGTACATAATTCATACGAGTGAGTACCTCGATGCCCATTCTTTCCCAAGTTTGTCCAAGAGATATTACCATGTATCACTATCGGTCGACTTGGTTCTTGAAGGGAAAAATGGTCTTTTATATTTGATTCGGATCTCACATACTCACATCATGCATGCATTACATATTTTTGTCTTATCATCATGTATGTGATTGACTTATGGTTGTGAACTAATTCTCCCAAAATGAATCGTTAAAAACCAAATGGAAAAAATTTAGTTCATAAGACAAGCAATGAATGAGGAACTCATTGTTGCTCGTTCGAAAGAAGCTTAGCTCATTCGAATGAACAACAGAAGGTTGTTCTCATTCATTTTCATTTGTTCAAACTTCTGTATCAAATGAGTTACTGCAACCTCAGAGTTGTACTCGTTTGATATTCGTTTCATGTTCGTTCGAACGAACAATTGCTCGTTTGAAGGAATAATGATTCATTCGAATGAACCCTTAGGCGAAAAACAAATTTATAATCCAATTTTTACTTATTTGGGGATCAATCAAGCTCTTTGCGAAAAATAGGAGAAAATACATTTGAGCGCAGCCAAAAAATAGTGAGAGAGTCTCAATTTGTAAGAGCTAAATTGTTAATAGATCTTGAAACTCTTGTGAGATATTGTTCATACATGACATTCATAATCATCTTTACTCATTTTCATTGATCGAATTTGGTCAAACCACTACGATCCTAATCAGATCTAAAGAACCTTGGTTCATGTCAAACTCACCATTGACGATTGATGGAGTTCAAACACCAGGATTCGGTGTTGAGCGATTAGTAGACACCAAGTTCGTGAGGATTCGCAATTATTGAGCGGCTTGATTGGATGAGTCCAAGACTATGGAGGAGTCTGATTGTTTGAAGGATTGACTATGAAAAGCTTGAGGATTCGAGGGGAATTTGAAGACGTAATCAAAAAGAACGGAGGTAGAGGTACTTAGCTTGTTCGTAGGTTCGTTGTATTTCACTTTCCATCATAGTTCATTCTTTTCATGAGCATTGGCCTGGCTTCAAAGTTTTACTTCAAGGATTGTTGTCCTTTGTAGTTTTCTCTGTCATCAATCGGTGTGCAAACTCTTTCTTCTCTCTCTCTCTCTCTCTCTCTCTCTCTTTCCATATCTTTCAATTTACTATGTGCTTAATTGAATGGCTTCTGCTTAATTTTAGAAATTTTGTTTTTCATGATTTTCTAATTGTGCATTCAATTGAGATATTGAAAAACTTGATTTAGTAAATTGTTTGAATTCGAAATTGATAGCTTAGTTAATTTTGCTTTGAATTGTGAAAATTGCTATAAAATCAATTTAGTTGATCAATTAGGGGAAGTTTGAATAGGTTGGTGAATTGGTTGATTCTTGGTGGATTCATTGCTAGAATGGCTTAAACATTGGATTAATCACATTGAGTGATTGTGTCATCTTTGTAACTAACCAAGAATTGGAATTAACTTGAAAGAAATTTTTAATTCTAGACCTATCTATTCAACCTTCCCCCCCTTCTAGGTAATTCATACTTTGGGACCTTGAGTGATGTCCTTGTGGAATCCCTCTACGCAAAAAATAAAAGAAAAAAATATCCATAGATCTAGAATAGATAAAAAAACCTTAAGAATTCCCTAGACTATGAAAAGACCACAACTTACTTGATGATTTTCCATGAGTGAAATGGAGTAAGATGTAGTGAAGAAATTTATAGGGAGACTCTAAGATAAGAGTGAAGAGAGAAATCCTTAAATTATTATAGAATCTCTTAGTCATCAAAAAGACAAATTTTCTTTTCCTAAGGAATAAACAAATTGTTACATGTGATTTACACACTCCTTCTCAAGACCTTTTAGTTTATCCTTCCTTACCCAAATTTTTCTTACAATTCTTTTGGGAGTAGGAGTTTTTTGGGTCTTGACCTTACCTTTAACATTGGAATGGGAAATTACTTTAGGCTTTCCAATGTTGGAAATATGAATGATCTTTTAAGCCATGCTCCTTGACTTTTGAATATGATTACTCATTTATTACTTTAAGGTAGCAAGTTCCATTTTGTGATCTAAGGTCATAGAGTGAGATTTTGTTTGCCTTTTCTTGGCAAATCCACACTTCCTCCTAAAATGCCCTTCAACCATGAAATGAGAGCAATAAAATGATCTTGGTTGAGGTTTGGCTTGAGGTAGTGGGAGAGAATATGCTTGAGGCTTTGGTTAAGGTTGGGTTTACCTCATAGGTTTAGGTGCTTTAACACCTTTAGATTTTGAGGACACAAACACAATCGACTTGAGAGTGGGAGATTGACTTAAAGTTGATGTGGAGGCTTCTTCTTTTTCGTGAGTATGTCATAGCCCAAGCCACTTCTATCATTCTTGATTTGGACGGTGTTAAGCATTTTAGAAAGCTTCATTCGACCTATCCTCAGGATTGACTTTGACATTCCTAGCTTGTGTGAATTGTTCATTAAGAGAGTGAACTTTGGAATTTAATTCCTTCTTTTCAATCTCATAAGTAACTAAAGAAGCCTTAATTCCTCCTACCTCAACAACCAATGAATTTCTCTCATTTTCTAAGGATTCAAATTCCTCTAGGAGAGTCAATTTATCCTCATTTAGTTACTTCAATAAAGATTAATCAACTATTAAAGCACTCTTCTCCTTCTCAAAAGACTTGAACTTATTGATAAGCTTAATGTTAGAATTCTTGAGATTTATAGATTTATTGAATAGTTTTTTAAAAGCAATCTCAAAGTTGTATTGATCATCGCTCTTATCATCACTAGACACAATGTATTTGATGGCCTCATGATCTTTATCTTCAATGGAAAATGATCCTTCATGGACATTGGTAACACTTGTGAAAGCCAAGAATTGACTTTCACCACCTACTCCTTCTTCATCATCATTCTCATCCCCTTCTTCCTTTTCATCCTCTATGGAAAGAGATGATTTCATTGCCTTCCAATTAGGACAATCGGCCGCTATATGCCCAAAGTTTTGGCAATCATAGCATTCAATAGGCTTAGAGGTGGATTGTGATGAAGGTCTTCTTCTATCACCACTAGAAGAATATTTTTGGACTTGGCCTCTTGAAGAGTTAGAATTTTCAAAGGATCTTTTACTTGAACTTTGAGATCCCTTGGAGTTAGGCATTCTACCTTTGAGGTATTTGTTAAAACTCCTTACAAAAAGAGCCAAATCCTCATCATTCATAGACTGGGGGATCAATTTCAATATCCCCTTCACTGTCTCCATGTGTTGATTTCAAAGCAAGACTTTTAGTCTTTTTTGGTTGCTTAAGAGTTAGTTCAAAAGTTTGAAGTGATCCAACTAACTCATCAATAACGAGAGAGTCCACATCCTTACTCTCCTCAATAGTGATTATCTTTGGTTGAAATCTCTCGGGAAGAGATCTCAATATTTTCTTACAATCTTGGTCCTTTCTAGTTTCTCTCCTAGGTTAAATGATGAGTTGACAATGTCACTCAATTTTGTGTAGAACTTGAAAAAGGTTTCTGATTCTTCCATTCATAAGGCTTCAAACCTAGAAGTTAATATTTATAATTTTGACTTTTTTACTGTCAACATACACTCATAGGTAGTCTCGAGGATGTCCTAAGCCTCTTTGGACTTATCATAAGTCATGATGCGGCAAAACTCATCAAGAGTTACTGCGTTAAAGATGGCGTTCAACCCTTTAGTGTTGTAGCCACTCATCCTTAACTCTAACTCATTCCAAGTGTTAGATGGCTTGACTATGGAAGGAATTTCTATAGTTGCGATTGTGACTGGAGGTGTCCAACCTTTTTGAATGACGAGCCAAACTCACTCATCCACGGCTCTTAAGAATGCTCTCATACGAGCTTTCTAATAGGCATAGTTTGAGCTGTCAAATAGAGGTGGTCATGAGATCAATCCTCCTTCTCTTAACCCTTCCTTGGATTTCACTACTTAGGATATCAATCAATTGCCTTAGATAGAAGGATCCGCTACCACTTTGATGTGAAATGATACAACTAGGATATCATTCAAGGTCCTAAAGTGTGAATAATACCTAAAAGGAGGGCTTTGAATAGGTAGGTCTTGAGTTAAAATTTCTTTCAAGTTAATTTATATTCTTGGTTAAAGACAAATGATGACACAATCAACAAAATCACTCAACGTGATTAATCCAACATTTATGCCCATCCACCAATGAATTCATTAAAAATCATTCAAATATACTAACCTATCAAACTTCACCTAATTGCTTAAACTAGCTTGATTTTATATGCAATTTTAATAATCCAAGGCAAAATCAACTTAGTGATCAATTTAAGATTTCAATCAATTTACTCAATCAAGTTTTCAATATATCAAATTAATGAGCAATTATGAATTTTATGAAAACTCAATTTCTAAACTTAAGCGGAAGCATTTCAATTAAAGCACATAGAAAATTGAAAGAGATGGAGAGAAAGAGAGAGGGGGAGAGAGAGAGAGATTGTAAACCAATTGATGATGGAGAAAACTACCAAGGACAACAATCCTTGGAGTAAAACTCCAGAACCGGGCTAATGCTTAACAATGGAATGCACCATGACGGAAAGTGAAATATAACAAATCTACAAATGAGCTAATTACCTCAAGTTGTGTTCTTTGATTACGTTTTCAAATTTTCCTTGAATCCTCAAGCTTCTCATAGCCAAACCTTCAAGCAACCGGAATCCTCCATGGTCTTAGACTCCTCTGATCAAGCCGCTCAACAATCGTGAATCCTCACGACCTCGGTGTCCACCTATTCGCTCAACGTCGAATCCTCAAGCTTGAACTCCATCTATCACCAATGGTGAATTTGACATGGACCAAGGCTCTTTAGATCTGATTTAGATCGTGTGGATGATCTAAATCAATCAATAAACAAGAGTAGAGATGTGTATAAATCACATGTATGAATGATCTCTCATAAGAGCTTCAAGATCTATCAACAATTTAGCCATCACATTATGAGACTCTCTCACTCTATTTTTTACTACTCTAAATCGTATTTTCGCAAAGAGCTTGATTAATTCCCAAATGGCTGGAAAATAGAATATAAATTTGTTTTCCACCTAGGGTTCGCTCGAATGAACCATCATTCGCTCGAAAGAGCACTCATTCATTCGAACAAATAAGGAATAAATATCAAACGAGCACAACTTTGAAGTTGCAACTCTTCATTTGATACAAAACCTTTGAACAAATGAAAACAAATGAGAACAAACTTCTTTGTTGTTCATTCGAACGAGCCAAGCCTTCGTTTGAACGAGCAACAGAGAGTTGCTCATTCTTGCTTATCTTGTGAACTGGATTTTTCCCTAAAGTTTTTTAAAGATGCATTTTAGGAAAATTGGTTCACAATCACAAGTCAATCACATACATGATGTTATAATAAAAACTATATACAATGTATGCATGATGTGAGTGTGTGAGATCTAAATCAAATACAAAAGTCCAATATACCCTTCGAGAAACAAGTCAACCGGTAGTGATACACGGTAATGTCTTTTGGACAAACTTGGGGAAGAATGGGCATCAAGGTACTCACTCATAAGACTTATGTAAAGATTACACACAAAGCACATTTTGTCTAACCGGATTAGCTAATTATAATATTGGACCCTATAGTCCTAACATATATTGACTATTGAATTACGACTATGATTGAACTAAGAATTATTGAAAATGAATTTGATATTATTCGTTGAACTCTCATACTTGATTTAATTATAGACTTGGATATGATGTATTTTATTTTCGAATGAACATAGATATTTTAGTATAGAACTACATAGTAGTTTTCAAACCCTTGGCATGTTATGAAATTCTCACAGAGCCGTCGAGTTCATTATAGATGATTACTATGTTTTCAGGTAAAAGGTTAGAGTTGGCTTGCTTCAGGCAATGTAAATTAAGTGCTTAAAGGAGAAAACGAGTTGTTTTAGTAGATGGACCTTTAACTAAAAATGGATTATGAAATTTTTTCTATGTAAATTTAGGCATGTTATTAAAGGAGCTAGTTCAGTTGTGTAATGTAAACCTATTCACTAACGCCTTGTGTTATGAAAACTACATTATTCGAAAAAAATGGTTTAAATGACTAATTAGGTAAAATAGCTTACTTTATGAAATTTTATTCCACTGCATTTGATTTATAGTAATTAGAAGTTGGTTTGAGCATTGAAAGGCCTTGGTGGCTGATCACGGACCCTAATCCGCATAGGCCGGGTTTCGGGTCGTGACAATGACTACAACCAAACTTTTGCAAACTCTCACAGTTACTTCCTTTCTATCTAAAAGGTTTACACAGCCTTGACAATTTAACCTCACTTACCATGAGAGAAATTTCCAATTCCCTCTAACCCAACAAAACTACTGCCAATTCTAGTTATATACTCACCATTTAACTATCTTTCCAATTATTCACTCAATTGCCCTTAATCTTTTTCACTCTCTTGTGGTACCACCCAAAATGGCTACCACCATGAACAATGTAAAACCAATACCTTGTTTTCAACTCACAGGTGCATTTTTAAACAATGTAACATGTCACTTTATACCTCATTCCCTTCTATTAAGGCATGTCCATATATGCCAGTAAATAATATTTACACACTGATATGCATAACATCCAATAATTCATTCATTTCACCGTTGCCATACCATAATAAGTTTATATACATTTACTTAGGAGATTCAACACTCCTATGACATCTTTAGCAATTTCAAACAATGCATCACTTGTGCTACTTCATTTATATTCTCATTCCAGTATAGTGTATTCTATGCCACCAATGTCAATATGGCCAGTGTACTCACGCAGTTAAATATTCAAGTAACACATGCTCATGATTTATTACAGATAATAGAAGCAGTATATATATATATATATATATCAAATATATCAAAAAATAACAATCTATCATCGATCTCAAAATAAATATGCAATAATGAAAATAGAAGTATTGTCATTTAAAAAAAATACATGTAGGTGATGAGTAAAAAAAATACAAGTAAAACCTCACTACAATCACACTCATCACTCATGTAAATAGCTACAACATTACTGATCATCAGCAAGCGGAGGAGGAAAATGAGGACAAACACAAGCTATGGTCTCTATCATTCCTTGAATGGCTCCTCGCATATAGGCAGTCTCTTGTATTATTGGGATACAATAATCTGATTTGACCCGAATGTGACGCTGCTCCAACCTGTGATTTATGTCAGCGGTGATCTGATCATGGTGAAGTTGTAACTACTTCTCGAGTTCATCTCTCATGATCAGCTGACCGGTGGAAGAAGAGGAAGCTTCTACTAACACCCAAAAATCTATACCTAAGGTGGTACTGAAATGTGGTGATGTCCTGTCAACAAGGAAATCCTTGATCTAAATCTGATCACCGGACTGCTACTACTTCGACGACAAATGTGGCTGCTCCTGCAAAGCCAGTGCTGGTGCTTGTTCCTATTGCTCCTGCTGTACCTCCTACACATCATCCTCATTGGAAAGATCGATGACATGTCCTCGTACCAAGATAGGGTCTGTTGGGCAATTAGAACGAGATGGAGAACGAGCATATCAATAGTATAGAAGGGAATTTGTTATGAAACATAGATCCTAGTGATCCAGCTGTCAATGGTAATGACGCAGTGCGTCTTATACTAGTGGTGGAGGTATCGATGACTCAAAGTATGTACAAAGGAACATCAATGAGGACAGCAGCACTAGTGCGTATAGGAGTGTGGTATGAGGGAGTGTCAACATGTTGTTGTGGCTGCTAGGATACAACACACTATAGAGAATGAGGTTGAAGATGTGATAACCCTCATAAAGATATCCCTGCTCTAGGGTCGTACCTCGTGAGGCTAAGACATGAGAATTGTCAACCCGTATGGTGGAAGCGATAAGGTTGGCAGAGGGAATGGCGGTAAGGGAGGGGTATGGGAAGCCATGTTGAGCGACTCTAGAAAGACCAAGAGTCTTAACAATCAGCTCTGTGGTGAGGGAGAAAGGGACACTGTGGACGGTCACTAGAAAGGCTCCCAGGGCATCACGAGAACTAAGGTTTGAGTAGAACTTTCAAACTAGGGTCTTATTAGTCGGACCCATGACTGTAAGGAGGGGTAGCCAACCTCATGATTCAAATAGCCTATAGGCTAAAGTCTCATAGACATCATCTAAAGAGCATACCAACTTTACAAGGACAGGTCGAGACATCATGGTCCCTACCCAAAACTGGGAAACCTGTATTGGATACCGAACAAGGTTCTGAGGCACAACTCCCAAGCGAATGACATAAGAAAAGTGTTGCTGCTCAATGGGCACGGTCTTGGTGTCCATGATCATGTAGTATATAATAAGAGAAAAATACAATGAATCCTAGGATGACATTACGGCAAGAGACTGAACTACAGTCCAAACTAACCCTTAGTCTAGATGAAAAGTCAAATAAACTAATCAAAAAGTAAAAATGGACTCAAGGACTTACCGAATTGATGAACGGACGGAATCAGGAAGTGATCAATGAAAATAAAGCCCATGAAGAGTGGAACGCTTTAGCCGGAGTAGAATCGACAAATGACGAAATCTAAGATAAAAAAAA
This sequence comes from Nyssa sinensis, assembly GCA_008638375.1. Lineage (NCBI taxonomy): Eukaryota > Viridiplantae > Streptophyta > Magnoliopsida > Cornales > Nyssaceae > Nyssa > Nyssa sinensis. The sequence continues at coordinate 33,447,985 of CM018034.1, forward strand.
CACAAGACTTTAAAGAATTTGGAGAGAAAAATGGGAGAAAATCCAAGAGTTTTCAAAAAATGGCATTATTTCTTGCATATTTTACCTAAATAATTTTTTGTTCAAACGAATGAGTGACCTTCGTTCGAACGAGGGATCATTCGAACAAACTCCAGTAGCTGTTCTTCTTTTAGAAAAATAGAATGTCTTACTCTGTTTTAGAATCTTGTGCAATTTTCAACTATAAAACAAGGGATGTTCAGGGAAAATCACATTTTAGCTAAAAAACTTAGGATGAATCAATTGTTTTTCAAAGCTAAAAATAATCCCAATGTTTTTGAGTTGAAAACTGAAATTAAAAAACATTTTTGAGTGAATTAAAGAGATGTACATGTGTTTTACATAATATAAATACATTCAAATGATCTTAGAACACTAAAACACATACAAGCTCACTCTTTACTCACTCATTCATGGTTACTAGACATATGCATTAATTTCAACCATGGAATGTTCTTTGTATCAAGGTTGACTTTCTATGGTGTTGAATGATTTTCACATCAATAAGATCAAACAACCATAGTCAATCAACCTATGAATTTTTGACCACTTGCAATCAAATCTCCCTCTCAACATAAAAACAAAAATATGTAAATTGAATTTGCACTTGGCTATCTTTTTGTAAGGCTGTTTTCACACAGATGAGTAGGCTGCTTTTTCTAAATGCTTTTCAATGCTAGAAACACACTATTTGTCACGCCCCGAATTTCTAAAACCCGGGGAGTGAATGAAAATGAATTAAGACAAATTAATAAAAGACCATTAAATGGATTTAGTTGATTACATGTTTATTTTCCCATGTTTCCCTAAAATTAAGAATGAAAATTTGCTACAAGACTTACCCAAGATGGGTTTCAAATGCTAGTCAAATATCTCCCCCAACCAATAGTCAAAATTAGTCTAAGTCATTTTCAAGCATGGTCTCTAAGATAGCCCAAAATATCTTTAAATATGCCTTGAAACAGTGACCCAAATGGGCCCCAAATGCCCTATGATATAGGCCAAGAATAGCTCAAAAAGTCTACCAAAAGTTGTTTAAGGAGGTGGCCAAACATGGCCCAAAAGGGTTGGCCAAACGTTACCCAAGACAAGTGGCCAAGGGCTAGTGGCATGGAGGTGTAAAAGGGCTTGCATGCAGAGGGGCGCAGGGCGCAGGTAGTGGCACGCATGCATGCGCGTGCGAGAAGGGCATGGCAGGCTTGGGGCGCGCGGCAGGCGCACGCGCTGGGTGGGGGGGAGCTCGCGGATGGGCTGGTGGCTGACTCACTGACTGATTATTGTAGCAACAGTGTATTTGCTGCAAACTGTTTTCTCCATTTTCTGATTTTTTTTTCCAAAGTACTACAAGCTAACTTTTCTAATTTTTAACCTACTTCCTTAACGTTTTTAACCCCCACTTTTTGGCACTTTTCCCACTTATATATGGGCATTTTACACACCTAACAACTTTTTTTAATTCACAAAATTTTTGACATAGTCTCCTTTGTTTTCTATGCATTTTTCACCTAATATTTTACAACAATTTATATATACAAGTATATGCACAATCCACCCCCACTCGATGGCCACAAGTTTATGAAAAAGTAACATATACCTACATTATCAAGTAAGTTCAAGAATCAATGCCTAATTTCCTAATTCCTCAATATACTAACATTCATACTTGCATATAACCCTTATCATGGTCATTGTTCTTACATTGTTCCCAACATATACATGTGATGCACATTAAACAAAAATACTCTATTTGTCATTTGGGTTTAACCTCTTACATTATAAAATGGCCCAAGGCCTATAGTCCACCATTTTTCAAATTAAACACAAGTTATTTGGGCTTATGCCCATACATACAAAATGTAGCCCTTAGGCCAAATATGCTTCAAAATCCATTTTCCTCTCCGTGCTCTAATGACTTCATCAAGTCTCATGTGCCGAGAGTCTCATTTGTAATATTTAATCCCATATAGGATAAGCACAACTGCTTGTATGACATAATGCTAATATAAAGAACAAAGTTAAGACATGGCATGTGCAAAGTGTACATTTATAAGCTATATGCCTTCCAATTCATCAATGCAATACAATGGCAATATACATGGCACACACATGTAACTCTATGCTACACCCACGTCTTGCTTCACAGTCTTTCTCCGTTGGAATGCAAGTACCAATCGTATGTCTAGCTTCACGGTCCGTCCCCGTTGGATCGCGAGTACGATGGCCAATTTTGGGTTTTTCACCAAAGGATCTACACCCTCATAATGCATAGCACTAAAGTGCTCAACACATGCCATGTTTCCAAAGATTCACGTATGCCAAGATGCCTTGATTTTTCTATGCAATTTCAATGAGGCATTTATCAATCCCGTGGAGTGTGCCTTAAATAATGCATTATACATAAAGCAAGGTATAACTTTTAAACCATAAAACTTTTTCTACATGAAAATAGCATATAATCTAATCAATTATACATATAGTCATGTTACATGTTCACAACCTTACCAAATTCTCAAAGATTACATAAGTACACAAAATACCAATACATTGAGCAAACCATAACTTTCAAACTACAAGATTTTGTCTACATGAACATAAGCTAGAATGCAATGAATTATACAAATATTCATGTTACATGTTCATCACTTCACCAAATTCTCAAAGAATACATAAGTACACAAGGTACCAACCCTAAGTTTTTAAAGTAACTATATGCTAGGTGGTTTTCTAACAATAAGTAAGCATGCCAGTCATACAATCAACATATAAAAACACTCCTAAACTTAACTCTATTCTTTACTTAGCAAAATATCATACCTAAAAGGGTTTTTCTAAACCTAGGGAGTTGTTCTCGCTATGTAGCTAAACCAATCAGTAAGAATATAGCCCTCGTGATGGAGAACAACTTCTTAGAAGGAAGCCTTGTGAAATTCCAAGGCTAGAGATGGGTTTTGGAAGGTAGAAAGTTGGAAAACCTAGATTTTTCTCACCTTTTCTCTCCAAGCACGACCTGCTGTGTTTTCTCCAGCATTTTTTGATAATTCTAACTCTCAAGAGCTGTATTTACACTAAAGGTGTTAAGGGGTAAAAAGACCCTTTTGCCCTTAATGAGTTGCGGGACCCCGTTATACTACAACCCGTCCCGAAATGCCTCAATTCAACATTCTGTTTTAACCAAAGTTCTTAAAATTATTTTAAATGAAATTTTGGTAAAAAATTCATTTTCGCTCGTTGGCTGGTGCGGTCGGGTCCACCCGGGATACCTTTTTGGTCCATTTTTCAAACTATCTCCGATTGGGCTCACATTCTCATAGGAGGTGTATTTTAACATTCTAAGCATATTTCCCTTCTATGGCATAGTCAAATTATGCTTCTAAACATGACTTATATCTAAATGATGCATGTATAGTGCCCTACCAACAAATAGTGCATGAATAGTGTCCTACCAGCAAAAACGAAAAATTTATCCTGATTTTTCAGATTTTTACATCCTTCCCCCCCCTTTAAAGAAATTTTGTCCCAAAATTTTAGAAATGTACCTCTATGAGCAAACAACTCTGGATACCTAGTGCAGACCTCAGCCTCGCACTCCCAAGTGGCCTCCTTGACTCCGTGGTGGCTCCAAAGAACCTTGACAAAAGGGATGGTTTTGCCCCACAAAACCTAGTCCCTCGAGTCCAATATCTCTACAGGCCTCTCATCATAGGAAACATCACCCTCTATTTGAAGATCGACCCAATCGAGCACATGTGAAGGTCAGGCTCATACTTCTTCAACATCGATACATGGAAGACATCATGAACCAAGATAACTATGGTGGTAACGCCAATTGATTTGCCACTTCTCTAATACCTTTTCAAATCAAGATCTTGTAAGGATCTATAACACTCATGTTGAGTTCTCAATTAATTAAAAGAACCCGTTAATCATATGAAACTTATCGCATTAGTTTCAAATCTAACTTGATTTAGTCACTATAATCAACACAATCAGAAACTATTCTAAACATCACATTCATCATTTAGTCATTTCGTCATAAGTCCTCAAATTGAGTTTTCAACTCATATAATTTCATAATCATCACAAGATACATTATCAAACCATTCTATGGAGAATTTATTCCTTCTGCAATAGTAATTTCCCAAGTGAATCATCAAAATGTCCCAAACTAATTTATCACTATTAGTGTTCACTCATTACGTAAATTTATGATTATAATCTATCATCCATCAACTAGGAAAAAAAATAGAATAGACATGCATAAGCCCTACTAACAAAATGACTTCTATCATCAAAGAAATATAATAGAAATCTCACCCTTGAAGATCAATCCAACCACCATGTGGCCACAATAGGAAATAGTCATAACAAAATTTATAACATTTTCATACTCTACTAAAGATCGAAAGCCATCAAATGCACTATTATAATTCTCAATAGCCAACCACTGTTCAACATTAATATCTATAAGTAACTTCATCCCCCCGAGACGTACTATCTCCAACTAATCATTATATTCCAAGAGTATCCACCAATATTGGTAGCAAATCGTAACCCCAATATTAACAATAACTTACCATTTTTGTTCACAAGTCATTTGACTTTTGCAAGATCATTCCATTTTCAAATTAAAATTTCCATTCCCAAATTACATGTTAAGCGAAAATTTGAAATCATACTCACCACAAGCTTGACCTAACCATGCCATTCATAATTCATTCTCTATATCTGACAACACAATAATTTTTTTTCATCAACTAATAATTTAATAATCTAATTCCTCAAAGGATAATTAAAATCTTTTACTCTATATCCAAGGTATATTCCGTACACATTCCCACATATACAAAGTAATGTCAATCGTTCATCTTTACCTTTTCTTATTCATTTAAGCTATTTCATCTTAGTATAATTCCTTTCCAATCATACTATATATTGTTAAAAGTTTTCCATCTTCATCTTTTTAAGCTTTTGAGCTTTCAATTTCATGCACTATCCAATGATATGTTCCAAAATGCAACATAACCATGCAATCACATATGTACCCAATCCATAGGTGTTATAAAAACAAAATATGTACTACATGTGTCTTACACATCAAAGATTTTAACATGCTTTATCAACACAATAGCCAGGCAATACACATACTATCAAATTAACTCATTTCTAGCAATCTATGCTATTAAGCGCCATATTCTCATTACATGTATCAAGAAAAGAAAACATGCAATAGATACATTTTATCCACTACAAGCAAACTCACATGCTTTATCCTTATGAGGTATCTCTAGGCATTCATACCTAAATATATATATTTACATATACATAAACATGATATGTCTCCACTTTCGTTAACAATATTGATATATCCATATACCTTATACATACGTTAAGAAAAAAAAAATCTTATACTTAACACATACAATGAACCAATCAAGCCATGACAAACTTATTATACCATATATATAAAAAAAATTTCATTCATATTCTAAAGATGCATTACAGTTCCATCATACATTTGGTATATACTCATGCAAGTTCGCATTAGTTAATTTCTTTTCCTTATTGTCTTCAATCATCTTATTAGGTATCTTTTACCTTTTTTCTGTATATAACTAAGTGATAACCCTTCATTGATCACAGCTCCTTTGGTTATTGAGTGAAGGATTGGCCAGTCCTATACACTTGTAACTCAAAACCTGATACCAATTCAGTTTATTCATAGTACAATTACAAGTGATCCTAACCACATGGGTTTATAACCTAGGATAAACACTTTATATCATATGTCCATAACAGGTAACATTCATTCAGTCATTCATATATACATAACATGACTATAATATATGTCACATCCCCCTTACCCACCCTGTGCGGATTAGGGGCATGCAACCGGCCAGTTAGGCACCCATCGGTTTTTTTTTTTTTTTGAAATCAAAATGCCGACGGTAATCCTAACCACAGGCCATTCATCAGTAACATCCAAGTACAATGCATTCAATTAATATAAGTTGCAGCGGAACTAAGGGAATGCATAACACCTTGGCAAAGCCATTAATACATCCATGGTTAACTATTACATCATTGTCCTACAAAAGATACTAGTCTTAGGTTTCAGTACATCATATTCAAAAATGGAGTTAGGTACAAAAATGGCTAATTCATGGATTCTTCAAAATAGTGCTTCGGGTCTCCAACCCGCTAATCTCGGTCGCTAGGTCCGTCACCTGAAAAATGTTAGGGAAGGGGTGAGCTTTAAAAAGCCCAGTGAGTAACACGGGTCCCCTGTCATGGGTTTCAAACCATTGTTGTTTATAAAACAGGTGGTCGGATCAGACATTTTAGAGGATATAGTTAAATCCGTATATTTGAACAATATTTAAAACGAGAATACAGTCAAAACATCATAGCAACAGAACAGTTCAATAATGGGCATAGCAGAACAGTATAACAGGATAACAGTACAGTATGCACACTTTAAATCGTGCAATATGCTCATACAGAGTTCAAGACTGAATTTGGTACCGTGAGTCAGTAGTTCTTTTAGTAAAAACAAGGATAATTTCATTTCAATACGGAACAGTGAAATCGGACAGGGTAAAATATAGTCATGCATTGAGTAAAAGCATGGAAGACAGTATATCAGTAGGAACAGTACAGTACAGTAATAAAAATACAATAACTAGACGGTGTACTTATACACCAATTCAGGAGTCTAGGTTACTCACCTTGTGCGGTAACGGGATTTAACTGAGAAGCCTTTCTCTTCTTCTTATCCTTCTTTATCCTAGAAAATTTATGAACATTTCGTAAATCTCACATGAATCTTAACTTGGTTTATTTTAATTCAAAATTCAACCTGAGTTAGACTATCTCGCTGTCTATGTGTTTTTATGATAATTGAAATTCACCTTTGCACCCACTCTTTCAGGGTTTCCGTGTCTTCCTGTTTCTTTAGTTTGGCCTCCGCGACCATTTCCTTAGCACGCATCTTGTATATAAACGGTCGAACGGAGACTACCTCAGTCGTTTTGGCTATCCTTATGTTCCGTTCGATAATCTTTTGTTGCCATAAGAGTTGTTGCATGAACTCCTGTTGCTTCTTGTCAGCTAGTCTTTCGGCTTTAGACATAATGGTAAACTTCTTGTTTTTCCCTTCCATGGCCGGTTTGAGTTTTTACCCTATAGCATGATCCAAGAAGTCAGGATGTGTACTACCTCTAGGCAGTCCGGTCATGAAATTATTTAAGCTTTCATTGGGTTAGTTCTTAGTTCATTCGGATGTTATCTAGCTTGATACAGGGTTAGGGGTATTTCGGTCATTTCACAGTTGTGAAGTTTCGACTCCGATTCGTCATCCAATCATGTGTATAGTCCCCTACGTGTCGGGGTTTCTATTGTTTTCAGTTTCGTCTCAATCGGACTTTGTTTGGGTTCTAAACAGTGTCAGGGGCAATTTGGTAATTTCGTGTGTTGTATTTTTCGGTACTTTATTTGCTAATACGGACCTCACCGTTGAGTCCGGAATGTCTGACATAGTCAAAATAGACTATCTTTTAGTTGTATTTGGGTTCGAGTATCATCAGGGGTAGTATGGTCATTTACTCCTACGTGTTTGTATTTTTCGGGACTTAATTTCTCAAATCGGACTCCACCATTGAGTCCGGAATGGTTGAAATAGTGAAAATACACTATTCATTTGACTTATTTGGACTTTATTTGACCTATTTATGACCTAGGGGTAATTTGGTCATTTTTATTTAATTAATAAATTAATTAAATAAATTAATTTATTATTTATTAAATTATCAGGGGTATAAATGAAATAAAATATCAGAATCTGGGCCACAGTGTAATATTTCGGAACTGTTGGGGGTTGGTTTGCAATTTTCCAAAAGTTTGAACTGAACCAAAGGGTTCAGCCCTTAAGCAAGTGAACCGGACCGGTTCAATCCGGTCTTGACCGGTTCAGGGTAATGTGCTGACGTCAGGCTGACGTCAGCCCTAAAATTCAAAAATTTAAAATCAGTTAACAGAACGACGCAGTTTTGATTTATGGGTTTTATCCGTTTCTCGGTCGGGTCGGAGCCCGACCCGCAAACCCGATCCATGACCCGGTTACTGTTCATCGTCTTCACCCGTCTAGGGCCACTGTTGCCCTAGAAATTTCAGAAATTTCTCTTCCAATTTCGTGGGGTTTTATGCATCGATTTTCACTGGTTTTTGTTCTAAAAGACTCCTGGGTGTAAGACCATTCGTTTTGCATCGGTTTCAAGCATCAAACTCAACGATGGGGGACTGTTCTAGCCGATTATCGTGGGAGTTACAGTCGGTCCATACGGCCTGGTTTCTTGACCATTTTGCACGGGGTTTGGTCCTCCGTGACCCTCTTAACATGGGCTTCAATTCCCCATCGTTCAATCTCGATTTAGTGGTCAAACGTTGCGAGTTGATTTTTGGGCCGAAAAGGATAATGTCGATTTTGAGGGCTTAAACCTAGGTATTGAGGTCGCGGTCTAGGGTCTTTGTGATCCTAGGAAGGTCTATTTTACGTCCCAAGTAACTAAAACAAGTTCGGAGCAGGTTGATCTAGACCCATTCAGTCAAGGTCCTCTAATGGCGGGTTTCACTGTTTCCATGGTTTGGGGCAGTTCTGATGGTTCATATGTGAGCATTCAATCCAGATTTTATGGTTTAAACATGATACATGCGTTAAAAATCCTAAAAACATCAAAACAGTAGCTGAAATTTCCAAAGAGAAGTTCAAGGTTTTTGGATGGCTTACCTTCAAACAGTGGTCTCCTCACTGGTTTAGGTTCAAACAGAAACTCCAACAGGTTGCTTTGATCCCTCCGTGCACTCCCAGACCTTAGCTCCCTTCTATTGCTTCTTCAATGGATCACCAATGCACACACAAGGTCTCACTTTCTCTCTCTAGATTCTCTCCCTTTCTCTCTAACCCACACTCTCTCTAAAACAGTAAACTACCCTCAATACAGATCTGGTCTCATGGAGATTGTATATCAAAAATCAGATTTCTTTTCTTGATGTTTCATCTCCCCCAAGTGCATGATGGGTTTGCATGCAATTTGGTTGGGAGGAGATGTAATCATGGTGGAATAGGCATGATGGCTAGGGCTTAGGGTGATGCATGCTGAGGTGTTGCATGCATGTCCATTGGTCACTTTGGGGAGAGGCCAAATCTGATTACTAATTAAATATATATCTTTGGATATATATGCACAAAGGTGCTCTTAGCTTAGTTGGTAAATTTTTGGTAAACTAAATTTTGCCTAGTTTGGTCAAGGGATCAAATCCCCTTGTCCACATTTTTGGTCTTTTTCCCCTATTTCGGGCTTAGGCCCTGTTTGGTTGCGCATTAATGCAGTTTCACTGCTATAAATATTAACCATTAGGTCTTAACCTGAAGGTTGAATATTAACGATTTAAAAAATTCAGCAGTTTCATCATTACTGTATAATACTAACATATTATAATCATGAAGGAATAGATTTTAAGCACGCAATCATGTATACTAACCCAAAACAATCTATACACATTTTCCAAACAAGAACATACTTAACACATACTTCATGTATATCTAAGTTTTCAATCAACTATTTATGTCTTCATAATCTTATCAATCTTATCATTTTTTGAGTAATTTTAAAATACAAATGTCGATTTAAACCATAAGCATGTTAAGCATATTATATAATTTATACACATAACCACCGTATTAGGCATTTTATTCACTTCATCAAGTAGTCAGGCATACTAATGGATATAAGCACACCACATGCATCAAGATTAAACCAAATCATGCAACACTTAATCAAGTAAGTCTTCTAGAAAGATATCCGAAACTCACATACAACTGGTGGTAACACTACCGATACCACCTCACTATCATCATTTCTAAGACTCGCAAAATTTGGCTACCCCAACTCGGTGAATCATACAGTGGTGGAACAAGGCAATTATCATAAGCTCCCAAATAGAATTAACAATCTCCCGAGTATAATATTTATTATCTAGGTCTAGACAATACAACCATTTATAACTTTATTCAAACCAATCAGATTCATTCATAACTTTTTACCCACATATTTTTAAAATGACAAGTGAAAATCACCATTCACTTATAAGTTATATAACAATCCAAGTTCTTATATTGCAATACACATCTCATGCTTGCACATACCTCTATTCTTCTTTGGTTTTTTTTTTTTTTTTTTTTTTCAGTGCCTCAACCATAATATTTTCACTCCAAATATATTCACACAATTCTCATCTCAAACACAAGATTCATATTCAAAAATTTGTATCATTCAACTCTTAACCTGATACACAATTTTCTCCAAAATAACAATCAATATTTACTGTTTATTCAATCATAATTCTGGAATCAATCTTATAAACTAAACTAGAACTAGGTTCATAATTCACATCTCAATTTGGCCCATTTTATGCAACTCATTATTTTCACAAGGCTTATATTCATAAATTCATTTAATTAATCTATCATTCTTATCACAACTAGTATTAACCATCTTATAAAACTAGGTTAGACAATAGTATTCATCTCTAAGTTACCTCCATAGTCCACCATAAGATAACATATTCCAATTCAATAAAGGAATCATTACAACCCCTAACTTTTAGATTCACATCACCTGAACTTATCAATATTCATCCTAAGCACGAAATCAAAAATCAATTACATCATAACCTGAATTAATCCACAACAATATTTTTCAAACTATTCATGTTTATACAATTCTCTTAAGACAAGAGATCATCAATCATCACTTGATAACCTAACACATCCTGTAAACATACGTGCTTAATCATAACTCATAAAACTCACGTCAACCACCTCCACCCATTACTTACAACAAACAAATAACAAGTTTTCACCTAATTCAAACACAGTCTTTCGCTAAAAAGAAATCCATTTAAGCAATACAATATACATACGCCCATGTCATTTTTCCATAATGCTACATGATATCATAAAGGTAAACAAGCATCAATCTATTATGTACGTAAACATGTACCAATTTATCACACATGGTCATGCCAATATACACATCACCCATATCATGCACCCCACCATACCAAATCACGTAAACATGCATCATTGTATAACAATAACTAACACGTAATCACAACATGTGATGCGTCAAGTATAGATAGCCACATAACATACAAGGTCCTATCACATACCACTGACTATTCATACTAAGTCACACACTTTTCTCTAGGGTCCCATATTGTTCAACAACACCCCACGGTCCCTACGTATTCGAACCTAAGCTCTGATACCACGTTGTCATGCCCCGAATTTCTAAAACCTGGGGAGTGAATGGAAATGAATTAAGAAAATTAATAACAGACCATTAAATGGATTTAGTTAATTACATGTTTATTTCTCCATGTTTTCCCAAAATTAAGAATAAAAATTTTCTATTAGACTTACCCAAGATGGGTTTCAAATGCTAATCAAATATCTCCCCCAACCAATAGTCAAAATTTGTCTAAGTCATGTTCAAGCTTGGTCTCCAAGATAGCCCAAAATGTCTCTAAATATGTCTTGGAACAATGGTCCAAATGGGCCCTAAATGCCCTAGGACATAGGCCAAGAATAGCTCAAAAAGTCTACCCAAAGTTATTTAAAGAGGTGGCAAAACATGGCCCATAAAGGTGGCCAAACATGGCCCAAAAGGGTTGGCCAAATGTGACCCAAGACAAGTGGCAAAGGGCTGGTGGCATGCAGGTGCAAAAGGGCTGGCGCGCAGAGGGGCGCAGGGCGAAGGCAGTGGCACACATGCGTGCACACGCAAGGGGGCGCGCTATCATGACCCGAAACCCACCCTATACGGATCTCGTGTTGCAGGGCTGACCCAATGGCCGTCTTTTTTTTTTTTTTTCTTTTCTTTTTATAATTGACAACATTATATAATGTAACTTAACAGTAGATTAGCGGAAGTCTTAATATAAAATATGGTTTAACAACTAAAAACTGTAAACTGACATAAACATAACATACATCTACTTCAAATTGTCTCCCTATGCTCTTGGACTCCTACTGCGGTCCTGCGGCATTCTCACCTGAAAAATAAGTAAGTGGGGTGAGCTAACAACACTCAGTAAGTAAAAACCTATATCCAATACGAGTTAGGGTTAACATAGAAAAATATAAGCTCAAAGGTAGCATGATAGCCAGTCATGACAACGGTTGCAGTTAACAGTAAAATGCCACAATGGCCAATGAATAGTAAGGCCCAATAACAATTATGAGTAATGGTGTAGCATGAATATGGGAAAAGCTCAATAATCACAATCAACTTAAATATACTGTCACAATAAATCGGTCACAGTCAAGTCCAATAAATAAGGAGCTATCAATATAGAACTATTCATAGGGAAATGAAAACATCCTATGAATTGAATAACGTCAATCGTAACAGTCAAACTTGAGTGATGCATTTACTCTATTCGGGGTTTAGCAGACCCTCGGTCCTTTAGGGGCCCGGTATACCCCCCTTAACATGAATGCATATAAAATGCCCTTTTAACTCACTACGTAAAAACACCATCCTTGCCATGTGTTCGTTCACAGACTCGACTCGTAGGTCCTGTTAATCGACCCGTAGGTCATGTCAATCAAATAGCATCAGATGGATTTTGTGATTGAGCACAAATCCAGCATTCACAATAAACCATGATTTTTCATGATTCCATAAGAAGAGCATAAGGTATGGAATAACATGCAATAACATCCATCAATAGGCCTTTCAAGGAACAGTACAACATAGCAACAATGAGATAACAGTCAATAAGGATCCACCAGATAGGACAATATCGATGGTGGGACAATAGGAGTGGGTACGTACATGAGTACAAAATTTTGGCAGTAACAGAAAGAATGTGGCTTGGAAAACCATGTATAAAAGATAGGAGTTTACTTACTTTATCTGTACGTCCTAGTATTTCGTGACTTTTTCCTTTCCCTCTGACTTGCCTATACACCAATAAACACGTCTCGATTTTAATTTCATTTATCAAATTACACACTTCGTTACTCTAAGTATCTCTTTTGCTAATTTAGACTCTACTTTCGAGTCTGGAACGTCGAAGAAAATTAGTCTAGACTTTCACGATTTGGACTTCTATGGCCATTTTACATGTCTCTATTTTTTGGGTTCTGTTTTCACAAGTCAAACTTCGCCGTTGAGTCCAGAAGGTTTGAAATAATAAAAATTCACTATGTTCTTAGTTCAATCGGAGTCCGTTTGACTCATATTTGACCTAAGGGCATTTTAGTAATTTTTCTCATTTCTAATTTATTAGATAAATATTTAATTAATTTATTTCTTGAGTCATTTCATAATAATCATAAGTCTGGGGTCTATTTGTAATTTCACTAAACTTTGGGCCAATTGAGAAATTCAGATTTTATTAATAGTGATTAAAGCTCTAAATTGAAATAGGCCATCCCTATTTCCAAATTGACCCAAATTTGATTTCATATCCGTGTATCCAAACACCCCCAATCCCAATTTAATTCGAAAAGTTAATGTTGAAGAATTGCACTTACTGGGCTAACTTTTTCCTCTACTGACACCGCATCTATAACATCTTCGCCGCAGTTAGCGGGATCAACCTCCACCATTTTGGCCCTTTTTCCGCCGATCCATGAAGCACCCCTACTCAATTAAATTTTTTTAATCAATTTCATCTTATCACGATCCCATGACGCCTGGTATTATTCTCTGTCATGCTTCAACCCAAACTTTATAGTGAAACAGATTACTCCATAGATTTTCTCAACGCTTTTTCCTTGGCCATTACCTCGATCTTCTCCTCCTATGAATGATCAATTGCTTCATAAGAGTACAACAAACTTCCACTACAACAACCCACCAAAATTTTTTTCGAATTCGTATCAGTATGACAACAAAAAAAAATCATTCTTAGCGAGACTAGTAATCTCTAATGATGGATAATGTTTGCCAAGAGGTTTCCATTGATTTTCTACTAGATTAAAAACTTCAGCCCACAAATCTGTTTCCCAAGTTTTAGGACTACAACCACCCAAGACATAAATTTTACCATCCATGGCCGTTGCAGTAGCAGAAATCTCCTATTCAACATCGGAGTAGCTTGCTTCCATCCTTTCTCTAGGCATTCAAGATAAAAAATAAGGACATCGGTTCAAAAATACACAATATCATCTGATTGTTGCTGTTGAACATCACCAGTCCTGGAATCAATTCCATTCGTGAGCATCACATGGCCCTCATTGAATTCCCATCCATCATCATCATCATCGCCATTAAATTCCTTATTTCACCGACCAAAACCGAGTTTAAATGTAGCCTATAAAAATTCGAATCAAATACACTATAGGTTGCGAAAGAATCCTTAGCATCAACAACTAATGGATTGACCACATCATTCCCGTCCTCTTCATCGCCAAATAACGATAGCGGCAAAGCTCCGTTTGGCTTCACCCATTGGGTCCACTCCGATTCAACCTGTCACGTCCCGAACCCCATCCTACGCGGATGTCGAGGACGTGACTGCCAGTCGGTCGTGACGCGACCAACCAAAGGCAAATTCTGAACTTTCCGACGAATTGCACTCCAACTGTAGGGTCAAATGCAGCGAATTTAAAACTTTTTCTTTGTGTCATGGGAATGCAACTCACTTATCCATCATAAGAATATGTATCACAGAGCAAGACTAAATCCAGTCAGTCAATAATTCTAATCTCAAAGCATATCTAAAATCAAGCATATAACAACATAGCAGATCTAATATCTCTAGAGTACCATTTAGTTCCATGAGCCATGTTCCAATATCTAGTGCATGTCAATCAAGTCAGTCGTATCATATCACTTACCTGGATATACGGATTCGATTCACAAGAATGTAAGTCTCTACAAATCAATGCCATCTGATCCTTATTTGCAATGCCACTTGGCCTATTCACGTCATGTCATAGTACCTTCTAATCCAATGGAGGTAATTCCTGAAAAATGTCAGAATAATGGGGTGAGCTTAAATAAGCCCAGTGAGTAACACAGATTCCCTATCATGGGTTTCAAAACCAGTCCTTGCTTCCAAGGCACGTGGATAATTTAATCATTTCAAAATAACAATTTTCTAAATCCATTTCATAAGCAGTCTAGTACAATGGAACAAGATTGCACAAACAGTACAAACGAATCGGAACATAACATAACCAATCGGACCAAAACAATAACCATTGCCAATATATCGATCAAGACACAGACACTTCATTAACGGAACGAATCACAGCTGAGACTGAGTGGGAACAATAAGTCAATCAAGACAGAGGCATATCCTCGACGGCTAAAACATAGCGGATCTGAACAAGACATCAATCAAGACGAAGGCATACCTTCAATAGCTAGAACATAACGGAACTGAACAAAAACATTAGACTAATCAAGACACAAGCACATCATGAACGGAACGAAACATAACGGAGCTGAGTAGAAACGATATAACAATCAAGTCGGAGACATATCACTAGCGGAACGAATCATGACCGAACTGAACAACGTTTTAATCAAGACAGGGGCATGTCATCACGGGTAGAACATAACGGAACTGAACAATACATCAATCCAAACAGACCTATTATCGACCTGGCGGTACACAATGGAATCGAACGTATCAATCAAGGACATAGACATAGCATTAACGGATAGCACATAACCGAACTGAACGGAATTCCTAATTCAAAGGACACAATCACATCGTGTGAAATGTAGTGCAAAGGGCCTACATTAAGTACGTACATTTAAACAATATAGTATTTAGACAGTATACTATACAAGTAGTACGGTACGACAAAATATCGTTCTTTGCCTATATCACATGGTTAGTTTAATCATTTCGGGAATAATGGTTTAATACATCCATTTATCTCAACAGTTCAAAATAGGTAAAACAGTACGGGATGCTAGCACAGCGATCAAGAATATAGTCAATTATTTAAGAAGACTAAAACCATGTCATAAGTGATATAGTACGAAAAGCATGCATATAAATATTTGCATTTAAACGGTATGACATTCAAAACAATATAGTGATTCAAGGAACAGTATCTAGACAGTGTCAGAAGTTACTCACAAACTTTTAGGTTTATCTCCTTGCGCAAATAATCTGACAACCTCCAAACTATGTTTCAGGCACATCCTTGTACATCCTGAATAATCATCATTAATCATAGATAGATCAGAATTCATCCATTCAGGTCTTATTCGTCATCTTAGGTGTCTATCGGATTACCTAAGATAGCCTAGTAGTCTATCCCCCTTTCATTAGTCTCACCCAAGGCTATTTCATTCTTTAATTAGGCTTAGTGGTTATCAGGATTCTAATCTAAGTCTTTTAGACTTCATTCATTATCAGTTAGGTACCTATTCATTCTTAGGGGCAAAATGATAATTTTGTCATTCTTATCCCGGGCCCTGTTATGGTCCTCAGAATAGTCTTTATATCTTAAATATAAAGTTCTAAGTCCTTTGGACTCCAATTGTTATCAGTTAGGTTCTTATTTTAACCATAGGGGCAAAATGGTAATTTTGTCATTCTTGTCTCGGACCCATCATGGTCCTCAGAATATCTCGTATATCTTATACGTGAAGTTCCAAGTCTTTTAGACTTAAGTCGCTATCAGTTAGGTACTTATTTAGTCTTAGGGGCAAAATGGTAATTTTGTCATTTTTGCCCCGGACCCTATCATGGTCCTCAGAACGTCCCATATATCTCATGTATAAATTTGTAAGCCCCTTGGACTTCATTTGGTATCTGCTTTAGATCGTCGGGACACATTGGTCATTTCTCATTTTACGCGTTGACTGTCTCGGAGTCTTATTTAGCACTTCAGTGTTCATAATTATCCCTATGATAATTTATCAGATCAGTTTGACCTTTATTCGACCTCTACTTTGCACTTACAATGCTCAGGGGCATTTTGGTCATTTTACGTTTTGTGTAATTCTGACCCCGATTCGTCATCTAATCAAGTATACAATCTCACCAGTGTCTGGGCTCCTACCGGTATCAGTTTCGTCCCAATCGGACTTTGTTTAGGTCTTGTACGGTATCAGGGGTAATTTGGTAATTTCGCGTGTCGTATTTTTCGGCACGTCAGTTCATAAAATGGACCTCGCCATTGGGTCCAGAGCGTCCAACATAGTGAAATTGGACTGTCTGTTATGTTTAATCGGCCTTGGGTATCATTAAGGGCAACTTGGTCATTTGCACCTACGTGTCTGTATTTTTCGGGACCTCGGTTCATTAAACGGACCTCATCGTTGAGTTCAGAATGCCCGAGATAGTCAAAATAGGCTATCTGATATTTTTATTTGGGTCTGGGTACCACCAAGGGCAGTTCGGTCATTTATCATTTACGGGTCTGTATTTTTCGGGACTGTATTTCCAAAATCGGACTGTACCATTGAGTCCAGAATGCTTGAAATAGTGAAAATACACTATTTATTTAATTTATTTGGACTCCGTTTGACATGTTTAATGTCCAGGGGTAAAATTGTAATTTTACCTATTTAATAAAATAATTAAATAATTATTTTATTATTTAATTAATTACCAGGGGCTTAAATGAAGAAATTTGCCAAAATGTGGGCCACTGTGTAATATTTAAAACTGTCAGGGGTTGAATCGTAATTTCAGGAAACTTCAGGGGTCAAAATGTAATTACATAATTTAGGGGTTCAAACCCCTTGGTTTTAGGGTTCAAAAATTGAACCAGTCCAAAACCTCCAAAAACCAACCGGTCCACTGACCCCCAGTAAACCGGATTTCAATATCCTGGTTAACCCCAATTTGGCCCTTAATCCTCGGATAGCTTATCCCAAATTTCCCAATTTTTATTTCTGAGGCCCGTAACCAAACAGGATGAAATCAGATTTTAATTTAAAACAATTAGCCTCAAAACGGCGCCGTCCAACTAAACCCCGTTTGCGCGATGGGTCGGGTCTCGACCCGAGTCCGATCCAGGACCCACCCGAGACCAAATGGTCTCTGTCTTCTCCGGTGACCTGCAGGGGTCTTCTCCGGCGCCGGTGGACAATTCCGGTGACTTCGATGGTTCGGTCCAACGGGGTTCGAAGGAAATTTTTATAAGGATTCCAAATATGTTTTCATTTTTTTGATTGGACCGTATCTTGGCCGTCAAACGGTGAGCTACAGGTCGTAGCTCCGGCCATGGCCGATTCTCCGGCGGTGTTTCAGTTCCATTTGTGTGCCTTCCTGGGTCGTTTTAATCCTTATTTTCAATCACTGTGACTTTCTGGAGCCCTCAAGAACAACTTGGTGTACTAAAATCCTACAAAACCAATCGATTGGAGGATTATCGTTTTGGGTCAGCCGCACCTGCAACTGCCCATATCTAGCTCATTTTGGGACCATTTTGGTCCATTCAAGTTGCGTTGGGTTCCATTTTTCATGCTCTTTACGCCTATATGCATTAAACCGAGCTTAGAGTACAGTTTCAAAAACCCAGAACATGCACTCTCGGTTTCTCATGGTTTCAAACCCAAAACAGTTCAGTTTTAACCCAAATTTTCTCCCATTTTCTTCCCCCTAATACTTCAGTTACATGCATGTTGTCTATACGGCTCAAACTATCAAAACAGCAACAAAACCCAAACAGAAAGATTTTCAGTTTAGGGATTTTACCTTGGTTCAGGCCTCTGCTCCTATATAGCTCAGTTCTGACCCCCTTGGTTGCCACAGTTTAGTCATGCCCCCTGAATCCTCTCTTCCTTTGGTGCATCTCCATGAATGTCACCATGTACATACACCCATTTGCATGTACAATCCCACTCATGCAAGAACCCTTTCCTCTCAATGGCAGATCCGTCCACACACCAACACTCATAAGCGGTTTTTGGTTTCTCCCAATCTGAGACACAGGTACAACATATACAAATGTGTATATGTATATTTTATAATTCACTTGGTTGCATGCTACTCTATTGGTGGGGGTGAGTGGTCCAATCAGGTTATATATATATATATATACATATAACATATATTATATATCTTATATGTGGCTGCGTGAAACCCCATTGGTCCATTTGGGTGGCAGCTTAGGCAATTTTTGAGCATATATACAATTTAGTTGTATGGCTAAGCACAAAGTGATGGCAGCCCACCTGGTAAGTTTTTTGGGAAAATCTCCTTCTACCAGAGGTCAAGGGTTCAATTCCCCTTGACCACCAATTTGGCCATTTTTCACCATTTTGGGCTAAGGCCCTGTTTGGCTGCGCATTAATTCGATTTCAATGTTTCCTTCATAACTTTCATTCCGTAACTCCTTTTTCGATGCAGTTTCTTCCGGTCAGTTCCTATTTCAGTTATCTTCAGTGTCAGAGGTTCCGTGTCATTTATTAGTCATTCGAAATTTCTGGGGTTAACTAATTCGAGTTCCGTTAGTATTAAAACGGCGTTGTTTCACCTAATTAAATGATAATTAGGTTCGGGTATTGTACCCTATTCTCGGACATGTTTTAATTATTTTATCGGTCTATCATGACCGTCGGGAGATTAGGGTTAATTCCCTTGATTATTCTCTAAGCCGGTACTAATTAATAATTGATTATTAATTGCACAAGATCGGGGTGTTACACAACCCAACCAAAAACTGTTGGTATTGATAGATCTCACTGGATAGGTCGGAGTGAGATGGGTATTCAACGAGATCACCCCATTCATCGTTGCCGATAGTGGGGTCGATTGGGTTCGCCGATCTTATCAAAGCGGACAGTAGTCTGGGTTAGAGATTTGGCCGTTGGTCTGGGCAATTTGATGGCGCTGTTGAGGCTCGTAGTCTCAGATCTGGATTGTGTTGGAGATGATGGTGGTCTATTAGAGATGATGGTGGTCTGTTAATGGTGCACGATGCAAAAACTATTGGTGCTAATGATGGTTTGTTAATGGTGAGGCACGATTTCATTGAGATGGAGAGATTGGCAATGAAACTGGGGTTTTAATTGAAGATAGCGATGAAGTTTTGATGGTGGTGGCGGCTGCCACTAATGGTAGTGGATCTGGTTTGGTTAGAGAGAAAATGAGAGAGTAGTGAGATCGGGTAATATTGAGTGTGGCGTTATAACTAGGGGATCGACCACTTCTCTCTCTCTCTCTCTCATTTTTCTTTCTTTATTGTTCCCGCATTCCCTTAACAACCTTATCTTTCTTTTTCTTTTTTTTTTTTCTTTTTTTTTTTTTTAAATCTTCCAAATCCTTAAATCATGCCCCTCCCTTATCACCATTTATATATATCTATCCTATCCCCAGCGGTTAAATATATACATAAATTACCTATACTATTTACCACATATATATATATATATATATCATGCTTCCATATATTTACATATATATATATATATATTTATCCACCTTCCTATATACACGTATATACTTATTTCCATATATATATTTTAGTTATTTTGATTTTGATTTTCTTATATATTTTCTTTTAAATTTTATTTTTATTTCGGTATTCGTTCGTGGCTTATTCGGGCATCGCCCGGTATTATCCGTACTTTCAAAACTATTGATATTCTAAACTGTCCATTTATTCAATGTTATAAAAGAAAACCCTAATGACTCGGGTTTACATGGCTCGCTTGGTTATAATTTGGGTCGGGGTATTACATTCTACCCTCTTAAAATGAGTTTTGTCCTCAAAACTCGAATGTTCAGAACCTAAGAAACTCTATTATCTCCTCATGCCAATTTCATAATTATAGTTCCCTTTTTTTTTTCCCTATCTCTTAGACTTATCTCTGGTATTCAGAAACTATATCCTCAAGCAAGAAAATTTCTTTATACAGGGTTCACAATTCTTTTGTATCCTTCTTTGTTTTAATTCGATAGTGAATTCGAAAGTCAAGGGTTTGACCTTTACTTCCTCGGGACTTTCACTCATTGTCTCCAAATTTTAATATTAAAATTCTCATGCGTATTTCTTTAGTTCTCAAATCTATGGTCAAGGATCTATTACTTTCATTGCTCACCTTGAGTCATCTTTTCAGTTACTTGACTATTTTCCCTTGTTGCCACTATCTTGGCTAGTTCTATGTCTAGTCGTTATATTCATCTCATTTGGTACTAGGTCGTGATTACCTTACTGATCATGATCTGTCAACTTCCATTGGCGTCGTATGATGCATCATGTGCCAGGTAAAGGTATCTAGTACCTTGATCTTTTTTTTTTCTGTCCGTTTCTTTGGTAGTAGTCACAGAAAGTCAACGGTGTAACTAGACTATACCACTTTTATCGTTTAGAGTGTTTTGGGCTTCTCATTCAAGTACTTTAAGTTTTACTAAGGATAGAGTTCTTGATGGATTCACATTATTCCACTTGAATTTATATAGAGGCTTAGGATAATAATTGGGAACAAACGGTTTGGATTTTCATATGTCCGAAGCTTATACATAGTTGCCATTCCAACTTCTTCTCCCATTTTTTTTATGAACATCTTTTGGTTCGTGCTAGGACAGTTTACTTGTATTATCTTTGCATTGCAACATTTTTCCCATGCACGGGTAACCTCAGATTTATTCAAAAATCTCATTTGTGATTTCTCAATTACGTGCCCATTCCTTGAAAAGTTATTAATCCTCTCTTCATTTCATTTTGTATTATTCCATTATTTTGGTACTATTCATTGGCATTCTTGCCTTTTTTTCAAATTTGTGTTCATCCTTTTATTATTTAGATAGGTTGAGGAAATTAGTTCCTTCATTATTTTTTTTTTTTCACATTATAGGCTGGTACGAAGGCCTTTTACAATTGATATTTTCAAAGATTTTGATTCCTCATCCCTTTATAGATTAAAGTATGGTACATATATTTAGAGAATTTTGGGGTAGTCTTTTACCCCAGTCACTGATTCTTCATATGATAGTCTACTTTGAACGTGTTCTTAACGGTGTTATCATATTTGGTTTACCTTGAATTTTTCACATCATTTGATCAGTTCAAATCTCAAAGTCTTATGACTTTTTAATTTATAACCATTATTTTGGTTTCACTTACCCTTACTCAAAAAGGTTGTTCAAATATCCCATTTCTTATGCTTGTC
The DNA here is from genome assembly GCA_008638375.1 of Nyssa sinensis. NCBI lineage: Eukaryota > Viridiplantae > Streptophyta > Magnoliopsida > Cornales > Nyssaceae > Nyssa > Nyssa sinensis. The sequence goes on from CM018034.1 coordinate 33,470,184, forward strand.
ATTATATTCAATTTCTCATCATATGTTACATTTCTTTTCCCAATCATTTTTCAGCTTTTTCAAATTTGTTCTTTCAAGAACTTATTCAACCGTATAGGGAATTCCTTGTACATTCTATGACTTCATATCATATTCAGGATTGTTCATATCAATTAGTCATCCCATCATTTTATCGTTACATTTGACATTCAAAGTTAATCAAGATTCTGTCAAGTTTTTCCCACCATAGGATTTCTTAACTTCCTTAGTTCCAAATATGTAGTTATCCTTGCTTTCTACCTTAATCTTAATTGTTCTCGTAGCTAAAATAATTATGTATCACTCTAGTACAATCGTTGTCCTCACTAATTTTCTAAACAATATGCCACAATTTTCGTCTCTTTAATTGTCAGATCACGTTAATCCTCAAAAAGTCATTCAGATTCATCAATTATTTATCTCTTGAAATAGATTCAGCTAATTCAATAAAGTACCGCCTATAATGGGATCATATTGTCACCTAGATCAACAAGATCCATTGAATTTTTCCTAATGATCGTTCATCACATTTCATAATGTTCACTTGATAGTTTTGTTTAATCAGTATTTGCCTCTCAATGATCCATTTGTCTTTACCCTATATGACTCACTCAAGAATTGTCATATTTCTGATCTATCATCAATCCATCTAGAGTCTCAAACTCCTTGCGTTACTATTCATTAAGTCGTCCTTAGACCATCTCTTATATATATTTGTTCTTAAATCCACCGATTTCCCAAGAATCCATAATCTTTGCCCTTAAGCATACTACTTTCTCTTAAAGTCACTATTCATTTGATCCTCTCAATCGTCCAAGAAACATCAAAGTCGGTCATAGCATAGTCTTTCCCAAAAACTATTAACCTTAGTATTTAACAAGCTATCGTCTTCCAAAAGTCACCGATCACCTAACTATTTAAATCCTCAGATTCTTAGTTCCTTTAAGAGTATCTAATCGGTTAATTATCATGTACTTATGATCTATATTTCATATGCTCTATGTATATCATTCATGAATAATGATTTCCTCGTAGTACCTCAAAACTCATATATCATCTCAATTTCCTAGTTTCTCTAAATGATTTACTACCAGGTCAGTCTTTACGATCATTTAGATTACATTGATCTCTAATAGTTATTCAGAATCATTTATCATTTACCTTCATCTAACTTGATAAATTATTGATTAGAATCGGGTCACACATCATCTTAGATCACACGCTTCGTTGAATTTTTTCCTAATATTTATTCATCATGTGTCAGCCTCTTTTCAAAATCATCACATCTCATAAGATCAATTTTGGAAATCTCGCTCATTTAGTAATTATCTTCAAGACTCTATTCATCTCTACCCTATCAAGGTCTACTATCAACTCTTCTTGTAATTATCCATCAAGTTTCCTTCAGACTATCTCTCATTCAAGCCTCGTTTATTTATCCATAACATTTATCGAAATCTTCTCAAATACTTTCAATGTCATTCCTCGAAAATCCTCATCGTTTATTTTGAAACATACTACTATTCCCTAAAGGTCACCATTTACTTAATCCTCTCAATTGTTCAAGAATCACCGATTTCCATCATAACATATAGCTTTTTCCTCCGATATATAGTATTTGTAAAGATCTGAAATTTTAGAATAATTTTTTTTTTTTTTTTGATAAGGCAATATTTGAATTTTTTTAAATCTTAATTACTTTTAATTTAATTAAATCACATTATGTGAATGTGTGTTATTAGTATTGTATATACATGTGTGCCAAAAAAAAAAAATAAAATAAAATGAAATAAAATGAAGCAAAATAAAGTAAAATGAGATAAAACAAGAAAACGAGAAAATAAAAATGAAAAAGTCAAAAAGGAGGGGGTTGCATGTGTACATGTGTACGTATGGGCTGTGCGTGTGATATATGAGTGTCAAGTGTGTGTGAAGTATGTACTGTGTGTGTAATTGGTGTGTGTTTTCAAGTGGGCTGCCGACAGTAGAGGATGTTGGTATCCTCACCCATGTGCTGTAACATATATTGCATTATATATATAATATCTCATATGAAATTAGTCAAACAAAAGGGGCTGGGTGATGAATAGAGGGAGAGAGAAAATAAGGTAAAGAAAAGGGAGAGTCGGTGAAGTTAGAATCAGGGAAAAAGAAAAGAGGGAAGCAGCCGAAGCTGCTGGAGCGTGAGAAAGAGGGAGAAGGTCTCTGCGGCTAAATCGGTCAGCCGTGTTGAGATCAAACAGGCTGGATTTGAGGGTCGACTGTCGTCCGTGCCTACCGGTGGTGGTGCGTTGCCAAGAGTAAGGCGCGTAGCAGGGAACAGGGTGATTCGACGCGGTGGAGACCCAAAAACCCAGAAGTCGTCTATGAGTTCTACTTCTTCCGAGTGGACAAAGATGGCTGAGCCGTGAAATTCAGACGGCCGTGACACCGAGATTAAAATAGAAGAGATCGGGAAGAATTCGCACAAGATTAAATCTCAGATCTGAAGCAGTGAATTTGTTTATTACTGAAATTGGAAATTCAGATCTGGAATCGGGCTTGTTGCCAAACGATCTTGATCGCTTGCGCACTGACGATTTGTGGTGATGTCACGGTTATGTGGGTGTATATGTGTAGGTGCAGGTGTATCGGTGTGTATATAGATAGATATATAATTGTGTGTGTAGCAGTGCTGCGCATAACTTGTTGCGCAGCAGAAACAGTGAAGAGTGGGGGGGTTCAGTTTGGATGTCAATCTAGTGGCAGTAGAGATGGCGTAGCAGGCCAGTGTGTATGTATTTATGTGTGTTGTTTCTGTTGGTTGGGTTGGATTAAAATGGGCTGTTTAGAGTTTTATTGGAAGCAGTTCATGGCAGCAGCAGACCTGGAGAACTTGAGAGAAGGAGTAGTCCGCAGGACCGGATGGATTGGAAGGTTTGGTGAGTGACTGTGGCTGCTGTCCAATGCAGTTTGTGGTGTTAAAACTAGAAGAAATTAAGTTAGCGTGCAGCAGAGAAATTATACATATTTATACCTATGGCCGCGAGTGGAACAGGAGCTGTACAGAGGTAGCAACAGGGTAAGATACTGAATTTTTGTCTTGAATTTTTAGAAGTATGAATAATTGGATTGATTTTGGAATTTCATTAAATATGGAAATTGTTTTAGAATTACAAATTGAAATCCAGAAAAATAATCTAGAAACTAGAGGGAAGGAAATACGGCTTAGCGACTGATTTTGTGATTTTATTTGGGCCAAACCGGGTCAGGTTCGACCCAACCCAACCATTCAGATAGCTGCCCAACACTGTTACTTTATGGATAAAATTTTAAATTTGAGTTCGGGAGATGTTTGGTTGAAAAGGAGAAGCTATCCAATGATTGGCTTACAAGGGAAAAACAATGTAAACGTACGGGAATTGGAAAAATCATGGGCAGTGAATAGAACCTTGGGAGATTTTAATTATACCCAGAAAGTTGGGTTAATTGTGAATTGACCCAAGTGAATAAAAATAATATTTAATAAAATAATAATTTAAAGGGTAAAATTATCAAAGTGTCCCTAAGTCAAATAGTAGTCAGACGGACTCAGATTAAAATAAAAGAATAGTGAAACCTTATTATTTTGAGCATTTTGGACTCAATGGTAGAGTCCGATTTGCGACGGGAGGCCTCGGGAATTGGAAACTCGTGAAAGGACCAAATGACCATTTTGCCCTTTTTGGTACAAACGTCCAAATTGAATCCCGCGAAAGTCTAAACTGACTTTGTTCGGCGTTCCGAATTCAATGGTAGAAGTTAATTGAATGGAAGAAATACCAATCATAAAAATACATAAAATTTGATGAATAACATAATTCAAGTAGAAATAAACTGAGCTATGTTGCTTGATTTTAGGAACATCGAAGGACAAAGAGGAGGCTGTCTAAACCTTCCAGTCAGTTACAGTACAGAGACTACGTAGTGGACACATCTTTCTAGGGTTGAGACATGCCCTAGTCAGGGATGATATTTTGCTATGTAAGGAATAGGAGTAAGTTTAGGAATGATTTGCATGTTGATTGATTTGTACATGTGTTGATTTGATGATTAGGAAATCACGTAAGATATTCTTGCTTGAAGAATCTAGGATTGATAACTTATGTACTCTGATATGTGTTTTGAATTAATTGATGATTTGTCGCTATAGTGAAGATGGATCTTGTAACACCCCGACCCTGATTAAGTAATGATTAGTTACTAATCATTTATCTGAACTAAACTTAAAGAATAATTAAGAAGCTAACCTAATTAGGAGTTGACTGAAAGAAACCGCGTCGAAAAATAAGCTACAGAATGAAAGTTAAGTAGGAAATAGTGAAACTGCATTAGTGCACAGCCAAACAGGGCCTAAGCCCGAAATATGGAAAAAGGACCAAAAATTGTGGCCAAGAGGATTTGATCCCTTGACCAAACTAGGCAGAATTTGGTTTACCAAAAAATTACCAACTAGGCTAGGAACCTCTTTGTGAACATATGTGCAAAGATATGTATTTAGATACCATTCAGATTTGGCCATTCCCCAAAGTGACCAATACCCAAACATGCAACACCTCAGCATTACATCATGCTATAGCCATCATGCCTATAGTCTCATGATGAAACCTCTCTCCCAACCAAATTGCATGCAAAATAATCATGCATTTGGGGAGATGAAAGGGCAAGAGAAATGTAAGATATGTATATCTCCATATATGCAGATCTGCCATTTAGAGAGTGTTGATATACTGTTTATAGAGAGAGATAGTGGTGAGAGAGAGAGAGAACCTAGAGAGAGAGTGAGAGATACACAAGGGTGTACATTGGAAATCCATTAGAGGAAGCTAGAGATTGGAACTGAAGGGCTGCACGACTGGGGGAGGATCCAATCCAGCTCTTGAAGCTTCTGCTTGAGCACAACCAGTGAGGAAACCACTGTACACGTGAGTTATTCAAAATTTTTTTGGAAATTCTCTTGAATTTAAGCTACTGTTTTATAGCTTTTAGGACCTGTTATTGCATGTACCATAGCTTAACTTGAAAAACTGAGTTGGTTGCGACTGGTTTGAACCTCTAGAACTGCCCCAAAACCCGAAACCCATGGCAAACCGCCATTGATAGACCTCGGGTTACAGGTCTGAATCGACCTTAACCAAGTGACTCTTTGCTTATCAAAGCATGAAATGGACCATCCTAGGACCCCGAAAAACACTATACACGACCTAGAGACCTAGGTCTACGCCCTCAAAACCGAGGCTATTCTTCTCGGCCCAAAAACCAAATCTTTAAATCTGACCCCTAAACCGAGATTGATGAGTTGGGAATGGAAGCTCATGTTGTAAGGGTTGCAGAGGATCAAACCTCGTGCAAAATGGTGAAGAAATGAGGCAGTACGAACTGACTGTAACTTCCCACAATAATTGACTAGAACAGTCCCACATTGATGCGTTTGATGCTTGAAATCGATGCCCAATGAATGCTACCACTCCCAGAAACATTTTAGAACGAAAACCAGTGGGAATCGTCTCTTAAAACCCCACGAATTTAAGAGAGAAAATTCTGAAATTTTCTAGGGCAACAGTGGCCCTAGACGGGTGGGGAAGACGATGTACAGTCGGGTCACGGGTCGGACCTCGGGTCGGGTCCTGACCCGATGTTTGAATAAAGGGTTCGGGTTACCCGGAACTACGTCGTTTAACTATGTGATATTTAAAATTCAAATTTAGGGCTGACGTCATCATGACGTCAGCACTACGTGTCAAACCGGCTGGTCCAATTAACATTGGACCGGTTCAGTTGAAACAGAACTGAACCGGTTGGTCCAGACCGACAGTTTGTATAATCACCCTTTGACCCCAGAACTTTTATGAAATTCCACTGTGGCCCATTTTAAAATAAATTAATATTAAATTAATAATATTTAAATAATAAAAATTACGAAATTGCCCCTAATCCTCAAACAAGTCAAACGGAGTCCGAATAAAGTAAACAAATAGTGGTTTTTGACTATTTTGGACGTTCTGGACTCAATGGTGTGGTCCGTTTTATGAGACGAGGCTTCAAAAATTACGATACGTTAAAGTACAAATTACCAAATTGCCCCTAATGTAGTCGATGCCCAAATAAGACAAGTTATTAGTGTAATCTTATTTTCTTGGGCCTTTTGAGATCAACAGTGAGGTCCGATTCACGAGACGGGACTCCAAAAAATATGACGCGCGAAATGACCAAACTATCCCTAAGGTACCCGAAGCCCAAATGAAACTAAAAGATAGTCTATTTTGACTATGTCGGACATTCCAAACCCAACGGTGAAGTCCATAACACCAAAATAGGTACTGAAAATTTAGTCACGTGAAAAATAAAACTCATCAAGTCACCACGAGTTGACCACTAAGACCAATCCTAGGAAGTTAGAATACGTCAGGCCTAAAAATTAAATGAAAGAGCATGAATAGGTAACGATTTAAGGTAAATGTGAAGTTAACGAGTTCTTTATAATTTTCTTAGGAAATACAAAGGGAAGGGAAAAGCCCACCAGTAGTGCAAACCCGGGGAATCAAGGTGAGTAACCTCACATTTGAAGTGGAGATTTAATTCCACGGATTTGAATGATGTTTTAAATATCAAATTCTGTCTTTACACAATTCCGTTTTAAATATTCTGTTATGACATGCTTTCTGAACAATTTACTACTGTTCCTTGAGATATACTTCTGCATGTCTAACATTTCGATTTCAAATGTTATTATATATCCTGAATTTACATGTTTCACGTATTTCGATACCCTATCATGAGATTATGAACTGTATGTTTTGAATGCTTTTAAATGCATCCACACGAAGGAATTATGGGTTAAATGCTTTTAAATGCAAGATAAATTGTGCATAAGCACCACGGATTTCTATCAGGTTTCTTAGGAACCCAACTACGATACGAATAAATGCCAGGTAACAGGATCTAATCCCCCAGGCATATGAGATATCTCCACGAAAAGTAAAATGGGAATCTGGTTCGAAACGAATTCTGTTAATGAAAGTGATAAGGTGTGTGTTGAAAATGGAAGCAGGCTTTTTCCTCATTTTCACCATGCATATTTACATGATTTGAAATTCATATACTTTATTTCGAAAGTACAAGTTAGCTTGAATACTTTAATGTTTCAAAGCCATTGTTTAAAGAATGCATGTACTCGATGTTCCAAGTATACGAGCAATTGGTAGTGAGTATTTTACAAAATTCTCACGTGCGAAACCACTACCAATTGAAACCCATGACAGATGTTAGAATTACTCACGGGGCTTCTCGAAGCTCACCCCATTCCCTAACATTTTTCAGGTGATGACGATGGGTGGACCCTTGCCCAATTTGGAGAGAAATGATAGGCAGCTCCATTAGGATTCTGGAGATATTTTTGGGAAGTATTAGGGCCTATGGTTGGTCGAATTTTGATGTCGTACTTTTGGGACAATTATGTATTTAAGCCCAAGAGGCAACCACATATGTACTTAAGCCCTTGAGGCATGCGAATATGTATCATGTATAAGACTTTAATTTTTAGTATGCTCTGATGTGATTATTCATGTGTACCGCTATGAAGAGCGACAGTACCGGACGGCTGTGCGAAAGTTTTTTAAAGATTTTTTAAAAAAAAAAAGAAAAAAAAAAAGAAAAGGGTTTTTCACGCTTCCGCAAATCAAGGCCGCACCGCTATTCGATATCGTCGCCCATGTTTTGCCTTGCCCTCAGGCTCCCGGGCCTGAAGGCGGCGGTCGCAATCCGAGATCCGCACAAGGTGGGTTTCGGGTCGTGACAGATCTTACCTCTGAGTTTGAATTATTATGTTTTGGCTTATTTTCGTGTTGATATATCATGTGTTTTGGAAGGTGCGATAGTTTGATATATTGGTGCATTATGGAGTTATGTGTTCTTTGTGACTTAATGAGATTGTGAATGTGTGAATCGAGCATGTGTTTAATTTGACTGCTCATGGCATACAGGCTTGTGGAAGAAGTTTTGAGATTTGGATGATATTGTTGCTTTAAATATGCTGCATTATTGAAAGCATACTGCACGGGTTGGCAAGAAATGTTCTGTTGAGAATGTGGCATTGCATGGTGGAACCATGGCATTTGGCATAGTGTAATTCATTGATGACATAGTATGGGTTGAGCACGAGGTGCTGTGCACTCTGAGGGTGTAGATCTTGTGGTGAAAAACCCAAAATTGGCCATTGCATTGGTACCTGCGACCCAACGGGAGCGATCCGTGAACAGGTGTTGGTTACTCGGGTACCCATCGGGAGCGATCCGTAAACCGAGACATGACATGCATGGTGTTGACATTGTCACATCCCGCACCCCACCCTACGCGGATGCTGAAGATGTGATGCCAGTTAGCCGCTTTGCTAGTCTCCGACCGACAATGCGACCAACCAAAGGCCATCTTCTGAACCTTACGATAAATTGCATTCCAAATGTAGGGTCAGAACAGCAGAAATTAAAACCTTTTTATCTCGGGAACGCAACTCAACTATATACCACAGAGCAAGTCTATAGCCAAACAGTTAATAATTCTAACCACAGAACACATCTATAACAGATATATAACACAGAGCATATCAAATTCCTCCAGAGTACCATTACCATGAGCCATGTCCTTACACATCTATTACATATGAATAAAGTCATTTATATCATCACACTCACCTGAATAGTCAGAATCAATCTATTAGAACCCAAGTCTCCACATATTATTGCCATCAGATCCTCACTTGGGAAGGTCTCTCAATCCACTAGTGACATATCATTGTGCTTTCTAATCCAATGGAGATATACCCTAAAAAATGTTAAATAAATGGAATGAGCTTAAACAAGCTCAGTGAGTAACATAGGTTCCTGCCATGGGTTTCAAAACCAGTTCATATATATATATATATATATATGCATGCTCAAATGTAACTCAGATAGAACAATGCAGCTCAAGTAGAATAGAATCGAATCAACATGGAACCAAATAGAATAGATCAATACTGAATACCAATCAACAACGGTATATCAACAAATGTGCCTGAACCTTCCCCAGGCGATGTGGGATGGCATTACTTCCCATCCACCCCCTCACATGGAAGGCCTCATATCGCACACCTCCGGTTGAGGTCGGTATCAGAGCGGAACAGGACAAGATTGGCTGAGTACTAGGATTCTGAGTTCACCACGCCTCATAACCAGCTACCCTAGTATCATGGCGGAACAGATAGGATTTAACAGATGTCTGAATACTGGGATTCTGAGTTCACCATGCCTCATAACCAGCTATCCCAGTATCAGAGCGGAACAGATCAGGATTGAGCGGATGCTGAGTTCACCACGCCTCATAGCCAGCCATCCATCCACTGATGTACTCAATCCCATGGTGGGCCCCAGATAAGACTCAACATGACAAACAGAATCAAACAGACTCCAAAGGATAGGTAACAGAACAACAAACTTCAATAGAATCAACAGGATATATCAGAAGGCAGGATAGAACAAACTTATGCCACAAGTAATGCAGATCAATAGGTATGCATGAAAGCATATGCATTTAAAACAGTTCAGTGTATAAACAGTTCAGCATATAAAGCAGTTCAGTATACAAGTTTAGATAGTATAGAAAATATACACCAAGTCAGGAGTCCGAGTTACTCACCTGAATATATGTTTATCTCCCGTCACAAATGGTCTAATAATTTCTAGTTGAGGTCAATCTTCAATCCACAGTTCAGCAGTTGAAGAAAACACACCGACAGGTTGATCGAGTCGGCCAGCCATTTTAAATCCAGTTTCATCAGCTTCTTCAGCTTTTTCCCCCAAGCTATCCAGGATTCTGATTGATCATGCCTTTTCCCAGAATTCACTGCATCCCACCCATTGGACCTTGAAGAATCCTCTTGTGCTCTTTCAAACCAGACTTCAGGAATTGAAACCAATCGACCAAATTGGTCTGACAGAAGTTGGCCATCCTTAAACCAGCCAGTTACATTAGCTTCAAAGCATTCACTCATTTGCAACAAATGTTCCATGTGCAGATCCCAAATCAATTTCATAGATGCTCCCATTCTTGTGATGAGCGATAATAGCCTGCTGTCATGAAACAGATTGATGATCAAGCACAAAATCACAAGAATGAAACTGCCTCCCAAAGTCTGCTTTCTTTACATTAGATGTCTGATCCTGCCCTTCATCTAAAACATATTCTGTCACCAAATCAGCTGTCTTCTCGTCGGCCATTAATTGTTGATTCACAAACAAAAGCCCTCTCCCTTTCACAACAAGCTGCTCTGGTCAGAGCTGATTTGCCAACCAATAGAACATATAAGATCACCTCACATGACCAGACATCAGCTTTGGAATCTTCATAGCCTTTTCTACGATTCGCTTCTGGAGCAACATAGGCAGAGGTCCCATCGGTTATGTGGAGTAGCCCATGTTGATGTTTAGATTTAGCAAGAGTGCTCAGTCCAAAGTCTAAAACTTTTATTTTTCCATTCTCACAGCAATCGTTATCAGCAGAGATGGCAAGGTTCCAGTCAAACATACCTAAATCCGAGACCATTTAAGATATCATCTGTTTAGCGCCTCATCATCTACTGTCGTGGCTTCCTCCATCCACTGCTTCTGTGCACTGTTGTTGCGTGCCACTGCTCCAACAATTACACATCGTCTACTGCCCCTTTTCATTTTCATCATCCGTTGCAACAGGTTCTCTCTTTAAGGTTACACCAACTGCACAAGAAACCCAACGCCTGAACTGATTGAAGCAACCATCCTTTGCTGCGCTTCCAACACGCTACTGTTGCTGCTTCATTTCCCTGCTGTAACCTCCCTTACAGTGCCATCAAAACACCCATACCTGCTGCCACTACGTTATCCATATACGCCCACCAACACGCTGATACTTCTTCACTGCAATGCTCCACTCAATTCCAAGTTTCCTCACAAAGCCGTAACACCCACACGCAATTCCAAGCCCCCACAAAATCGCAACATCTTATTTCCCTGTAACAAATCCCAAATCAGCAACTCTGATTACGGCGAGCAAATTCAAACCCAGTCCACAACTATCGCAACATTCGTACGCAAATCATCTAATCCAGCCGCTTCCAACAGGTTCTCTGCACATCGACTCTCTCTCTTTTCCTCCATTTTCCTGCAATCCAACCCACAACCAACACCAACACGCATGTATATATATATATATACATAAATATTACCTGCTGCAGCTCTATTTTCCTGTTACACCGTTACACCAACCGCCCCCCTTTTTCCTATAGAGAGATCTATATAAATATGCGTTTGTTATTTTCCAGCTTCCAGAATTTTCTTGCTTTTTCTTCTTCTTTTTGTAACGCACGGAACACTCTGGAACACCCGCAATCACTGCCATACGCATAGATATATACATATAACGGCTGCACACCAACTATCTTCCCCGTTCTAGAAGCTTCAAGCATCTCCTTATTTTTCCTTTTATATATATAAGCCCCCTTTTTGAACTGCCGTACAATACACAAATATTTTTATATTGTATGTTTTCTACCTTTTTCAGTAGCTTCATTTTGGAGCTTCTAGTTTATAATATTTATAATATATATACATATATAATCTTAATATATATATATATATTATATATATTAAATCTTGATATATTTTTTTATCTTTAGATATATATAAGATTATGTTTTAATATTTTATTTTCATAAAATCTTACTTCCTAGCATATCGATACATTTAACTTAAAGTCGAGGCTCGGTTCATTAGTACACATTTTGCCAACATTGGGTCCCTATTAATGTCTTATTTATTTTTATATAATTTTCATAATTAATCATTCATATTGACCTTATTTATTTATCCCAGTACTTGGTCATCTGGGTTAATAATTTTTCGAACATATTTATTTTGTATCTGAAGGCATTAAATCCCGTTATGGCTTATCATATTTTGAACTAAATTATTAACATCACATGACCTATTTTTATTAGGTCAGGTGCAGTCTAAGGCATGTCGGATTTTCGGGGTATTACAGACATGACATGAATAGAGTGGACATGGATGTGGCATAGAGTTGTGTGAGTGTTTCATATGCATTGTCATGTGGTATAGAGTTGTGTGGGTGGTTCATGTGCATTGTCATTACATTACATGGACAATTGGATGGCATATGGATTCATTACCATTATGTGGTATGCATGATTTGGAAAGCATGCGGATTATTGTCGTTATATTGCATAGATGATGTGGAAGGCATGTGGATTGTTATTATTGCCATGCATAGATGATTTAGAAGGCATATAGAGATAAATGTACACTTGCACATGCCACGCCTTACATTTTGTTCCTTGCATTAGCATTGTATCATACCAGCAGTTGAGCTGACCCATTCGTGGGCAACATTTTTCAGATGATACTCCAGGCACCTGAGACTTGAGGAAGTCTCACAGAGCGGAGGAGACCCGAACTTAGAAGGATATTTGGCCCGTGAGGCATGTATTATGATGTACGGGCTGAAGCCCAAAGACATATATATATATATATTGACCGAAGTGAACGTATGTACGTGTGTATCTATTTAATTGTCTTCAGTTGTATAATTAGGCGATGTATATTTTAATTTGATGAGATTGTGGCCATCAAGTGAGGATGGGATGTACTGTTGTTAATATAAGTGAATTGTTGCAAAATATTAGGTGCGAAAAGGCTTAGAAAACAAAGGAGGTTCTGCCGAAATTTTATAAAACAGGAATGTATGTAGGCTTGTATCTAAATCAGTTGAATTGTTATTTATTTATTTATTCGTCTATTTATTTTCTTCTTTTATTTCGCTTTAGTCGCGTCCCCGGGTTTGGTTGGAAATTCAGGGCATGACAACATGGTATCAGAGCCTAGGTTCGAATACCTAGGGACGGTGGGATGAGTTTAGACTTTCAGTTTAGTTGGGAGAGTTTGGGTAGTATGTTTTATGTGCACGTGTTACCCGGGTGTGCACGAGTGTACACTATACTTAACTTCCCGATGGATAGGGAGCCTGTGAATTGTTTGATGGGGTGGTTGACTGAGATTAGAAATGCATGACCATATGCCTTATGGGATAGGCCGTGTGCCTAGTTATTGAGATATAGGTCGTGCACTTAGTTATTTATACGGTAGGCCGTATGCCTAGTTATTTATGAGATAAGTTATGCACCTAGTTATCTATATGATAGGTCGTATACTTAGTTATTTATACGGTAGGCCGTATGCCTAGTTATTTATGAGATAAGTTATGCACCTAGTTATCTATATGATAGGTCGTATACTTAGTTATTTATGAGATAGACCGTAGACTTGGCTATATGCCTAGTTGGTTGTGTTCCCACATGTATTTGCGTGTTCTTGTAATGGATTATGTACTTGTGTGTTTATGTGTTAGCTGTTGATTGTGGCTTGTTGATTTTATATATGTGTGCTAGGTTAGTAACCAATTTTCATAGATTATAGTATTATGACTATGATATTTATACAGACTGGATTGGTCTCAGGTCTTGCGTTATAGTTGATGGATGGTGCCCCATCAGCCAGTGACAAAAGGAGCTGTGATCCATGAAGGGTTATTACCTAGCTATAAAAGTAAGAAATAATAAAAGACACCTCAAACTTTAAAATGCTAAAATAAGGATTTGGACTTGTGAAGCCTTTTGTGTATAGATGGATACTTAGAGTGTTTATCTTTAAAGTTTTAGAGACGTTCTTTTGTTAAACCCTGTTTGTGAAGAGATGTATTGTTTTAGATGGTATTCACTGGGAATTGAGTATTGGTAGGCTAGTTGAACACTAGCATAATTTGAGTATGTGTTATTGTATTGTTTAAGTGAATTTCTTCCTCGTGATAGACTGGGTTGGAACTCTGTGTTAACTGTTTAGTGTGACCAGTAGGTAGGGATGGTTGACATTAGTTGTGTAAGTATTGATTACCCTGACTCTCACTGACTCTATGCCTACTATACCTACCTTGACTCACACTGGTGGGAGACCGTTGAAGAGGTTTCGAGCTGATGCCTCTTCCACATCGACATCGCAGAGACCGTCTCATCATCAGCCAATTCAAATATTACAGCCACTACCACAGTTAGACTATGGACCTACAGTGCCTCATTTTCAGTCTGCACCTTCAGTGCAGAGTATTAGGATCCCCGGGCAGACGGGGGGGAGATAGGTAGAGTCAGACTACCCAGAGTCGTGTTTATACAATAGCTGCACCTGAGGCATCTACTTCCGGACCTCCTGTGGTTTGAGGTACATTTTTTGTTTTAGTTCACGGACTAGCAGATTGATAGACTTGTGCATCTCATCCATTCATGTTTATCATGCTTATCATGACGTGGGGATTAGATGTTTATAATTGTGTGGCAAACTAAGTGAAACTGAGAGGTGGGTTATATGTTTGTTGTTTATGAGATAGGCTGTGAGCTTGGATATCCATGGGGTTGGATGTATACCTAGCTACTTATGTAGCGGGATTGTATGCTTATTTATGTATAGGTATGTATGCTTGTGATAAGTTTTAATGCTTGGATGCTGATGTGATAGGCTACGTGTGAGATGTTTAATGTTGCATATTGATTCTATGCGAATATACTGGTGTAGTGCCAGTTGTAGTGCTGTGACCATGATTTTATATACAAATTGATCATTATTGATGCATGTACAAGAATACGTTTAAATGTGTTTATATGATACATGTGAATAAGCATAGATGTATGTTCATGATTTAAATTGGTGACGGGTTTCACTAATGTTTTATTTTTCTGAACTTTAATACATTGCTTTAAGTTTCATGATTATAATACTAAGAATGGGATTGTTGAATTGCATTGTGGTGCGAACGATATATGGGTGATGCCATTGGGATAAATTACTGGATGATTTGTAGCTTGATTTGAGATTAGTTGGATGGTTATAGAGCGTGTGGCGGACCTTGCGAGATCCTTGTGAATAGTGAGGATTTTTCCTTTACTTGTTATAGTGTTGAATTATTGAAGTGGGTTTTGACGTTTAGACAGATTTGGGGATTGGACATTGGTGAGCCAATGTGGTTTGAGAATTTCATTATGTGTGGTGCCATGTGGAGTGGGCCGTTACAGATGGGATCAGAACCAAACCCTAGCAGGGAGGGTGGAGATGTCTGTACTCCGCTGCACTCCCACCGATGAGGCTGACCTATGGGGGAGATGGTAAAGGGAGAGGGTGATACATTCCACATCGCCTGGCTGAGAGAGAGGTAAATGGTCCATTGGTAAGGCTTCGCATCTACATGTTACCGTGCATTTTGCATTGATCGGTTATTATTTTGTTGAAGAGTTGTATTTTTAAATTTCGAGACGAAATTTCTTTAAGGAGGGAAGGATGTAAAGATCTGAAATTTTAGAATAATTTTTTTTTTTTTTTTGATAAGGCAATATTTGAATTTTTTTAAATCTTAATTACTTTTAATTTAATTAAATCACATTATGTGAATGTGTGTTATTAATATTGTATATACATGTGTGCCAAAAATAAATAAATAAATAAATAAATAAAATAAAATGAAGCAAAATAAAGTAAAATGAGATAAAACAAGAAAATGAGAAAATAGAAATGAAAAAGTCAAAAAGGAGGGGGTTGCATGTGTACATGTGTATGTATGGGCTGTGCGTGTGATATATGAGTGTCAAGTGTGTGTGAAGTATGTACTGTGTGTGTAATTGGTGTGTGTTTTCAAGTGGGCTGCCGACAGTAGAGGATGTTGGTATCCTCACCCATGTGCTGTAACATATATTGCATTATATATATAATATCTCATATGAAATTAGTCAAACAAAAGGGGCTGGGTGATGAATACAGGGAGAGAGAAAATAAGGTAAAGAAAAGGGAGAGTCGGTGAAGTTAGAATCAGGGAAAAAGAAAAGAGGGAAGCAGCCGAAGCTACTGGAGCGTGAGAAAGAGGGAGAAGGTCTCTGCGGCTAAATCGGTCAGCCGTGTTGAGATCGAACGGGCTGGATTTGAGGGTCGACTGTCGTCCGTGCCTACCGGTGGTGGTGCGTTGCCAAGAGTAAGGCGCGTTGCAGGGAACAGGGTGATTCGACGCGGTGGAGACCCAAAAACCCAGATGTCGCCTATGAGTTCTGCTTCTTCCGAGTGGACAAAAATGGCTGAGCCGTGAAATTCAGACGGCCGTGACACCGAGATTAAAATAGAAGAGATCGGGAAGAATTTGCACAAGATTAAATCTCAGATCTGAAGCAGTGAATTTGTTTATAACTGAAATTGGAAATTCAGATCTGGAATCGGGCTTGTTGCCAAACGATCTTGATCGCTTGCGCACTGACGATTTGTGGTGATGTCACGGTTGTGTGGGTGTATATGTGTAGGTGCAGGTGTATCGGTGTGTATATAGATAGATATATAATTGTGTGTGTAGCAGTGCTGCGCATAACTTGTTACGCAGCAGAAACGGTGAAGAGTGGGGGGGTTCAGTTTAGGATGTCAATCCAGTGGCAGTAGCGATGGCGTAGCAGGCCAGTGTGTATGTATTTATGTGTGTTGTTTTTGTTGGTTGGGTTGGATTAAAATGGGCTGTTTAGAGTTTTATTGGAAGCAGTTCATGGCAGCAGCAGACCTGGAGAACTTGAGAGAAGCAGTAGTCCGCAGGACCGGATGGATTGAAAGGTTTGGTGAGTGACTGTGGCTGCTGTCCAATGCAGTTTGTGGTGTTAAAACTAGAAGAAATCAAGTTAGCGTGTAGTAGAGAAATTATACATATTTATACCTATGGCCGCGAGTGGAACAGGAGCTGTACAGAGGTAGCAACAGGGTAAGATAATGAATTTTTGTCTTGAATTTTTAGAAGTATGAATAATTGGATTGATTTTGGAATTTCATTAAATATGAAAATTGTCTTAGAATTACAAATTGAAATCCAGAAAAATAATCTAGAAACTAGAGGGAAGGAAATACGGCTTAGCGACTGAGTTTTGTGATTTTATTTGGGCCAAACCGGGTCAGGTTTGACCCAACCCAACCATTCAGATAGCTGCCCAACACTGTTACTTTATGGATAAAATTTTAAATTTGATTTCGGGAGATGTTTGGTTGAAAAGGAGAAGCTATCTAATGATTGGCTTACAAGGGAAAAACAATGTAAACGTACGGGAATTGGAAAAATCATGGGCAGTGAATAGAACCTTGTGAGATTTTAATTATACCTAGAAAGTTGGGTTAATTGTGAATTGACCCAAGTGAATAAAAATAATATTTAATAAAATAATAATTTAAAGGGTAAAATTATCAAAGTGTCCCTAAGTCAAAGAGTAGTCAGACGGACTCAGATTAAAATAAAAGAATAGTGAAACCTTATTATTTTGAGCATTCCGGACTCAATGGTAGAGTCCGATTTGCGACGGGAGGCCTCGGGAATTGGGAACTTGTGAAAGGACCAAATGACCATTTGGCCCTTTTTGGTACAAACGTCCAAATTGAATCCCGCGAAAGCCTAAACTGACTTTGTTCGGCGTTCCGAATTCAATGGTAGAAGTTAATTGAATGGAAGAAATACCAATCATAAAAAGACATAAAATTTGATGAATAGCATAATTCAAGTAGAAATAAACTGAGTTATGTTGCTTAATTTTGGGAACATCGAGGGACAAAGAGGAGGCTGTCTAGACCTTCCAGTCAGATACAGTACAGAGACTACGTAGTGGACACATCTTTCTAGGGTTGAGACATGCCCTAGTCAGGTATGATATTTTGCTAAGTAAGGAATAGGGGTAAGTTTAGGAATGATTTGCATGTTGATTGATTTGTACATGTGTTGATTTGATGATTAGGAAATCACGTAGGATATTCTTGCTTGAAGAATCTAGGATTGATAACTTATGTACTCTGATATGTGCTTCGAATTAATTGATGATTTGTCGCTATAGTGAAGATGGATCTTACCTCTGAGTTTGAATTATTATGTTTTGGCTTATTTTCGTGTTGATATATCATGTGTTTTGGAAGGTGCGATAGTTTGATATATTGGTGCATTATGGAGTTATGTGTTCTTTGTGACTTAATGAGATTGTGAATGTGTGAATCGAGCATGTGTTTAATTTGACTGCTCATAGCATACAGGCTTGTGGAAGAAGTTTTGAGATTTGGATGATATTGTTGCTTTAAATATGCTGCATTATTGAAAGCATACTGCACGGGTTGGCAAGAAATGTTCTGTTGAGAATGTGGCATTGCATGGTGGAACCATGGCATTTGGCATAGTGTAATTCATTGATGACATAGTATGGGTTGAGCACGAGGTGCTGTGCATTATGAGGGTGTAGATCCTGTGGTGAAAAACCCAAAATTAGCCATTGCATTGGTACCTGCGACCCAACGGGAGCGATCCGTGAACAGGTGTTGGTTACTCGGGTACCCATCGAGAGCGATCCGTAAACCGAAACATGACATGCATGGTGTTGACATGACATGCATAGAGTGGACATGGATGTGGCATAGAGTTGTGTGAGTGTTTCATATGCATTGTCATGTGGCATAGAGTTGTGTGGGTGGTTCATGTGCATTGTCATTACATTGCATGGACAATTGGATGGCATATGGATTCATTACCATTATGTGGTTTGCATGATTTGGAAAGCATGCAGATTATTATCGTTATATTGCATAGATGATGTGGAAGGCATGTGGATTGTTATTATTGCCATGCATAGATGATTTAGAAGGCATATAGAGATAAATGTATACTTGCACATGCCACGCCTTACATTTTGTTCCTTGCATTAGCATTGTATCATACCAGCAGTTGAGCTGACCCATTTGTGGGCAACATTTTTCAGATGACACTCCAGGCACCTGAGACTTGAGGAAGTCTCACAGAGCGGAGGAGACCCGAACTTAGAAGGATATTTGGCCCGTGAGGCATGTATTATGATGTACGGGCTTAAGCCCAAAGACATATATATATATATATATATATATATTGACCGAAGTGAACGTATGTACGTGTGTATCTATTTAATTGTCTTCGGTTGTATAATTAGGCGATGTATATTTTAATTTGATGAGATTGTGGCCATTGAGTGAGGATGGGATGTACTGTTGTTAATATATGTGAATTGTTGCAAAATATTAGGTGCGAAAAGGCTTAGAAAACAAAGGAGGTTCTGCCGAAATTTTATAAAACAGGAATGCATGTAGGCTTGTATCTAAATCAGTTGAATTGTTATTTATTTATTTATTCGTCTATTTATTTTCTTCTTTTATTTTGCTTTAGTCGCGTCCCCGGGTTTGGTTGGAAATTCGGGGCGTGACAGTATTCATCAATAATAATCTCTCGATAGTATTGAAACAGTTAATATGTAACCTAGGGGTTTTGTTCCTAAGTTCAACCTAGCAATAAATGCAGGAACTATAAATCAGATATTTAAACAATATATTGGCAGATTGTAAGCAACTGGAAAATACCTTCGACTACTGGTACAATAGCCCGATCATCTCCCGGTGGTATTTTTGAGACATTATCCTTGGTGGACTTTTAGGTAGTCGGGGTATTTAATTATGCCTCTATTGTCATCTTTGACCCTTTTTGGCAATTTCCTTCCCGCCCCGTTTTATGGTATTTGCTGGTGCCACTACTTCATTGTAATGGTCAATCGCTGGGGCCTAATTCTAGGTAGAGCCTTGGTGACTCTTTTTGTAAGGCATTCTATTCTGCTCAATTGATCTATCCGATCCCATCTCCGTCAGATGATTTATGGCTATCGGCCTATTCCTAGTGTTAACCTTTTCTGTAAAAGATAATCAGTCCACGTATACGTAAAATAACAATTAGTGTTCTCATAAAGGTCTAACTTAGTAATGTCAGAGTTATCTATCGACTCACTCTTAAACTTTAACAGTTCTAGTACTCTAATCCTATCTCCCATGACTCACTAGAACCTAAGACTCTACTCTGATACCAAGCTGTCACGACCCGAAAACTACCTTATGCGGATCTCGTGTCGCGGGGCTGGCCCAATGGCCATCCCTATTTTTTTCTTTTCTTTGTATCAATGACAATATTATATAATGTAACTTAACAATAGATTAGTGAAAGACTTAATACAAAATATGGTTTAACAACTGAAAACTGTAAACTGACATAAACATAACATACAACCACTCTTAGGTGGTGCAGTACATGGGAGAGACTACATAACATTTTCCTCAAACTGTCCCCTTATGCTTTTGGACTCCTACTGCGGTCCTGCGGCATTCTCACCAGAAAAATAAGTAAGTGGGGTGAGCTAACAATGCTTAGTAAGTAAAAGCCTATCTCCAATATGAGTTAGGGTTAACATAGAAAAATATAAGCTCAAAGGTAACATGATAGCTAGTCATAACAATGGTTGCAGTTAACAGTAAAATGCTACAATGGCCAATGAATAGTAAGGCCCAATAACAATTATGAGTAATGGTGTAGCATGAATATGGGAAAAGCTCAATAATCACAATCAACTTAAATATACTGTCACAATAAATCGGTCACAGTCAAGTCCAATAAATAAGGAGCTATCAATATAGAACTATTCATAGGGAAATGAAAACATCCTATGAATTGAATAACGTCAATCGTAACAGTCAAACTTGAGTGATGCATTTACTCTATTCGGGGTTTAGCAGACCCTCGGTCCTTTAGGGGCCCAGTATACCCCCCTTAACATGAATGCATATAAAATGCCCTTTTAACTCACTACGTAAAAACACCATCCTTGCCATGTGTTCATTCACAGACTCGACCCATAGGCCCTGTCAATCAGATAGCATTGGATGGATTTTGTGACTGAGAACAAATCTGGAATTCACAATAAACCATGATTTTTCGTGATTCCATAAGAAGAGCATAAGGTATGGAATAACATGCAGTAACATCCATCAATAGGCCTTTCAAGGCACAATACAACATAGCAACGATGAGATAATAGTCAACAAGCATCCACCAGATAGGACAATATTGATGGTGGGACAATAGCAGTGGGTACGTACATAAGTACAAAATTTTGGTTGTAACAGAAAGAATGTGGCTTGGAAAACCACATATAAGAGATAGGAGTTTACTTACTTTATTCGTACGTCCTAGTATTCTGTGACTTTTTCCTTTCCTTTTGACTTGCCTATACACCAATAAACATGTCTTAGTTTTAATTTCATTTCTTAAATTACACACTTCGTTACTCTAAGTATCTCTTTTGCTAATTTAGACTCTATTCTCGAGTCCGGAACGTCGAAGAAAATTAGTCCAGGCTTTCACGATTTTCCATTTGGACTTCTATGGCCATTTTACATGTCTCTATTTTTTTAGTTCTGTTTTCATAAGTCGAACTTCACTGTTGAGCCTAGAAGGTTTGAAATAATAAAAATTCATTATGTACTTAGTTCAATCGGAGTCCGTTTGACTCACATTTGACCCAAGGGCATTTTAGTAATTTTTTTCATTTCTAATTTATTAGATAAATATTTAATTAATTTATTTCTTGGGTCATTTCATAATAATCATAAGTCTGAGGGTCTATTTGTAATTTCACTAAACTTTGGGCCAAATGAGAAATTCAGATTTTACTAACAATGATTAAAGCTCTAAATTGAAATAGGCCATCCTTATTTCCAAATTGACCCAAATTTGATTTCATATCTGTGTATCCAAACACCTCCAATCCCAATTTAATTCTAAAAGTCAATGTCGAAGAATTGCATTTACTAGGCTAACCTTTTCCTCTACTGGCACCGCATCAAAAACATTTTTGCCGCAGTTAGCGGGATCAACCTTTACCGTTTTGGCTCTTTTTTGGCCAATCCGTGAAGCACCCTTGCTCAATTAAATTTTTCTTTAATCAATTTCATCTTATCACGATCCCATGACGCCTGGTATTGTTCATTGTCGTGCTTCAACCCAAACCTTACAGTGAAACAGATCACTCCATAGCTCACCTCAACGCTTTTTGCTTGGCCATTACCACGATCTTCTCCTCCCATGAATGATCAATTGCTTCATAAGAGTACAACAGACTTCCAACAACTCCCTCCAAAATCTTCTTTGAATTCGTATCAGGTATGACAAAAAAAAAATCATTCTTAGCGAGACTAGTAATCTCTAATGATGGATAATGTTTACTTAGAGGTTTCCATTGATTTTCTACTGGATTAAAAACTTCAGCCCACAAATCTGTTTCCCATGTTTCAGGACTACAACCGCCAAAGACATAAATTTTACCGTCCATGGCCGCTACAATAGCAAAAAACCTCATATTCAACATTGGAGTAGCTTGCTTCCATCCTTTCTTCAGACATTTAAGATCGAAAATAAGCACATCAGTTCAAAAATACACAATATCATCTGATTGTTGTTGTTGAACATCACCAGTCTTGGAATCAATTCCATTCGTGAGCATCACACTGCCCTTCTTGAATTCTCATCCATTATCATCGCCATCAAATTCCTCATTTCACCGACCAAAACCGAGTTTAAATTCAGCCTATTAAAATCCAAATCAAATACATCATAGGTTGTGGAACAATCCTTAGCATCAACAACTGATGGATCGACCACATCATCCTCGTCTTCTTCATCGTCGAATAACGACAGCGGCAGAGCTCCATTTGGCTTCACCCATTGGGTCCTATCTGATTCAACCGACTAAAAACTGTTGGTATCGATAGATCTCACTGGATAGGTCAGAGCGAGATGGGTATTGAACGAGATCACCCTATTCATCATCGCCGGTAGTGGGGGTGATTGGGTTGCCAATCTCATCGGAGTGGATAGTAGTCTAGGTCAGAGATTTGGCCGTTGGTCTGGGCAATTTGATGGTGCTGTTGAGGCTTATAGTATCATATTTGGATTGTGTTGGTGGTGTTTACAGATGCGCTGTTGGAGATGATGGTGGTCTGTTAATGGTGCACGGTGTAGAAACTGTTGGTGCTAATGGTGGTTTGTTTATGGTGAGGCATGATTTCGTTGAGATGAAGAGATTGGCAGTGAAGCTGGGGTTTTAACTGAAGATGGCGGTGAAGTTTTGATGGTGACGGTGGCTGCCACCAATGGTAGTGGATCTGGTTTGGTTAGAGAGAAAATGAGAGAGTAGTGAGATCGGGTAATATTAAGGGTGACGTTATAGCTGGGGGTCAGCCACTTCTCTCTCTCTCTCTCTTTCTTTTTTCTTTTTTCTTTTCTGTTCTCGCATTCCCTTAACAACCTTATCTTTGTTTTCTTTCTTTTTTTTTTTTTTTTTTTAAATCTCCCAAATCCTTAGATCACTGCCCTTCCCTTATCACCATTTATACATATCTATCCTATCCCCAACGATTAAATATATACATAAATTACCTATACTATTTACCATATATATATATCATGCTTCCATATATTTACATATATATATATATATATCTATACACCTTCCTATATACACGTATATACTTATTTCCATAAATATTTTGATTTTGATTTTCTTATTTTATTTTCTTTTCTTTTCTTTTAAATTTTATTTTTATTTCGGTATTCGTTCGTGGCTTGCTCGGGCATTGCCTGATATTATCCGTACTGTCGAAACGATTGATATTCTAAACTGTCCATTTATTCAATGTTATAACAGAAAGCCCTAACGGCTCGGGTTTACATGGCAAGCTCGGTTACAATTTGGGTCGGGCTATTACACGCACGGCTAGGCTGCAGCTGACTCACTAATTGACTACTATAGCAACAGTGTATTTGCTGCAAGCTGTTTTCTCCCTTATCTGAATGTTTTTTCCAAAATGCTGCAAGCTAACTTTTCCAATTTTTAACCTACTTCCTCAAGGTTTTTAACCCCCACTTTTTGGCACTTTTTCCACTTATATATAGGCATTTTACACACCTAACAACTCTTTTTAATTCACAAAATTTTTGACATGGTCTCCTTTGTTTTCTATGCATTTTTCACCTAATATTTTATAACAATTTATATATACAAGTATATGCACAACCCACCCTTACCCGATGGCCACAATTTTATGAAAATTTAACATACACCTACATTATTAAGTAAGTTCAAGGCTCAATGTCTACTTTCCTAATTCCTCAATATACTAACATTCATACTTGCACATAATCCTTATCATGGTCCTTTTTCTTACATTGTTCCCAACATATACATGTGATGCACATTAAACAAAAATACTCTATTTGTTATTTGGGTTTAAGCCCTTACATTACAAAATAGCCCAAGGCCTATAGTCCACCATTTTTCAAATTAAACACAAGTTATTTGAGCTTATGCCAACACATAAAAAATGTAGCCCTTAGGCTAAATATGCTTCAAAATCCATTTTCCTCTCCGTGCTCCAATGGCTTCATCAAGTCTCATCTACCTGGAGTCTCATCTGTAATATGTAATCCCATATAGGGTAAGCATGACTGCTTGTATGACATAATGCTAATATAAAGAACAAAGTTAAGGCGTGGCATGAGCAAAGTGTACATTTATAAGCTATATGCCTTCCAATTCATCAATGCAATGCAATGACAATATGTATGGCACAAACATGCAACTCTATACCACACCCATGTCTCGCTTCACGGTCCTTCCCCATTGGAAGCAAGTACCAATCGTATGTTTCGCTTCACGGTCCGTCCCCGTTGGATCGCGAGTACCATGGCCAATTTTGGGTTTTTCACCAAAGGATTTTGTCATGACCCGAAATTCGCCTCTCGCGGACCCCGGATAGGGACCGCCGTCCCTAAGACTCGAAGGTCCTCGGGACAAGGCTCGCATCTGCAGCGGTATCGAATAGATGTGCTTCATGTGGTTGCGGAAGCGTTAAAAACTTTTTCTTTCTTTTCTTTTCTCATTTTAAAATTTGCACATCCATCTGATACTGCCGTTATTCACAATGGTACACATTATCACACATTTAGAGCATAACTAAAACTTAAAGGCTTCATAATTAATACATGTTTAACTGTTCCACGGGACTTAATACATAATAACGAAATACTTCCTAATATAAAATATTGCCAACTTCATAGTACATCCCCAAGAGAATTGCTAGTCCTGTGATTAGTTGCCTAACTCTTTTTCCAAAATAGATAGGCTTATCCTCATCGCCATCAAGATCAAGCTGCCATCATTTACCTGAAAGGAGGGTTCGAATAAAAATTCGGCTAAGCTAATCTAAGCTTGTGAGTAATTCCTGCATTCGTCATGGGGTTTTCAACTGGTAGTGGTTTAGCACATGAAAGTTTATAAAATACTCACTACCAATTGCTCGTACATTTTAGAACACAGAGTATATGCATTCTTAAAACAGATAGCTTTGAAACATTTAAAGTATTCAAGCTAAATACACATTTCTTCAAATAGAGCATATGCAATTTAAAAGCATATAAACACGTATAATAAAATGGGGGTAAAAACCTGCTTCCATTTCCGAAAACATTTGTCATCTTTTCTCTTTGATTAGGTGGAATCTGTTTCGAACCAGACTCCTATTTTACTGCCAATACTGCCAATCATATTTGCCTGGGGGATTAGATCCTGCTACCAGGCATTTCACATGACAGGGCAACTGAGTTCCGAAGAAACCCAAAATCCTGACTATGTGACATTTACTGTTGAATCTCGAGGGATTTCAACCATCATAGGGGGTGCTTTAAACACCATTTATCTTATAAAACATTTATCACACGGCTACTTCAATAAATACTTTTCATGAACATTTAAAGCATGAAATATACATAACTTATCACATGGCTTCTTCAATAGGTATTTTTCATGAATTTTTAAAACATGAAATATATAACTTCTACAATAAAACTTCAATATTTGGAATAATTAAATTCAGAACATTTATGAAAATTTAGCATTTTAAACCCAGACATGCTGAAACATAATTAAAAAGGAAAATCGTGATTCAAACCAATCACCCAGCATGTCATAATACAGTTTATGAAAGCAGAACACATTTTAAAACAGGAATCATATGATACTGAATTTGATATTCGAGGCTTCAAATAAATTGAACTTAAAACTTCTTCAAATTCATGGAGTTAAATCTCCACTTCAAAGGCAGGGTTACTCACCTTGGTCCTTAGGGTCAGTGCTAATAATGCGCTTGCCCACTTCCTCTGTAGTTCCTAAGAACAATTCATACATAGTCTCATTAACTTCACATCACTGTAATATCATCTACTAATGCTTCTTAACTTATGCTTATATCGTATTAAATCCTAACTTTAATCTTAGGCGTTATACTCCTAAGGTATACTCTTCTGGTAGCTCTATTTACTTTAATTTAATTCAACTACTTCACGTGTTTACGTGTCATGTCTTTCCGTATTTCATTTCAATCTACGTGCCTTAGTTTCGTACTTCAGCAGTGTTTCAGTTTATAGTCATCTGACAGATGCTATTCATCAAATTTTATGTCTTTTTATTGTAGACATCTCTTTTGGTTGAATAGACTCTACCATTGAGTCCAAAACGTTGAATAAAGTCAATTTAGGCTTTCTTAGAATTTAATTCGGCTTAGGACATGTTAGGGGCAATTTGGTAATTTATACCTTAACGTGTCTAAATTCTTTGGAGCCGTATCTCGTGAAACGGACCCTACCATTAGATTCAAAATGTTTAAAATAGTCAACATCCACTATTTATTTATTTTAATTGGACCTCGTTTGACTCATTTATGGGGCAGGGGCATTTTGGTCATTTTGACATTTTTACGAGTCTTAAATTTTTTGGGACCTCATCTCATCCCGTGGACCTCACCAATGGACTCAGGAGGTCTGAGATAGTAAGAATACATATATAACTCATCTCATTTGGACACCGGACATTTTTGACTATTTAATTTAGTTAAATAACTTTAATTAAATTAAATCTATCAAGTATGATATATATATATATATATATATATATATGTTTTGTTTGCAATATATGAACGGATGAAATGGGTGGCACGCTGGTCAACGTGTCACCTCCCTCCCAAAAGATACTGCGTTCGATTCTCAATAGGTGCAAATGCACCTTTTTATTTTTTGATTTATTATATATATTATATATACATATATTGCCCCATATGTGACACACGCGCATGCGTGGCCGAGTGGAGAGAGAGGTTGGTTTAGGCGCGTGGGTCAGGGGTTCAAGCCCCAGGAACTACGGTTCCTTTATTTTTCCTGATTTTTGGAAGCCAAACAGTGAACAGGGCACTTATCCGTGGATAGGATAGCTTGTCGCCACGTGGGTTATTTAATTTGGGTTATATTCGTGTAACCAAACAGTCGCCTCAGGATTTTAAAACCCTTAAAGCCAAATGCTGCCATTTTATTTATTCGGTGGCAGGTCCAGGTGCTACCACGTGTCCGAGTCAACCCGTCCAACTCAGTTTTAAAACGACGAGTCAACTCAGCGTCGTCTTTCCCACGATCACCCCTGGTTGCCCTAGTTGCAGTTTTCCTTTTTCTTCAATTTCGTGAATTTTGGCCAACTCAAACCCTACTGTTTTCATGGTAAATCATTTTTGGGTCATCTAGGAACATTTTAGCATTCGTTTGAGCAATCGAAATGGGTTCATCAATTCGGGCAGAAGGTTGATAATCCAACCTGCAACTCGCTCGTACACACTTGTTTCATCACCATTTTTTTATGAAACTTGTTTCTGTGTGACCCTCATGGGATGGGGATTCAATCTTTATTCTCAAAAACAGGCTTGGTGGTCGATTTTTAAGATGAGTCTTCAAGACTCGAACCTGCAACTCATGCTTTCATAGTCTTCCCTTGGGCTTTTTGATCGTGGGTATAGGTTTTAAACATCTTTAGAGGGTACATTTGAGGTCTCGGTGATCAAAACCTGATTTGGTTTTAATTGTTTTAGGTCTGTTCATCTAAGGTCCATCCATGGCAGCCATGTACGAACCTGGTGTTTTGGACTGTTTAGAGGCCAGATTTCTATGCTTGTTTAAGTTTAATACATCCTAGACCTCCTACATGCATAAACAAAGCTAAGAAAATTTGTATACTTGCTTAACTTTTAGAGAGAGAAAGTATGGGATTTTGTGGGTTTACCTCAAGAGATGGTGTTCCTTCCTCATTCTTCTCATTTTTCTTTCCCCTCTAGCTTCTCTATTCCTTTCAGAAACTTCTCTCTCTTTTTTCGATTGAATGGTGTTGGGGGCAAGTGTATAACATTATGCATATATGTATCTATCATCATCACTTCTCCTAACTTGCCCTAACCACTAGCCTAACTTATGGCAGCATCCATGCTCAGATTTTTACTGTTTGGGGGCAGGCCATCAAGTGGCTGTGGTTTAGTTTTGTTTGTATATACATATATATATATATATATCACACTCACATGCACACACACCAACTCCTTTGGACACACACACACACACACACACCTCAATACCCATTGGGTATTTGCATGCCTTCATTGAATACACATGCATACATATATTTTTATGAATACATATGTATATATTTACACATATATATATGTATATATATCTGAAGTCATAATTATTTATTTATACTTATATATTTATATTTAATTATATATATATATTACAACTTTTTAATTTTATATATATATATTATAACTCATTTCTTATATTAAAATAATTAATTACTTTTAAAAATTAATTATTTTCTTAAATTCATCATCTTTACACTAATCTTTCTTATCCTCGTAATGTGTGCCCAATATAACTCGGTGTCTTTGGGTCGGGGTATTACAGATCTACACCCTCATAATGAATAGCACCAAAGTGCTCAACACACACCATGTTTCCAATGATTTATGTATGCCAAGATGCCTTATTTTTCTATGTAATGTCAATGAGGCATTTATCAAACCCATGGAGTGTGCCTTAAATAATGCATCATACATAAAGCAAGGTATAACTTTTAAACCACAAAACTTTTTCTACATCAACATAGCATATAATCCAATCAATTATACATATAGTCATGTTACATGTTCACAACCTTACCAAATTCTCAAAGATTACACAAGTCAACAAAATACCAATACATTGAGCAAACCATAACTTTCAAACTACAAGAGTTTGACTACATGAACATAAGCTAGAATGTACTGAATTATACATATATTCATGTTACATGCTCATTACTTTACCAAATTCTCAAAGAATACATAAGTACACAAGGTACCAACCCTAGGTTTTTAAAGTAACTATATGATAGGTGGTTTTCTAACAACAAGTAAGCATGTAAGTCATACAATCAACATATAAAAACACTCTTAAGCTTAACTCTATTCTTTACTTAGCAAAATATTATACCTAAAAGGGTTTTTCTCAACCCTAGGGAGTTGTGCTAGCTGTGCAGCTAAACCAATTGGTAATAATGTAGCCCTTGTGATGGAAAACAACTTCCTAGAAGGAAGCCTTGTGAAATTCCAAGGCTAGAGATGGGTTTTGGAAGGTAGAAAGTTGGAAAACCTAGGTTTTTCTCACCTTTTCTCTCCAAGCACGACCTGCTGTGTTTTCTCCAGCATTTCCTGATAATTCTAACTCTCAAGAGCTGTATTTATACTAAAGGAGATAAGGCATAAAAAGACCCTTTTGCCCTTAATGAGTCGCAGGACCCTGTTACATTACAACCCATCCCGAAATGCCTTAATAAAACATTCTGCCTTAACCAAAGTTCTTAAAATTATTTTAAATGATATTTTCTCAAAAAACTTATTTTTCGCTCGTTGGCGGGTGGGCTGCGTCCAAAACTCCTAAAACCACTCGGTTCACTTCCTGTCACTACGTCATGCTGACGTCTCGATGACATCAGCTTCATTAAACATAACGGCAGCGTTTTGTTTAATTTGAGATCCATTTTAAATGGTCAAGACCCGATTCGCTTTTTGACCCGATACCCGACCCGTGTCACTGTTCATCGTCTTCCCCATCGAGAGAGACGCGAACAGTCTAAACCCTAAATTTTTCTCCTCAATTTCATGGGTTTCCATGTAGGGATTCTTACTGTTTCCTACTCTTACATGTTTCTGGAAGCTTAACCAATTTTTTGCCATTCATTTTGTGCCTCAATTTGAGCTTAATAACTCGGTCCAAGGTTTGATAGTCAAACTTGCAATTGGTTCATAAGTACTTATTTTTGACCCAATTCTTGTGAGGTTTCCTTGGTTGTGATCCATGCATCATGGGGTTCAAGTCCCCATTCCTAAAATCAGGTTTACAACAAGATTTGTGAGGTTGGGTTTCAAAACCCGAACCTGCAACTCAGGTTTTAGGGTTCATTTTTAAGCCATTTGGTCTAGTTCTTGTTGCAGTGAAAACCCCACATCATCTAGGTCAGGTCTAAACAATCCAAAATCAGTTTGGCTTGGGTCGAATTAGGCTTGCTCTTGTGGAGGTCTATCCATGGCTGCCATTCATGGCTCAGGACTTTTCAAGCCTTTCTGACCCTCTCAGTTTGTTTATAATAGTTTCCAAATGCTGCAGTATTCATTCATGCAGTGATAAGGCTCAATAAAATCAAACTGTACCAAAATTTCCAAATGAAAAATTTAAAACAACTTGATGCCATGTATGTACCTTGGTGGACCTCCTCTTTCCTTAGGCCTAGTTTTGCTCCTTAGGGTTTCTTTAGAGAGTAGCCTCGACCTCCTCCTCCTTCTCATCTAGTTGGGAGCTTTCATGCAGACACACACAAGTATACACACACATACACACACTTGTATTCACACACAAAGTCTCTCCACTTTCTCTTTCTAGGGTTCTCTCTTTACATCACTCATGCCTACACAACTCCACTCACACACAGTCTAAAGATAAAGCACACTCACACTTGGGTGTTTTTAAAATAAATGCAAGACATATGTATATGAGTATACACCTATACATATACATCTATGTGCATACTCTTGTAGGCTTAGGTGTGATCATATGGCTGAGGCAGATGTGATGATGAGGCTAGAGTATATAGGCTGATTGAGTGGTGAGGTGTTGCATGTATGGCCATTGGCCAATTTGGGAGGTGGCCTTGGTTGACTTGGGCTAATATACAATTCTGTTGTATATTTAGGCATAAAGTTGCTGGCAGCCCATTTGAAAAAATTTTGGGTGCCATGTGCTTCCTTCACTTAGTCAAGGGTTCAAATCCCTTTGGCCTCACTTTTGGGCATTTTTCCCCCATTTGGGCTTATGCCTTGTTTGGCTGGCTCCGAATTCCGTTTTAGCTATTTCCTCCCCAATTTCTTTTCTGTTGCTCTTTTTACGAAACGGTTTCTTTCGATCGCTTCTTATTTCGGGTAGCTTCAATGCCAAAGACCCCGTGTCAGTTATTATTTCTTTGTGGTCATCATAGTTCACTAATTTGAGTTTCCATAGTGTTAAAATGACATCATTTCACCTAATTAATTGGTAATTAGGTTCGGGTATTACACCCTCTTCTCTTGGCGTGTTTAATTATTTTATTGGTCTATCGTAACCGTCGAGGGGTTCCTGATTAACTTTCTTAATTATTCTTTATGTCGGTTCTAATTAATAATTAGCGAACTAATTATTAATTAATCAGGTCGGGGTGTTACAATTTTTCAAACTATCTTTAATTGGGCTCATATTCTCACAGGAGGTGTATTTTAACATTATAAGCATATTTCCCTTCTATAACATAGTCAAAGTATGCTTCTAAACATGACTTATGTCTAAATGATGCATGTATAGTGCCCTACCAGCATATAGTGCATGAATAGTGTCCTACTGGCAAAAACGAAAAAATTTATCCTAATTTTTCAGATCTTTACACTATCCCAAGGGTAACCCTTTTTTTCCACTCTTAAATCTTTTGTGTGTGTCATTTTCTTTTTAGGATTTTATTTTTGGTCCTTTGATATTTTCAACCTAAGTCAATCTTTCTATCCATGGACTTATTGTGATAAGAACATAAAACCATTAAGTCCATCCTATCTATAAGACAATCTCATGTAAGAAATATTCAAGACTAGCACCTATGAGATCACAAGTAGATGAAAGATTATGTGCACCCAAGTGAAAAAGACTAAGTGAAGATATTGTTAGTATAAAGTTCACATGTCAAGGCTTAATCACTTAAAATGCATTTAATACAATTCTCTTTTTTTAAAAAAATTGGATTACCATTAACAATTAAAAATAAGAGAAAAATATTTTTGTATTATTGAGTTCATAAATGTGTGAAATGCGTCTAACTATAAAGGACAAAAAATCCACAAAAAAGATGAAACAAAAGGAAAAAAAAATTAATCCATAAACCTAGAATAGGTAGAGAAGTTAAAAATCACCTAGACTATGGAAGAGAATGAAACTTACTTTATATGATTTTCAATGAGTGAAGTGGACTAAGAAGTAACGAAGTAATTCATAGGGAGACTCTAAGAGGGAGTGAAGAGTGAAATCCCTAAATTGCTATATATAAAATCTCTTAGTCATCTAAGAGATGATCTTTTTGAGGGAAGGTATGACATTGAAGTGGTCATCACCTAGTTGACTAATGCTAATTAAGTTAGCTTTTAGTCTTTCACCATACAACACATTGTTTAATTTAGGGAAATTACCTAGGTCAATGGTTCCCTTTCTTACCCAAATTTGCTTTATTTTCTTTTTATGCATGGGTACAACATGTTATACATTGGAAGTGGATGTCCTTCGAAGTTGTCTAAGAGATATTTGAGATTTCAAAACCTTATTTATTTTCATGAACTTTAGTGACATGTTCCTAGCCTTTTGAACATAGGTATTCAATTTTTCCTTAACCAAGGACAATTCTTTCTTGTGTTCATTTGACATGACTTGAAGATGTCCATATCTTTTCCTAGAGTCTCTACATAGCCTTCTAGTATGACCATTAACTACACACAAGGAACAATGTGAATTTTTGAGTTGATATTGATCATGAACACGATGTTGAGTGTTGGTTTGAGGCAGCATCATCCTTATTTTGTTTGGAGGAGTAACCAACTTAGGTTTGAAGGGAAGAGGAATATTTTGAACGGATGAAGATGACTTGTTTGAATTGATTCCATGAGTATCTTTGACACTTTTAACCAATTTAAGTTCTTTTTCAAATTTTACAACTAATTCCTCCTTTTCAATTTTACAAACCTCTAAAGATGATTTAAGACTTCCCACCTCACACAATAGAAAATTTCTCTCTGGTTCTAAACTATCAAGTTTTTCTAAGAGAGTGGACATTGATTCTTTGAGTTGATTCAACAAGGATTGATCAACTTATAAGGCCTCTTTTACGTTTTCACTCAAACTTAATTTCTTGACTAATCTCATATTAGCCTTCTTGAGATTAAGAAATTCTTTGGCCAATTTATCATAAGCACTTTCTAAATTGACTTCAATTTCTTTTCCACGCATCTCAAGATAATCATCCTTTATTGTTCACAACTTAGGATATCAATCCAATGCCTTAGAAAAAAGGCTCTAATACCACTTTGTTTGTGCACAGAGGGATATCACATAGATATCACTCAAGGTCCCAAGTCGTGAATTACCTAGAAGAGGGGGTTGAATAGGTAGGACTAGAATTAAAAATTTATTTCGTGTTAATTCTAATTCTTGATTTATTACAATGATGACACAATCCATCAACAAATCCCTCAATGTGATTAATCCAATTTTAAGCCCTTCCACCAATGAAACCACGAAAAATCAACCAATTCAACATTCACCAAAATTAACAACTAAATTGATTTTATAGCAATTTTCATAATTCTCAACTAAGTTATCAATTTATTCAATCAATTTACTAAATTAAGTTTTCAATTATCTCAATTGAATGTAGAATTATGAAATCATGAAAAATTCAATTTCTCAAATAAAGTGGAAGCAATTCAAATAAACCATATAGTAAATTGAAAGAGAATGAGAGAGAAGAGATTGCATTCTAATTGATGATGAAGAAAACTATCAAGCACAACAATCCTTGGAGTAAAACTCCGGAGTCGGGCCAATGCTCATGGAAGTGATGGACTATGACAGAAAGTGAAATACATTGATTCTTCAAATGATCTAAGTACCTCTAGCACTGTTCTCACTGATTGTCTTCAAATTCCTCTCGAATCCTCAAGTTATCATGGTCAATCCTTCAAACAATCAGGACTCTTTCATGGTCTCAGACTCCTCTGATCAAGCCTCTTCAAAACAATCATGAATCCACATGACCTTGGTGTCCATCGATTGCTCACTGTTGAATCCTCGTGCTTGAACTGTTTCAATCATCAATGGTGAATTTGACACAAACGAAGGCTCTTAAGATCTGATCGAATTGTGTGCTTTGATCAAATTGGATCAATAAAAATGAGTAGAGAAGATAATGAATGTCATGAATGATCAATCTCTCACAAAAGCTTCAAGATCTATCAAAAATTTTGCTCTCACAAATTGAGATTCTCTCACTCTATTTTTTGACTGCTCTCAAATATATTTTTGCCTATTTTTTCGCAAAGAGCTTGGTTGATCCCCAATTGAGAAGAAATTAAATTATAAATATGTTTTTCGCCTAGGGTTCATTCGAACAAACATGTAATGAGTATCGAACGAGTACAACTCTGAGGATGCAGCAGCTCATTTGATACAGGGGTCTGAACGAATGAAAACGAATGAGAATGAACCCTATTGTTATTCGTTCGAAAGAGCCAAGGCTTCATTCCAACGAGCAACAATGAGTTCCTCATTCAAAACTTGTTTTGTGAATTAAATTTTTTCATTTGCTTATTTTCAAAGATGCATTTTGGGAAAAATAGTTCACAACCACAAAGTCAATCACATACATGATGATAAGATAAAATCTATATGTTATGCATGCATGATGTGAGTGTGTGAGATCCGATCAAATATAAAAGACTATTTACCCTTCAAAAAATAAGTTAACTGGTAGTGATACACGGTAATCTCTCTTGGATGAACTTAGGTAAGAATAGGCATCAAGGTACTCAACTCAAAGGACTTATATACGGATTACACACAAATTATGTTTTGTCTAACTGGATTTGCTAATTTACAAAATGGACCCCATGGTCCGAACACATGAAATGAGCACCATGTAATTTATAAACACATTCATCACATAAATGCCAAATAGAGTATCAACTCTATCAAATAAATCAAATATGTTAATAATGGCCACATAATTCAAAAAAAATATATATATATAGGTGTTCATCACGTAATCCATAAATAAAATTTCAATTCCATCTATCTCAATCTGAATCTCATCACTACGAGTTTAATCACTAATGACCGTCGATAAAGCCTGGCATTTCATGAGCTACAAACCCGTTGGCAATGCACCACCACTTAAGCAACTTTATGATTCAAAATCAAAGAGAGACATCATCCCTATCACAATAAAATTTTTGAGTATCCAGTGTAATCTCACAAGCCTTCAACTCTCTCTATTCTTTCAATCAAACCATTTATTTCATTCCCATCTATAGCATCAATAATCTCACCAAGATCACATTGCTCTTTACTCAACATATTCACATCATTCTCAATCAAGTCACAAGAACATCAAAAGATAATCAAATTTCAATCATTCATTAATTGCAATAAGAATAAGATATTCAAGGAAACTTTCAATACAATGATATTCAATCACTCAAGAAGTTTTAGAATATACTATGCGTATATGAGCTTACAATAATAAAACCACAATACATAAATGTAATAGTCAAATCTCATAAATCTAATGACAAAGTTAGCATCAATTACATACTTCAACATGATTAACATGTAGATTAAGAAAGATGTATATACATAATATTTACTATCCCTCTCGTGGGTCTAAACAAGATCTATATATGATATACACAAAATTATGTCAACGAGGCTAAGATGTAATGCATGAAATCAATATGTAAGCACCCAACCTTCAGCCCAAGTTAGAAATCCTTACCTCATGATTAAAGAAATCAAACCCTTGCTTGTAATGAGGTTGTCTCCAAACCTTCATCCATACACTCAAGAGAAAATTAAAACACCGTTAGTTTCACCCAAATAACCTAGATCTATAAGGAATTTGAAAGATTTGAATAAAAAGAGAAAACCTGAACTTTTACCTTTTTGAATCTTGTCAAATCCTTTAAAACCCTAACTTTTAAGATGATGAGAAACCGTCAAAGTGATGATCCTTTGCACTAGGAAAATTTATGTGGCTTGGATCTATAAAAATAAGGTAGTTTTAAGAGAATCCATGAACCCTAGCTTTTTCCCCATTTTTGGTTTGATAGAAAAGAAGGAAAAGATGAAATGAGAAAATGTGAGGCTGAAAGGCATTTTTAAAATCCCAACCTGGGTTTCTGTGACTTGATTGTTCGAACGACGGTGGGCCTCATTCAAGCGAAGCTCTTAAAGCTTTACTAATTCACGTCACTACCTCGGTCGTTCAATTGAGCTAGTGGCTTCGTTTGAATGAACTATACATATCCTCCCTACAAATCCTAGAAATATGATATAATTATCCCTTTCTGAGAGGTACCTAAGTGTGTCTAGATGGATTCTATTACCCAAAGGGGCTGAATATGTATTATCAACAATATTAACACAAATTCATCGATTAAAATTAACATGCGTTTGATTTAATTACTCAAAACATAAATCTAACTATAATCATCTCATATTCCACAAGCTAAGCGGAAACAAATGCATAATATACAAATAATGCTTGTAAAGTAAGAATCAATGCAAACTGAGATTGTTGACGAAGAAACCACTATAAATCAATTGATCTATGGTGGAAAACTTTGTGGTTTTAGCCTAGTTGAAGAGTACATTAGAGAACTTTCGAAGGTTAATAGAATACCAATAAGATAGACGCTAAATGTCATGTCCCATAACCCACCCTATGCGAATTAAAGATAATGACCGCCCAGTTAGACACTTCGCCAATACGCTAGTTCTATTTAGCATATCGGTGATATGTTCAACCAAAGGCCTCTCATCTGGTACATGCATTCAAAATTATACATGACAGTGAAAAATAAAACATGGCATAGCATAATTAAATATTTGAACGTTGAGTGTAATAAGTCTGAAAATTACACCCCAAAAAATTCTTTGACGACAATGACAAAAGGTAATCAAATAGCCAAAGATTGTTTTCCAACCCAAAGGTGATTATACTCTGTCATGGGTTTTCGGGAAAACTCCTTTCTATAAACTTTCATAGATAGCAATAGAACAGGTTTGTACTGAAAGCTACTAATATTCTTAAAGCATAACATATAACTGGGAGTTGCAAGATATATACTAGAAATCATGCAAGAATTTATATCAGATAGTTTTGCAAGCTAAACATGATATCACAAAATCTAATACACTTGAGAAAATAAAACATGCCATATTCTTGAAAATTATTGTCCTTTAGGACTTTGGGTTGTCATATAGTGACCTGTAAACTAAAGCTGTGAAAATATTTTTGTGCCATACATCTCATAAGCTCAGTCCTTGTGGACAGTAATGTCACATTGGTGACCTCTATGTAATTTAGAACTCTGGGCCTACATAGCCTTCTCAGCAAATTCAGACTCCTGTCCGAGTCACTTATAAAAACTTACTAGAAGTCTACATGCTCTTAACCCCCGATAGGGTGTCCTAAAGCACATAAAAACTAAAACATGCTTGCAAAACATTCTTTAGGCTATCCATTCGATGAAACATTTAAAGAAATGTTACTTAAAAGAATGCAATTCAATTATTTATTTCAATATTCTATAAACAGTCATGTAGTTAAAATTTTTAACGTAGCAGTTGGAAATATGTTATAAAGCTATAAAGAACTGCATGTAGTGTTATAAAACTGTAAAGAATTACATGTTATAGAAATGTCTCCACTTCAAGGTTTAGGGTTACTCACATTTGCTTAATACGTAGTTATTTAGTCCCCTTTGGATGCTCCTTAGCCTTTTCTGGTCCTATAAGGGTAATTACCATATTAAATACTATTTTAATGCTATACTTCTTAAGGACCTTTACTTTATGAGTTTCATTTAGTTAAAGGGTCTCCTTGCTGAGTTCATTATACTCAATAATATATAATATACATACCCAAGGCCACCAAAAATATGTTTAAGTTTTGTTTAGTATCCTTAATTATGTGCGGTTATGATGTAAATTAAATCGTCATGATGATGGCAAGAAGAATGAGGCAAATCTAGGGTAGACAATAACTGTGAGAGTCTAGATTTTTCTAGAATTTCCTGGGCAGTACCCCTATATTCAAATTCAGTTTCCTCCCAATTACCTTTCTAAAATTTAATGAAAATTTCTAAAAACATCAATATTGAGTCTAGTTTCATTGAGATTTGGAATCACCCAAAAATTCCTCCTACAGCTCAAGATATAAGCCAACAATTCACTGAGGTTAGAATTTGGGCAGTTTTGGTAAAATCACTATATCTATGTGCTCTTATGGCTAGATGTAGAGATCTAAAAAATCAAGGTAAATTTTTTTGTTTTTGCCGATAAGGCACTATTCATGCACTGTTTGTCGGTAGGGCACTACACATGCATATTTGGACATAAGTCATATTTAGGAACATATTTGCATCCGAGTGGCCTAGGTGGATCCGACCAAACTCGGCCACAGGAGAAATTTTATTCTTTTGAAAATTTTTATTTAAAATAATTTTAAAAACTTTGGTTAAAGAAAAATGTCGAATTGAGGCGTTTCGGGACGGGTTGTAGTGTAACGGGACCCGGATTCATTAAGGGCAAAAAGGTCATTTTGTCCCTTTGCCCCTTGACTATAAATACAACTCTTAGAGTAAAAAAAATCATATTTTGGCCTGGAGAAGAGCAGAATACACGCAGGGAGAGAGAGAGGAAGAGAAAACTGAGGTTTTCCAACATTCAAGCTTCCAAAACACATTTCTAGGCTTGGATTTTCACAAAGGTTCCTTCTAAGAAGTTGTTCCTCTCAACAAGAACTATATTCTCACCAATCGGTTCGGCTGTGCAGCAAACACAACTTCCTCGATTTGAGAAAAACCATTCTAGGTATGATATTTTGCTAAGTAAGGAATAGGATTAAGTTTAGGAGTGATTTACATGTTGATTAAATGATTCATATGTTTATTTGATGTTAGAAATCACTTAGGATATAGTTGCTTTGAAAAAATCTAGAGTTGATCGTTTATGTAGTTGTGTGTTCTTTGTTATTCTTTGGGAATTTGGTAAAGTGATAAATATGAACCATGACTATATGTTTAATTCATTGTATTCTAGCTTATGTTCATGGAGAGAAACTCTTATGGTTGAAAAGTTATGATTTATTCAAGGTGTTGGTACTTTAGGCATTTTTGTAATCTTTGAGAATTTGTCAAAGTGATGAACGTGTAACTTGTTTGTATGTTTGATTCATTGTATTTTAGCTTAGGTTCATATAGGGAAATTCTTTTGATTTAAGAGTTACGATTTATTCCATGTGTTGGTGCTTTATGTATTTTATGATCCTTGAGAAATTGTCAAGGTTGTGAATATGTAATGTGTTATATGTGAAATTGATGGGATTATATGTAGGTAAAGTCTTGTGATGTAAAAGTTATGGCTGCTTTAAGTACATTGCATTGTTTAAGGCATATACCATGTGTTTGATGGAATACTTCATTGAGATTGCATTATTGCATGGTGAAATCAAAACATATTGGCATATGATGAATCCTTTGAAAACATAATGTAGGTTGAGCACTTGGTGCTATGCATTATGAGGGTGTAGATCCTGTGGTGAAAAACCCAAAATTGGCCATTACGCTGGTGTGCCTGATTGACCCAACGAGAGCGATCCGTGATACAGGTGTGGTACTCGATTAACCATCGGGAGCGATCAATGAAACCGAGACATGGGTGTGGCATAGAGTTTGCATGGGTGCATCATGCACATTGCCATTGCATTGTATGGATGATTTGGAAGGCATGTAGATATAAATGTACACTTGCACATACCACGCCTTAATTTTGTTCCTTGCATTAGCATTTTGTCATACCAACAGTTGAGCTGACGCATTCGTAGGATATTATATCACAGATGATGCTCCTAGTGTTTAAGACTTGATGAAGTCTTGAAGAACATAAGAGACATGGACCATGGAGGATTTTTGGCCCTTTGGGCATAGTTTGAGTTGTATGAGGGCATAAGCCCTAAGACTTATGAAATGAATTTGTAATAGTCTTATGTAGTGTGAACAAAGTGGGCAAGGCCCTATAATTGTAATGAAAATGAGAATGTGATGTTTTAAATTCCAAAGTATATGTGTATGTGTGAAGAATTGTATAATTAGATGATGTATATTAAATTTGTGTGAGGTTGTGGCCATTGAGAGAGGATGGGATGTACACATGCTTATATGTATGGATTGTTGCAAAATATTAGGTGGAAAATGCTTAGAAAACAAAGGGAACTATGGTGAAAATTTTCAAAACATAACAACTAGAATGAGTGGAGAGGGAGAGCATGTCCATACTTTTTAAGTATGGGATTAAAGGACTTAAGAAGAAGGAAGAAATGTAAGGAAATGAAAATAGGGGCATAGAAGGAAACTTGGGGCTAATTGGTCAAAACTTACTTGAAGTCTTAAAATAAAGGAAAAAGGGTAAAATAGTCATTTTACATGTTATAGGGTTCCACACCAAGTTTGGTGATAAAATAAATTGAAATGGGTAGCAAAATATCAAAATCAAGATTTTTGGCCAAAGTTGGAAAAATTGGTTACTGTAGCATTTTAGCTACTGGTTTATTATGGCAATGAATAGTAGCTACAGTAACCAGTAGCAATAGCCCAAGCCAAGCCCCAGCCGCCAGCCGCGCCTACGTGCCGTCCCCACGCCTGCCTGCCTCCCGTGACAGCCCCCTGCGCGCCCTGCTGCTGCCTTGTCATGACATGGCACCCAGCCCTTGACACCCCCTGACTCCTGCCCCTTTGGCCGGCTTTTTAAGCCATGTTTGGCCACTTTTTTTGGGCTATTTTTAGCAACCTTTTTGGGGCCATGTTTGGCCACTTCCTTAGGCATATTTTGGTAGACTTTTGACCCATTCTTGGACCATGTCTTAGGACATTTTGGGGCCCATTTGAGTTATCATTCCGAGGCATTTTTAGGGACATTTTGAGACTATTTTTGGACACTACTTGGACTACCTTAACCTCTAGTTCGGGGAGGTGTTTGACTACTATCTGGGACTCATCTTAGGTGTGCCTAGTTAATAAATTTTTACTTCTAATTTTGGGGATAACATGGGAAAATGAATGAATGAGCAATTAAATTCATCTTATGACCTTTCATGTACTTTTCTTATTTCATTTCACTCACTCCCCGGGTTTGTGAAAATTCAGGGCGTGACACCAGATGATGCTTATAATATATAAAATCAAAGCTAAGACATAGATATACATTTCTGCAAAATTTCAAAATTTAATTCAAAGACTTGAGGGAGATATGACAGTTTGAATTTGACTGTTTTACATCATCTGAATTTTCCATTTTTGGCCACTTGAACTTAAAAATCCATAAATCAAAATTGGATTGGATTTTGCATGTAAAACCAATTTTAGCAGAAACTAGACATCTAAAGCTTTAATTTAGACCCAAATTTCACTCGATTTGGATTTAAATTGATGAAGGTACAGCCTTTCAAAGTTGGACTAGTGTTGCTAGTGGCATCCAAATTAGCTACATGATTCATTCTAATTTCTCCAATCCCAACTCGAATAACTTATATATATATATATTTATATCATTATGTATTTATGAAATTAAATATAAAACTTAAAGGGATTAAAAGAAGAGTGTTTTTACCTTGTTTAGGTGAATTTCCTCCTTTCTTCTTCCTCTTCGTTCTCTCCCTCCTAAGCTTGCAATTCCACCTTCCTTCACACAATTTTCACTTCTTACCTCACTTAGTGCGATTTGCTAAGATTTTCCATGCATGTATTTATAACCAAAATTCTCATTGTTGGGAGCATCTTTTCCTAGACAATATTTAATGGTGAAAGATGACTACTATGGTAGGCTTACTGTCAGGACCCGAAATCCACCCTATGCGGATCTCGTGTCGCGGGGCCGACCCGAAGGCCGTCCCTACTTTTTCCATTCCTGTATCATAGTACTAAAACCTCAAAACAATAACAGCGGAAGTCTTTTCAATACACAATGTTAGTGAAAGTCTTTACAATACATAATATGGTTCTACATAAATAAAATAAGAACCAAACATGACCAGCACCCGAGGGTGGTGAATACATGGGAGAACTAAAACATAAACTGATGCATTTTCTCAAATGTCCTTCTATGTCTTTAGACTCCTACCGGGGTCTCGCGGCATCAGTACCTGAAATGGGGGTAAGGAGGGTGGAATGAGCTACAAGAGCCCAGCAAGTAAATACAGATCTCCGACACTGGTATCGAGGATCATAAAAGAATATGAATCCAAGAACAAGAATATGATAGCCAATCATAAGAAATAAGATGCTATGATAGCCAATGGGCACAGTTGCCATGAAGGCCAATAAACAATAGAACACAATGTACAATTAGGAGTAAGGGACATCACATCAACATGAAACTCTTAACATGTGAATAGTGGCAAATGAACAGTGGGATCACAATGTGTAATCAGTAGGAATAGCATAACAATGTCCTGGAACTCTCAACGATAATACAATAACAAGAAAGTACTGCCATTATAATTGATCACAATAAATCAATAAAGAAATATCTCGCAATACAAGATAATCACAAGAACAATGTAACTCAACAATTTTAGTTGAGCAATCATATAAGAGATGCTTTTGTTCTGTGTCAGGGCTTGATTTGCCCTCGGTCTTTGGGGGCCCGGTTTACCCCCTTCAGTGCATTCCAGTGTATGGCCATATGTCCGTTCACGGACTCGACCCGAAGGTCTTCAGTGTATTTAAAAGCATCGGATGGATATTGTGACTGAGCACAACTCCAGTATACATAAACATTTCATGATCATAAATGATTCCATAAGAGTATATAAAATGGAATATCATCAGTCCATGGAAACATAACAACAGGCATTTGAAAGTACGGTTCAACATGATAACAATGGTACAACAATAAGTCAATGTCCACCAGATAGAACAATATCACATTGTGGAGACAATAACATCAGATACGCTCAGGAGTACAATTTTGGCAGTAAAAGAATGAACTTGGCTTGATAACACCACATGGAAGAGAAAGGGTATCTACTTACATCTAATCATGCATTCCTCCTAAATCAGTCTCCTGCGGTTTGCCTCTTTCCTGTCGCGTTCCCTATATATCAGTAAATGCGTTTTAGAATAATTTCTATTCACCAAATTCTATGCCTTGCTATGATCAGTATTTCTAATACTTATTTAGACTTTTATATGTCCGTTGTTCTCGGAACCTTCTTTCGTAATTTTGACATTACCAATAGATTCGAAAGGTTCAGAATAATAAAAATTCACTAATTATTTAATTCAATCGGAGTCCATTTGACTCACCTATGAAGCAGGGGTATTTTGGTCATTTTTACAAGTCGTAACTTGTCGGGACTTCGTCTCGTGAAACGGACCTCACCATTGGACTCAGAGCATCCGAGATAATAAAAATTGACTATTCATTTGCCCTATTTGGACCTCGTTTGACCCACTTTTGAGTCAGGGGTATTTTTGTAACTTTGACATTTTCCTGTTGGGCCTTAGTGGAATTATTCAAAACATTTGGGGCCGGTTCATAAATTCCATAAGCTGCGGTCTGAACCAGTTGGTTCAGACCCCAAAACCCTAAACCGGTTCCATTCCATTGTGAACCAACCGGTTCAATTAACTTCAGAGAACCGGATTGAGATATCCCAATTCTCTCACCCTAACCACTGTTTGGACAACCCCAACCCAATTTCAATCCCTTATATCCGTGACCAAACATGCCCAAATAAATTTTAATTTCACATTCAAAACGACACAGTGTTGCTACCTGAATTGCGGTCGGTCGGATCTCAACCCGACCCGACCCAGACCCGACCTCATCCTGACCCGAAGAAGCCCCCGATATTCCGGTCGTCTTCTCCGGTGGGTTTTCCGGCCACGGTCGCCGGAATAACGAAATTCCCTACGGATCTCACTGATTTCACGTCCAAAATTTACTGTTTTTCTTCCCAATAAATTCTAAAATTGTAAGGAATATTTTAGGACCGCTTTTAACCTCCAACCTCCCCGGTTTCACACACCCATTCCCAGTTTCCGGCGTTGCACCGGTGAGGGAATAACTGGCCACAGAATGGCCATTTCTTGACCATTTAAGCTGATTCAACTTGCGTTGGGTTTCTGGAGATGTCTCCTATTGATTTCCAATCTAAAAATCAATGTTCGTTGGGTGTATACAATTCCACCATGCTTGACTGAACTCACTTCCTGATTCTGGGTTTTCTTTTCTATTTCGGATTCTCATCAATTCCAACAGCAACAACACCTATTTAGAATATAAATGAGCATAATTTAAATCAGGAATATACCTGTTTTAGTTGCTGATTTCCTTCAACCCTTTTCCAAAAATTCATTTCCTTTCTTTCTCTCTCTATTCCCACTTCTTTCTTCCTTG
Source organism: Nyssa sinensis (assembly GCA_008638375.1). Lineage (NCBI taxonomy): Eukaryota > Viridiplantae > Streptophyta > Magnoliopsida > Cornales > Nyssaceae > Nyssa > Nyssa sinensis. Next base: position 33,514,887 of record CM018034.1, read on the forward strand.
CGATTCAGTTTCTCTCACAGCTTCAATCTCTTTCTTTCTTCCCTTAACCGACCCCCCAGTCGGTGGCCCTTGCCACCTGCAGCCACGGTGGCAGCACACCCATGGACACAAGACACCTCACACATAGCTTTCTCTCTCTCCTCTCCTCCTCACACGTTGCACCCTAGCCCTCTCTTGCTGATTTCCCACTCGGTGGCTTTGCCACCTCCTCATCATGCAAGGCCCACATGACACATACTTACATGCCTATTATATATATATATATATATGCAACCGTATACATATATATACATATATAAATAATATTTCATTGATACATTATGTATGTATAGATATTACATATACATCTCCATTTAATTTTGTGCATGCACGTATTACATACGAGATTCAAATGTTGGTTCATTCGGGTGTTTAAATATTCCAACTTAACTTTAAAAATTATGCGTCGACATTCACTTGCACGGTTTTCAGTAAACTCGGCTTCCGGTGCAACGGCACCCGGACACCCGTGACTGTTTACCTCTCATACCTATGCATCGTAATTAACAATACAGTCCATTACGCATCCACTTTTATTTATGTCATTTCACGGCTTATAATTCGGGATTACATTTATAGCCCGGTCCAGCCCGGTGTACACGCTATATCCCGGGTTGGGATATTACATTCTTACCCCTTAAAAATAAGTTTGTCCCCAAACTTAACGATTCTAACTCGGTGGTTTTCGTGGTTCCTCTAACATCACAATATAACTTAAATAGGCTGTTACATTAACTAAATAAAGATTTTCTGCTGAGAATCAAGTTTTACTGTCACGTTAGATCAAGTTTTACAGTCACATCAGATCAAGTCTTACTGTCACATCTGTAACTGTACTACCCTCTTTATAATTCCACGTATGCTTCAAAACCTTCCCATGAAACACAATTCCTTGCTATGGTTCTTTTCGGCTTCTATAATTTAAGATATCTTTTGATGAAGGAAATTTTAAAATTTCTAAACGTAGCTTGACAAAACTCTATCCATTCAGTCTACTAATAGATCTAGGGTATATATATCATTTGAAATGATATTATGTGGAACTCATAGAGTTCACATCGGCTTCTATGTATCATTTCCTTTACAATCAACCTGTTATTCTATTAATCGTTCCTTGACCTCAAGTCAGCTATATAAGAGTATTTGTATCCCTAGTCCATATTTCACACGTCCTGTATCTAACACGTTTCAATGATAGTCCTTTTGACGATTACGTAAGCAATGAGTCAATGGTCCAGGCGTTCAGTTCCTACAGTCAGTTAGTAACATATGGGAACACATTAAATGTGTAACATAACATAGAAGATAGACCAATCATAAGTAACCCTAAAAGTATCATTTTCTAATAATGTATTTTGATTAACTGTTACTCATCACCTGTATCACCTTTCAAGGTGTCATTCCTCTATCTAGATATCACCGTTAATTTATTACCTTTTCAAGGTATTTTCATTTCATTTAGATATTACTGTCAAATTCACTACTTTTCAAAGCATCATGTTGCCAATTCTATATTACATTCTATCTCTCAATGAGCACTCATCGTTTCCCTCGCGTTTATTATGAAACATAATTTAATTCTCACAGATTCTCACTGTATAAAACCAACAAGTTCCTAATCCGTAAATAGAATTTCAATTCTCAATAACTCTCATAATATAGATTGATCGTTTGATCATAAACATCAAGTCTGTAGACTAGATATAGTAGTTTAATTCTTAAGGCTCCCTTAGTACAGAACAATCATTAACCATAACTCAATAAATATCAAGTACATGTTTCCATAAGATAAAACAATCTTAAGGATTTCTAGATCCAATATTACTATGATTCCTTCCAAGTTTAACTGCTATCTCCCATTGAAACCTCGTTGATTAGCTATATCTTACTCAAGATTCTTCATATTTCCCGGTACGTCATCAATTTATTTAGAATATTAATTCCCATGTACTTACCCCCTTTAAGTTCCCTTACATATATAACAATCATCAAATTGTAACCTAATGGATACTCATTATGTACCTTCATAAGACAAATAATCATTACGAATTATTTATTTCATTATTGCTATGATTTCCTCTAATTTCTTTTAAGTATGACTACTATTTCCTACTCAAGTTTCACTTCTCTGTCTATATCAGTTATCAAAACCTCCTTCAGTATTGTCAATGTCAAATCTCAAGAATTCTCATCACTTATCCTTAAGTACACTGCTATCCTTAAGGGTCACTAGTCAATAATCATCAATTTTCATTTTAATATGTAGTCGTTTTCCAAGACTAGTTGACTTTTAATATCTTAACTTGCTCTTGTCCTTGGACAGCCCCAATTCATTTAATGTGTTTCAATACACCAAGTTCTTTCTTGGATCAGTTAAACTATACACTTATGATCTGTACCTCCTATATTCTATGTATCGTGTTCATTTCTAATGATTCCCCAGTGTATAGTATCCAGTGATAATGACTCTTTCAAGAGTTGACATTTATTCAATCTCGTCTATCCAGTAATCATTCCTATCTATAACAGTATGAAATTCATTCGAAAGATTATAAATCTTACATTTATTCTATCATTGTTCCCTAAAATTTATTAATTATGAAATCACTTGGCTCATCAATGTCTTTTTATTTTTCAAGCGAATAATATGTCAATCTAACACTCACATATCCCTGTTACGTACTCTACTTATTTCATGCATAACATCTATCATCAATCATCATCCCTGAACAGTTAACATATAACCTCAGAGTTCTGTCTCTATGTTCAGCTAGCAGTAAATGTTGAAATTATAATCAATATGTAGAGTAATATTTAACAATAATGAGCATTTGCAAACAACTATAAATAATACCTGCGACTACTGGTTCAGTAGCCTAATCATCTCCCAATTCACTGTAAAAGATCAATGGTCAGAATTCACGTACAAGTCTATTTATCATGTCAGGATTTATTTTATTTGACATTAGTAATACCAGTGCATCAATCTCATCTCTCATGAACCACTATTACAAAGCTGTTTTAACACTAAATCTTTTAATACCAGCTGAGCCTAAGAATTTGACTTAATGCTCCAATCATTTCCTAGCATCACTAGGTTTGGTAGGATAGATGTCGTGATATTGTAGCATTCTAATCCTCAAGTCCTCTGGGGTATACGTCGTTCTAACAGTATCATAAAGGATTCGTAGTATCTAGATTGGCTAAGGTAGCACTGTGTGTTTCTCAGTTACCCTAGTTACATGATAAGGCGGCCGTTCCTCACCGGTAACAGAGGTCCTGATAGCACATCAGTGACTGTCAATTTTCCACATTTTCTCTTTTAACCGTTTACAATCACCGTTATCCATTTTCATAATTTATATTTACTCCTAATCTTCAGTCTCGATCTCTTCTACATCACTAGACCTAACTTCCAAGTATAGGTCACTTGTTGATAATATTCGTGATTTTGCTCCGTATCTCGTGTTCTATGCTCAATAATTCTAAACAATAATCCTCAAGGTAACCGTTAAAGTTCTCGTGTTTCTCTGTCTAACATTCTCCAATAATAACCTGCCAGATGTAATAGAATCAGTAAATCAATCATCCAGATGTTCAGTTACTAAGTTCAGTTCGGCAATTACATGGAAACACAATCAAGTGTGTAAGGATCTCTTAAGATCTAAACAGGTTAGAAATAACTGGAAGGGTACCTGTGGCTATCTGGGTAGTAGTTTAATCTTTCCTTGACACCAACAAGACTGGTGAGGTAGGTGTGGCACTGGCCATAGCCTTAGCTTTCCGAGGACAGTTCCTTGTTCACCCTGCGGGGTGATCCTTAACAGTGCCACTATTTCAATGTCCATAGTTGTCTGTTAGGATGAGCTTGAGGCAGAGATTTGAGAATCTCTTCTATAAGGTGCTCAATTCAGTCTAATTGATCCTTCCCTATCCCAATATTCCTAGTATACACCATTGCTCTAAACCATAAGTGTTAGATAAGTATGTCCATAAAAGTCTACTCGTCTATGGTCTAATCGAGTCAATATAATCTATTAAGATATTCCTTTTTGTTAACCTTGTCTATAAGATAACCCGTCACTGCACACAATAACAATCAATGTTCGCATCACATCACTTCAGCTCTATCCATTGATTCTAACTCTAAGTGATCTATGTATTTCATAACTATCGATGTATTCCTTGTGATAACCATGTCTATAAAGATAATCAGTAAAGATAACTCGTAAATTATCAAATCAATCAATAAGAGAATAATCAAGGATCGTATGAACTCTATGTAAGGAAGGTCAGTTACATCTATTCATTCTATTTCTAGTCCTATCTCCCATGACTCACAATCGAACCTATAGCTCTGATACCAAGCTGTCAGGACCCGAAATCCACCCTATGCGGATCTCGTGTCGCGGGGCCGACCCGAAGGCCGTCCCTACTTTTTCCATTCCTGTATCATAGTACTAAAACCTCAAAACAATAACAGCGGAAGTCTTTTCAATACACAATGTTAGTGAAAGTCTTTACAATACATAATATGGTTCTACATAAATAAAATAAGAACCAAACATGACCAGCACCCGAGGGTGGTGAATACATGGGAGAACTAAAACATAAACTGATGCATTTTCTCAAATGTCCTTCTATGTCTTTAGACTCCTACCGGGGTCTCGCGGCATCAGTACCTGAAATGGGGGTGAGGAGGGTGGAATGAGCTACAAGAGCCCAGCAAGTAAATACAGATCTCCGACACTGGTATCGAGGATCATAAAAGAATATGAATCCAAGAACAAGAATATGATAGCCAATCATAAGAAATAAGATGCTATGATAGCCAATGGGCACAGTTGCCATGAAGGCCAATAAACAATAGAACACAATGTACAATTAGGAGTAAGGGACATCACATCAACATGAAACTCTTAACATGTGAATAGTGGCAAATGAACAGTGGGATCACAATGTGTAATCAGTAGGAATAGCATAACAATGTCCTGGAACTCTCAACGATAATACAATAACAAGAAAGTACTGCCATTATAATTGATCACAATAAATCAATAAAGAAATATCTCGCAATACAAGATAATCACAAGAACAATGTAACTCAACAATTTTAGTTGAGCAATCATATAAGAGATGCTTTTGTTCTGTGTCAGGGCTTGATTTGCCCTCGGTCTTTGGGGGCCCGGTTTACCCCCTTCAGTGCATTCCAGTGTATGGCCATATGTCCGTTCACGGACTCGACCCGAAGGTCTTCAGTGTATTTAAAAGCATCGGATGGATATTGTGACTGAGCACAACTCCAGTATACATAAACATTTCATGATCATAAATGATTCCATAAGAGTATATAAAATGGAATATCATCAGTCCATGGAAACATAACAATAGGCATTTGAAAGTACGGTTCAACATGATAACAATGGTACAACAATAAGTCAATGTCCACCAGATAGAACAATATCACATTGTGGAGACAATAACATCAGATACGCTCAGGAGTACAATTTTGGCAGTAAAAGAATGAACTTGGCTTGATAACACCACATGGAAGAGAAAGGGTATCTACTTACATCTAATCATGCATTCCTCCTAAATCAGTCTCCTGCGGTTTGCCTCTTTCCTGTCGCGTTCCCTATATATCAGTAAATGCGTTTTAGAATAATTTCTATTCACCAAATTCTATGCCTTGCTATGATCAGTATTTCTAATACTTATTTAGACTTTTATATGTCCGTTGTTCTCGGAACCTTCTTTCGTAATTTTGACATTACCAATAGATTCGAAAGGTTCAGAATAATAAAAATTCACTAATTATTTAATTCAATCGGAGTCCATTTGACTCACCTATGAAGCAGGGGTATTTTGGTCATTTTTACAAGTCGTAACTTGTCGGGACTTCGTCTCGTGAAACGGACCTCACCATTGGACTCAGAGCATCCGAGATAATAAAAATTGACTATTCATTTGCCCTATTTGGACCTCGTTTGACCCACTTTTGAGTCAGGGGTATTTTTGTAACTTTGACATTTTCCTGTTGGGCCTTAGTGGAATTATTCAAAACATTTGGGGCCGGTTCATAAATTCCATAAGCTGCGGTCTGAACCAGTTGGTTCAGACCCCAAAACCCTAAACCGGTTCCATTCCATTGTGAACCAACCGGTTCAATTAACTTCAGAGAACCGGATTGAGATATCCCAATTCTCTCACCCTAACCACTGTTTGGACAACCCCAACCCAATTTCAATCCCTTATATCCGTGACCAAACATGCCCAAATAAATTTTAATTTCACATTCAAAACGACACAGTGTTGCTACCTGAATTGCGGTCGGTCGGATCTCAACCCGACCCGACCCAGACCCGACCTCATCCTGACCCGAAGAAGCCCCCGATATTTCGGTCGTCTTCTCCGGTGGGTTTTCCGGCCACGGTCGCCGGAATAACGAAATTCCCTACGGATCTCACTGATTTCACGTCCAAAATTTACTGTTTTTCTTCCCAATAAATTCTAAAATTGTAAGGAATATTTTAGGACCGCTTTTAACCTCCAACCTCCCCGGTTTCACACACCCATTCCCAGTTTCCGGCGTTGCACCGGTGAGGGAATAACTGGCCACAGAATGGCCATTTCTTGACCATTTAAGCTGATTCAACTTGCGTTGGGTTTCTGGAGATGTCTCCTATTGATTTCCAATCTAAAAATCAATGTTCGTTGGGTGTATACAATTCCACCATGCTTGACTGAACTCACTTCCTGATTCTGGGTTTTCTTTTCTATTTCGGATTCTCATCAATTCCAACAGCAACAACACCTATTTAGAATATAAATGAGCATAATTTAAATCAGGAATATACCTGTTTTAGTTGCTGATTTCCTTCAACCCTTTTCCAAAAATTCATTTCCTTTCTTTCTCTCTCTATTCCCACTTCTTTCTTCCTTGCGATTCAGTTTCTCTCACAGCTTCAATCTCTTTCTTTCTTCCCTTAACCGACCCCCCAGTCGGTGGCCCTTGCCACCTGCAGCCACGGTGGCAGCACACCCATGCACACAAGACACCTCACACATAGCTTTCTCTCTCTCCTCTCCTCCTCACACGTTGCACCCTAGCCCTCTCTTGCTGATTTCCCACTCGGTGGCTTTGCCACCTCCTCATCATGCAAGGCCCACATGACACATACTTACATGCCTATTATATATATATATATATATATATGCAACCGTATACATATATATACATATATAAATAATATTTCATTGATACATTATGTATGTATAGATATTACATATACATCTCCATTTAATTTTGTGCATGCACGTATTACATACGAGATTCAAATGTTGGTTCATTCGGGTGTTTAAATATTCCAACTTAACTTTAAAAATTATGCGTCGACATTCACTTGCACGGTTTTCAGTAAACTCGGCTTCCGGTGCAACGGCACCCGGACACCCGTGACTGTTTACCTCTCATACTTATGCATCGTAATTAACAATACAGTCCATTACGCATCCACTTTTATTTATGTCATTTCACGGCTTATAATTCGGGATTACATTTATAGCCCGGTCCAGCCCGGTGTACACGCTATATCCCGGGTTGGGATATTACACTTACCTTATTCACATGAGTTTGTTGGAATCTTATTCTCAAAGCTCCTCATTGCATATATCTTCATTCATATATATCTTTGTTGGGGGGATATTTTATAGACAATATATAATGGTGGGAGATGGCTACTATGGTTGATGAGAGTGATTGTTGGAATTTTATGCTCAATGCTTCCCACTTGTGTATATCTATATTCATTTATATATATATATATATATATAAATTCTTGTTGGGAGAATCTTTTCTAGACAATAATTAATGGTGGTGCTATAGCTTGTTTTCCATTTTAACATAGATGTATTATATGTACACATACATACGCACGCACATACACACAAACATATATATATATATATAAATGTATATACATTTGTATATATATATACCTTACATATATTCTTTTGTCTCTCTCATCATGTGTAAGTCACATGGTGAGCACCATTCTATTCCATTTTTATTATTTAATTTATCAACTTGATGAATCATTTCTGCTTAGATTAGTGGTGTATTCGATCTTAGGTTAGGTTAATTCCACCTATGGTTAGGTTGCCTAATCTTAGGTCATAATATTACATATTTACCCTCAAAAAGGGTTTGCATAACTTCCAATGCATTATAAATATATCACCAAATTTATCGGGTACAAATATTACCTAATTTATCGGTTGTGGGGGTTACACTAAATCCTTCAAGCCCTGTTCATCTCGCTGAATCTTCTTGGTCTTAAATCCACAACTTCTTCTCTTATTGGAATCCCTGAATGATACAACCATGAATGTCCACGTGACCTCAGACTTTGTCGAACACTCAAACTTAAATTACCACAAGCTTGAACTAGATGGTTAAAGATGATGAGAATATCAGGCCCTTAATCAATATTTGGATTTAGGTGCATAATCAAATCATGTATGAATGTTTTTTGGTTGAAAGGTGAAAGCTCTCTGGAGCAGGAAAAATGATTATCCCGTAAAGAGAAGTTTTGGGGTTTATGAAATATTTTCAGATCCTAAAATCGAGCATGAAACTTTGAAAAAGGAAATATTTGACGAACAACTCATTTGAACAAGAACCCTTTCGTTCGAATGAAGAGGCCTTCATTCAAATGATCATGGTTTCATTCGAACGATCGTAGTCCAAATGACTAATGGAAAAAGCGTGGGCATGACCATTTGGACCTCAATCGAACGAGTGTCGAACAAGCACACACTAAAAAAAGCATTTGAATGACATTTGATTAGAAACCAAACGAGTATCAAATGAAGGTACACTATTGCTCATCCGAATGAAGGGGTTTTGGTTCGAACAACCAATAGTGTGGTCTAGTGTTATATCTGATGAATTATTTAAACCTCACAATAGGTTTGAAAAAGAGTTTTCCGATAAAACATAGGAGAAATAATTCACAAAACATACATAATAGACACATAAACAAAGTATATATATGGAATGCATGATATGAGTGTGTGAAGATCCAAAACATGAACAAAGTCCTATATACCTCATGATGAACGAGAAGACCGATGATGATGTGCACCGCATTGAAGCTTGACGCTTCTTGAGAGAGTTACGAGGCTCGAGCAATACTTAATCCTAGGACTAAGTTACCATTACACACAAATCAGTTTTTCAACATGGATTACCCAATACAAAAACGAGCTCAAGGTCCTAATACTTTCTAATCATCCATAACATACACACTTCCAAACCACTTCATAACTAATCCCAACGCATCCACAACAATCGAATCATATATTAACATGCCCAAGCATCTAAACACACAAGTTCTATCACTGTTGCTAGGATCTCACACAACATGTAATTAGCACACACACTATTATTCAAGTTTCCCATTTTTCATTAATTCATTATTATCAGGCAAAAATTTATACTCCCAACTTCTCATTCATTATTATATTACCGAATTTTACGAAATGTTACACATATCATTTTCATTCCTACTTTCGTATTCTCTAAAGGACAATTAGCCTTCTTATGGCTAGGTTAGTGATAACCATAACATCTACCATCATTTTTTTCTTTATCATTTGAATTTTTTCTTTTACACATTTTTAGAGTTTGCTTCATTTTTCTTTTTGTCATTAGAAGTATCTTTTTGACCTTTTCCCTAAGGACATTTTTGAATTTCTTAGTTATCAAGGCTACTTAATCTTCATCTAGTTGACCATCGTTGTAAAAACTCTTAAAGCCAAACCCTTAATTTTAATTTTTTTTAGATTTTAGAGTCAATCTTATGTTCATATGGTACCCATCAGTTTATTAACCCTTAGTCTAATCATGTCTCTACATTCTTCCATGGTAGTCACTTTTGTTGAAACCTATAAGGTAATAATCTTAGGATCTTTTTCACTATTTTTGTGTTCCTTCAGCACATTTTCAAGATATGACATTGAGTGATAATCTCATTAAACCGAGTGTAAAACTCTGCAAAAAATTTATGTTCCTCCATCCTAGTAGTTTCAAATTATGGAATGAGGAACTGAATTTTAGTGCTTTTAATGGTAGCGGTACATTCATATGTTATCTTAAGTACATCCCAATCTTCTTTTACAATCGTAAAGTAGAGATCCTTTGGAACTCGCTTAGTGTAACTCTAAAAAATATCGAATTTAAGGCTTTGGAGTTATAGTTTGCAATGGAAAATTTTGACATTGTCTGAAAAGATTTGGGCTCAAGTGTCTTAATGCCATCTTTCTCTTCGTTGGGCAGCATCCAACCATCCTCAACAACCATCGATACCTTTTCATCTAAGGACTTAAGAAAAATTCTCATTTGAGTTCTCCAATATGCATAATTAGATCTATTAAAGATTGGAGCATGGTTAATGGATTTTTCAGTGGCCTTATTTTTATAATTATCTATTTAAATGTCTATCTAAATCCTTCTCTGATACCAATTGAGGCAATTTAGGATTATAATTAATAAACTAAAATTAATTTAATTGATTAACTACTATATAATAGATAGACATAAACTAATTCTCTAATTAATTAACCCAATTAAGTAGACATGAATCATGAACTTAAAGAGATTAACCAATTGTTTAAGACAGTTATTTGAATACCAGATTCTTGTAAATAATAATAATAAGCACAAAATGAAAGGAGCATATTTACAAGTAAGAGATATTGATCTTATATGTGAAACCTTCTTGGTGAATAAAACCCACAATACTATAACAGAACTATCACTATGAAACCAGTAAGTGCAATAAACACCATACTACTAATTACTAACCTACTATGGTAGGTTGTAGACTTACATCGTTAATCGATGCTCTATGTAGTCATTTCCATAATGTTCTCTTATCCTCTAATTGTCTTTAAGTTGATATCTTCACATTAACCACTTTATCCAAGATATGACAGCCTTCAGATTTATATATGTTAGTATGGTGGTAAAAAGTGTTCCTAAGATGCTTTCTTAGATGAAAAATCTTTACAATTACCTTTGTGAAGAAGAAGGAACTATATGGAATCCAATACTATAATTATTGAAGCAAACACAAGGATTCATTGAGTGCCTAAGTTCTTAACAGATATGCAAAGAAGCCTCTCAATACTATAAAAATCACAACTTTCTGTGTGTGTGCTAAGAAACTCGCACATGGAATATATATCGATAACCTTAACCCTAATAAGATTCAGAATTGCAGAACTAATTAGAATCTTCAATTCTTGAGATGCGTTCAAATGAAGTCCACACTTTCATTTGGACGAAACTTCTGTTCAAATGCATATTTTTCTCCATTCAAATAAGAAAGCTATTGTTTTTGTATCTCGATTTTGTTCCAAACTATAGCGTATTATTATAAATACTAAAATTTTAAGGGACATATTAAGCCTATCGTCAAAAATAAAAAAAATGTCTAACCTATATTTAGTTTAAAATATATAAGGCCCAAGGAAACTCATAACATGAAAGACTAAACTCACAGTTGTCTCAAAAAACTCTTAACATTAATGCATTATATATGTGTGTTTATACATTTCTTGTATCAAATATGAAGTATCAATGATGTTCATCTTCAAACTTACGAAACTATAATTTGATTTTGACATGATCATTTCTTCAAGGAAGTGACTGACTAACGTTATAACTGCAACATGAATTAATCTAACATAACAATTACAGACTCAATAAAAGAATTTTGGAATGAACTACCAACACATATAATAGTATAGGGAAAGCTCACAATTATTGTAATTCAAATTTCCTACCACACCATTCTTAACCAACAACATCACTGAACTATACATTACACCTATCAAAACAATCAACATTAGTAAAAGTTCTTATTACAAAAAGAATCAATAGAGAAATTTCAACGATATTGCAACCAAAATCATCTATCATATAAAATTATAAGACAACTGCAAAATCTCTCTGTATATTCAATAATGTTTGAGAAAAAAATCAACTCTCCTAAATAAATCACAAAATGATAGAGAATTATCTACTAAAGAAAACTCATAAATTAGAAAATTAAAGAAAATTCATTGTTCTAAAAAAAATAACCAAATTATTTCTAAATAACAAAAAATTCATTTTTATTATAATCATATTCAAAAGATAACTAACATAGAATTATTCTTTTTTCATAAAACTAAATCAACAATACATGAAAAAACATATCTACCTAAATACATAACATTAAATTAAATAAATAAAAATCATAAAACAATGAAGTTACTGAAAAATAAATCAAAAACTTTTTTTTGAAAGATAAATATATTAAAGAAAAAAGATGAATATACAAAGCCAATAAGACAACTGAGATCCAAACAATGTCTAAAGGCAAACAATTACAAAACCGGAAAGACGCCGAACCAAAAATCAACAGACATCATGACAAACATCAGGATGGGTGCCCTTTTAAAGAGATTGGATGCCATCCCAAGCAAACAATCAGCTAACAGGCTAACAAGAAATTACATCCGGAAGTTTCCAAACATTGGCAAGTCTCATGTTCACATCAGATGGCTTGATTCTCTTTGAACCAAGAATTTTCTCACTTATTGTTAATAAAATTGCTTTGGAAATTTGCTCCTTACTCTGAAATTCCTTGGAAAAAAGCCTTTAGTTATGCTTAAGCCAAATGGTATGGATAGTAATCGAGAATAGGTGCCTGCCCAATAAATTCTAAAATAATTTTCCAAGCAAATGATGAACACCCCACTGAATTGTGTCTTTCCAGCTTCAAGAGGTCTAGAAAATTGAACATTTGGCCAGGAGAGTGGACCACATATCTTCTATAACTCTACAATTGAAGAAAAGATGATCATGGTCTTTAATAGGGGAGTCACACAAAAGAGGCACTATATAAACTGAACACCACCATATTTGGGCACTTTATCATGAGTATTAAGACTCTCTTTAATGGCCAACTACAAAATAAAGTTGCATCTAGTAATGGCTTGGGAAAACCACACAAGGCACCACCAATTTACCTTAAGAGCTTGAGACCGTAGAACTTCCCACATAAATTGGATAGAGAAAACACTATAGGAGTTGGATGTAACATTTCATGAATTTTAATAATGTAATAAGGCATAAGTAATGGTTAATATTAATTTTTACATGATAATGACAACAAAGAACATATAAAGAAGGTGAAAAACTTAGATTATGAGGTGTGTGCTATATGTATATGTTTTGGGAGATTTAGTGTTTCTAACTAAACTTGTGTGTGTAGACCTTTGAAAGTGTTATTGGATAATTGCATTGTCATTACTGATGTTGTTGCGATGTTAGGTATAATATGAAATGGTTTGGGAGATATACATGAAGTGTAGGATTGAAAGAGTGAAATACATTAGGTTTTTGCGTTCAAAATCCAGGTTCCTGGAATTTTTGCTCGAATGAAGAAGGTCCTCGTTCGAACGAGTTTTCCAATAGGTTGCGCGTGAGAAAATTTTGAGCGTTCGAATGACCCCATGCTTATTCAAATGAGCGAGAAGTAGACAACTTTAAGTTGCAATTTTAAAAGCCATCTTTTCATCAAATTTCTCATTTCTCTTTTCTTTAAACTCTCTCAAGACAAGAGGAAGAACTAGGGTTCTTGAGAAAGATTTCTCACCAATTAGAAGATAGGGTTTCAAAAGATTTTACAAGAATAAGAAGTAAACTTTAGGAGTTTCCCTTTCCTCTTCAAATCTTTTTATTTTCTCATGGGTTTAGCTCGGTTGTGTAAAATTAACGGTATAAATCTTTTCTTGGAGTGTGGGAGAAAGACTTAAAGTTAGAGTTTTGGAAACCTCCCCCTCTCTCTTTAACACAACCTTGTTTTTTCTCAAGCTTTGAGATACGGATTCTAATCTAGGTTGAAGGTTAGGATGTTTTCCATGAAAGACATTGCACATTTTACTTGATTTATGATAACTCTATAAATGCCATGTATCTCTATAATTTTCATGCTATGGACCACTCTAGAAGATTAAATGTCCTGTATTTTGTTATTCTCATTATATTCTTGTGATGAGGGATGAAAACACTATTATCCCTTGATGTACTTGTGATTGAAATGGGAATGTTATTCTTTTTAGAACTATTCATGATGATGGAAATGTGGAATAGTAGTGAATGATGGAAATATGGATCTTATCTCCTTAGAACAAGTTAAATAAGGAATGATGTGAGTTCATCGTGGTTGTGATGCCTCGGTTAGGAATTAAATAAAAGGTTTAATTTATGGAATAGCGAATGTGAGCACCCATGAGATTTTGCTATTACCCTATGGTTTATTTGTGATGGGGATCGTATTTCCCTTTGGTTTTGGACTATAACTATAAAGATTTGAAAAATCAGGGTAAATTTTTTATTTTTGCCGGTAGGGCATTGTTCATGCACTGTTTGTTGGTAAAGCGCTATAAATGCATCATTTAGGCATAAGTCATGTTTAGGAGCATAATTTGAGTATGCCATAGATGAGAAACATGTTTAGAATGTTAAAATAAACCTCCTGTGAGAATTTGAGCTTAATCGAAGATAGTTTAAAAAATTGAACCAAGAGGACATCCGGGGTGGCCCGGATGGGTCTGGCCGAAACCGCCAACGGACGAAAATAAATTTTTTAAAAAATTTTTATTTAAAATAATTTTAAGAACTTTGGTTAAAGCAAAATGTGGAATTGAGGCGTTTCGGGATGGGTTGTAGTGTAACGGGGTCCCAAATTCATTAAGGGCAAAAGAGTCTTTTGCTTCTTTGGCCTGTTACTATAAATACAGCCCCTTAGAGATACAAATCACAGAAAGGAGCTGCAGCTCGTTCATGGAGAGAAAAGGTAAGAAAACCTAGGGTTTTCCAAGTTTCAAGCCACCAAAACACATCTCTAGGCTAGGATTCTCACAAGGCTTCCTTCTAGGAAGTTGTTCCCCATGTTAAGGGCTACATTATCACCAATTGGTTTGGTTGCACAGAGAGTACAACTCCCTAGGGTTGAGAAAAACTCTTTTAGGTATGATATCTTGCTAAGTTAGGAATAGATTTAAGTTTCTTTGCCCTTTTTATAAGTTGATTGAATGATTTATATGTTTATTTGCTATTAGAAAGTCACTTAGGATGTAGGTGCTTTGAAAACGTAGAGTTGGTTGGTTGTGTACTTGTGTGTTCTTTGAGTTCTTTGAGAATTTGTTACAATGATGAAGATGTAACTTGAATATGTGTTTAAATTATTACATGATGGCTTGTATTAATGTGGATAGACTTTGTGTTTTGGAAGATATGGTTATTTAATGCACTGATGCTTTGTGTAATTGTGTGTTCTTGGAGAATTGGTAAGATTGTGAACATGTAACTTGAGCATGAGTTTAAATTGATTGTATATAGCATGTGTTCATGTGGAAGAAGTCTTGGGATGGAAAGTTATAGTTTACTTCATGAATGATGTATGATTTAAGGTGTATACCAAGTATTTGATGAAATACCTTATTATGATTGCATAGAAAAATCAAGGCATATTGGCATGGTGTGAACCTTTGGAAACATAGTATGGGTTGAGCACATTTGTGCCATGCATTATGAGGGTGTAGATCCTGTGGTGAAAAATTCAAAATTGGCCATTGGTACTCGTAACCCAATGGGGACAGACCATGAAGCGAGACATACGATTGGTGCTTGTATTCTAATAGGGGAAGGGCCGTGAAGCGAGACATGGGTGTGGCATAGAGTTGTATATGTGTTTCATGTATATCGACATTGCATAGCATTGAGGGATTGGAGGGTTATAGCTTCTAAATGTACACTTGTACATGCCACGCCTTAAACTTTGTTCCTTGCATTAGCATTATGTCATACCAACGGTTGTGCTGACCCCTCGTGGGGTATCATATTATAAATGAGGCTCTCAATACTTGAGACTTAAAGAAGTCTTGAAGAATGGAGGGCATATGGATCATGGAGGATATTTGGCCCTTGGGGCATATTTTGAGTTGTATAAGGGCATAAGCCCTAAGCCATATGAAATAAACTTGTAGAAATTTTGTATATTGTGAAAACAATGGGCAAAACCTTATATTTGTAATGAACATGAAGTTCGTAACATTTAAATTTCAAGTATACGAGTACATATGGTGGATTGTATATTTAAATGATGTATGTTTAATTTCTATGAAGTTGTGGCCATCGAGTGAGGATGGAATGTATAAATCCTTATTTATATGTTATGAATATTATGTGGGAAAAGACTTAGAAAACAAAGGGGACTATGCTAAAATTTTGAAAAACTATAAGGTTTGTTAGGTGTGTAAAACACCCTTTAAATAGGTGGGAAAAGTGCCAAAGAGGGGGGGGGGTTAAAAACCTTGAAGAAATAGGCTAAAAATGGAGAAAAAGTAGCTTGCAAAACTTTGGAAAACAGAAAAAATTGGCTACTGGATAGAGAAATCCAGCCGCAGCCTCGCGTGCATTCTCCGCGCAGCCCACACCTCATATGCTGTGCACCTATGCTTACCTCGCCCCTTCTGCACACCCTGTGTGTGCTGTAGCCAGCCTACTGCCTTACCCCCATGCGCACCCATCCTGACAGCCTCCTAACACCTGCCCTTGGCCACCTTTTTTAGCCATGTTTGGGCACCCTTTTGGGCTATTTTTGGTTACCCTTTGGGCCATGTATGGCCACCCTATCGGGCCATGTTTGGCCACTCTCATGGGCCATGTTTGGCCACTCTCATGGGCCATGTTTGGCCACTTCCTTAGACTACCTGAGGTAAAATTTTTAACTTATTCTTGGCCTATGCCTTAGGGAAATTGGGTCCCATTTAGGCCATTATTTCAAGGTATATTTAGAGACATTTTGGGGCTATTTTGGAGGCCATTTTTTAACATGACTTAGACTTATTTTGACTATTGATTGGCAGGGAATGTTTGAGTGACATTAGGAGACCATTTTGGTTAAGTCTAATAGTAAGTTTTCATTTCAAATCTTGGGGAAACATGGGGCAAATAAATGCATAATCGATTGGATCCATCTTGATGGTCTTTTATTTATTTTTCTTATTTCATTTCACTCACTCCCCTGGTTTATGAAAATTTGGGGCGTGACAACGTGGTATCAGAGCTTAAGTTTGAATACTTAGAGACCGTGGGGTGTTGTTGAACACAATAGGGCAGCGACACATGATTTAAAATTTTGGTAAGCATTGTGCAATGTGTAAGTACTTGTTATGTGTATGTTATGACATATTATAGTTGTTGTTTGTGAAGTATAAATTGTTGACAATAACATGCTTAATATTCTTTTAATACTTATGTCTAATGTAATCCATGAAGGGTTATCACTTAGCTATAAAAGTGAGAAATAATGAAAGAATTATAAAATTTTAAAGGAACAAATGCCAATAAGGTAGTAAACCATCAATTAAGAGACACATAAGACCTTAGAATGCTAAAATAAGAATCGAGACTTGTGGAGATCCTTGTGTATGGACTGGATAGTGGATACTCAGAGTATTTGTACATAAAATTTTAGGGACACTCTTGTGTTAAACTCTCTTATAGAGAGATGTATTATTTTTGGATGGCATTCACTTGGGGTTGAGTATTGCATATCAGAGTTAGTTGTTGCCTTATAGACCGAATACGATAGACCTTGTTGGCTCTACCATATCCACAATTAGGTTATAGACCTCCAACACTGCAGTTTCTGCCTACACCTTCAACATAGAGTGTTAGATCTCCTAGACACAAGGGTGAAGGTCAGCAGGGATCCAGAGGGGGTGGTAGACAGGGTCGTGCTTATGCGGTGGCCACACCAGGGCATCTACTTCTGGACCTTTAGTGGTTTGAGGTACATTCCTTGTGTTTAGTTCATGGGCCAGCATACTGATAGATTCAGGTGCATCATATTCATTTATGTCTACCATGCTTGCCATGACATTGGGGTTAGAAATAGATAAGCTAGACCTGCCATTGCAAATTGACACACTAGTTGGGGTAGTGAGATACTAACGAGGATTTATAGAGATTGTAGATCGTATCTTTTCTTTTGACTTCATTCTACTTGACATGTCTGGTTTTGATATTATATTTGGGATAGATTGGTTGTTTGTTTTTCGGGCGAGTATAGACTGCTATAAGGGGAGAGTGGTGGTGTGTACTCCTAAGGGAGATAGTTTTTATTTCACGGGGGATCGAAGGGATTTCTTAGTTCCCACCCTTGTATGACTCCAGGAGTTGGGGAAGTCATAGTTACATGTTGGCTAGTTTGATAGCAGACGGGAGTGGGACTACAGAGAGTGTGTTATCGCCAGTAGTGGATGGGTTTCTAGATGTCTTTCCGGATGACTTGACTAGTCTATCGCCGAGACGAGAGATAAAGTTCACAATAAATCTTATCCCAAGCACTATGCCTATTTTCATTCCACCTTACCGCATGGCTCCAGCTAAGTTGAGGGAGCTGAAGGAGCAGTTGACTGATTTACAGGGTAAGGGTTTTATCCATCCTAGTACTTCATCGTGGGGTGCTTCGGCATTGTTCGCGAAGAAGAAAGATGGGACATTACATTTGTGTGTGGATTATAGGAGACTGAACTGGGTCACTATCAAGAATAAATACCCGTTACCGAGGATAGATGACTTGTTTGATCACCTTAGGGGTTTGAGATGTTTCTCAAAGATAGATCTTCGATCTAGGTATTATTAGTTGAGATTACAATAGGAGGATATGCCGAAGACAGTTTCTCGCACTCGTTATGGCCATTATGAGTTTGTAGTTATGCCATTTCGTGTGACGAATGCCCCGGTGGCATTCATGGACTTTATGCATCGCATTTTTAGCCTTTATTTAGATCAGTTTGTCGTGGTATTTGTTGATGACATTTTGATTTATTCACCTTCTGAGGATGAGCATGCTTTTCACTTACGAACTATATTACAGATTTTAAAGGAGCATCATTTGTTTGCTAAGTATTCGAAGTGTGAGTTTTGGCTTTAGGAGGTGCAGTTTCTAGGCCATTATTCCAAGATATATTTAGAAAAACTTTGGAGCTATTTTGGAGGCCATTTTTGAACATGACTTAGACTTATTTTGACTATTGATTAGGAGGGATGTTTGAGTGACATTAGGAGACCATTTTGGTTAAGTCTAATAGTAAGTTTTCATTTCAAATCTTGGGGAAACATTGGGGAAATAAATGCATAATCAACTAGATCCATCGAAGTGTTAGGATTCGACATGGGAGAAATAGAAGTGAAACTTAATTATAATTCTATGAAAAGCATTTATAATTACCTATAAATTTTGTATCATTTACTTATATTCATTGTTCATTAGCTCTCTCTCCTCTATGATTGAATTGAAGTTGGTTAACTGGACTATTGAAATGAAATGAATACCTTGATTGTTAATGTATATGCATGATGGATAAATACTTCCTTGACACT
Source organism: Nyssa sinensis (assembly GCA_008638375.1). Classification (NCBI taxonomy): domain Eukaryota; kingdom Viridiplantae; phylum Streptophyta; class Magnoliopsida; order Cornales; family Nyssaceae; genus Nyssa; species Nyssa sinensis. Next base: position 33,534,436 of record CM018034.1, read on the forward strand.
CACATGCCACATGCCACATGCCATATCCCTGTACAGTAGCACTGACTTAATTTTTCCTATTTTAGAATCACTACTGGGGTTATTGTTTTGACTCCTACTAGATGTAGGTAACGACAAGTAGTCGGCCACTTGATGACATGTTTGGTTATTTTTGGATGAAAAAGACCTTTTGGTCTAGATGATGTACATATAAAGGCCTTGGAAGGCTAACAAAAGACCTTATTCTTTTGTATATGTACAAGGATGTACTCAAATCTAGTAATGTTACACACTTTTGACGTGGAAATCTGTGACATGGTGGACAAAGCTCTTTGATTTAATGTATGTTGAGTCGCACTTGGAAATGATGAACGAGATTATGTGAAATAAAAATACATATTGTGAAGACTCGAGTGAAACATATAAATTATAAGATGAATTGAGACTCATCGGCATTGCTTATATGATTTAACCTTGTTCAGCAAGGTCACCCTCGGGTCTTTGAGGCCTGGGGCTTGACATGAGAGACCATCTCATTTGGTCCTCTTTATCAGGATGGGGGCATAAATTAGGTGGGATACTCCTTTTTAGATCTAATAACTGATGTGAGTTAGCCCTTGGCCACTTGTAATGGTTAGTGTCAATAATAGAAGACACTTTTGATCTTCGGGATAACCTAGAGTTAGCTATCATTGTATCCCCCATTAGGTCCCATATAGATCCTATTGGAAGTCAGAAATCAAACCAGAGAGAAGTCAAGAGGCCATTACCTATGATGGACCGAATATATGGCTTAACAAGGAATTTTTTTACCAAATAGTGGTTGGTTGTTAACCTTTTTTCCAAAAGAACGTTCTTACCAACTTATTTACCACATTGTGGTTGTTTTTAAAAAACTTTTCTCAATTCTTTGGTTTTTTTTTGTTTATGAAAATAGAGTTCGCTCAGGGTCTCTCTCTTTTGTCTCTCTCTTGTTCCTCTTAGAGTTCGCTCAGGGTCTCTCTCTCTACATCACACGACCCTCAGGTGGGCGACCTTCAGGCAAGCGACCCTCAGGCGCACAAAGTCTCTCTCTTAAGCTAACACAAGCTGAGGCAAGCAACCCTCAAGCACATGAGCCTCAGGCTCACAAACTCAAGCAGGCGACTCTCATCACTCTCAAGGTAACGCACACAATATTTGTCTCTCTCAAGCTCTCTCTGATATATTTTGGCTCAAGGTTTAACATTTGTCTCCATTAACGACTCTGCAACAACTACATTACCTCAGTTAAAGTCTTGATTCTGAAATTAGGGCTTTTTTCTCACAAAAAAAATTACGACTTTTCTCTCACATAAAAATTAGGGATTTTCTCTCACAACAACTACATTATCTGAGGGGGCTTTTATCAAAAACTTTAAGCAGAACTTTTGTCCAAACTATTAAAAATAATATACCCATGTACATGTACATGGGTACATGGGCACAAATTTCAGAGAAATAAACTACTAGGAGTTCATTTAGAATTAGTATTAAATAAAGAAAACAACAATTTAACAAAGCAAAATTGAACATGAACATAACAGCGTATAATTGTTAAGGTGAAGGAATGTGTATACTATTTGCAAAGAATAGGCAATATGTTCTTGATTAGATATTATTTGCGAAGAATGTGTATACTACACAGTAGGTTTTAGCATAATGAGGCATAGAGCATGCCTAAATATTTGTCAATTAATTTTAGGTCATTATTTAAACAAACAGACTTGCAGTCTTGGTATGCCTATCCAAGTTATTTCCACATAATCACTAAACCATTATATGGAGTGGAATTGTGATGAGAATGTAAAGTTTCATATTTTTCTCCCTTAATGTTTAGTCTTTTATACTTATTTGGTGCCTAAATGTACTCATTATTGTTATATTTTGATTTAGGATGTAAATGGAGGCGCTAAGTGCAAAATGAAGCTAATTGGGCGACTTTGGATAGTTTCGACATTGCTTCGTAATCTGGGCATAACTCTCTCATCCAAGCTCTGATTGAAATGATTCAAGATGCTATGGAACGCCAAGAAATAGATCTAAAACGTTCATGTTTTGAGTTGTGAGAAATTCGGGCTGCATCAAGGTCAAAATCGGGCTTGAAGTTGTTGCACCTACTCTGCTGATGTTCTGGAGCATTTTTTTTGCCTGCAATTCTAATGCACGGATCTGACGCGATTTATTTTCGAAAGTTTCCAGATCTGGTTCACAAAAATTTCAACTAAAAACACCACTTTCCTAGTTATATTAGGACTTTATTTTATTTTTAATATTTTCCTTTTTATAGTTAGATTTGGATTTTGTTATTTGAGGATAGTATTTAGAATATCTTTAGGAGTTTTATTAGGCTTCTAAGTATGATTTTTAACATGAAAAGCAACAAATTTGATGCCTCTCTCTCTCCCTTCTTCATCTAAAAACTTATCCTTCAAGTTTTCATGGCCCTGTGTGGCTAAACTTTTATAATTGGTCGAAGGAAACAGAAGCTTCAGAATCAATAAAACTGTGAGATCTAATTTGTTTTTATTATTCAATTTATGCTTTGAGTATCAGATGTTCTTCTATGCTTATTTTTATGATTGTCTCGTTTAATTACTAGGAGGCCTACTAGTTTATTATTCGTTACAATCTACTGCTAGGTTAGATATCAAATCCGTAGTTGTTTGATCCCTCTAATTTGTGAAGCAACTAAGATTTAATGATTTGCTGCGTCAGAAATTACTAGATCTTAGAAAGAACGTTCAACTAAATTAAATACAACCGCTTGTGCTTGTGCTGTTTAGCCTCATCGATCTTTCTAATTCTTAAGGCTGCTACTAGATTAAACCTTTAACACTTGTCTTGGGTTGTTTAGTAGTTAGGGTAAATTAGATCGCTTGTTTTCTAATTAACTGCGACTAAGGAAAGATAGGAAAATAGTTCCAACGGTGAATATTCAAAGTGTGAATTGATATATACTTGCATCGATAATGAGTTACAAAATTTTGATGGTGGATGTTGACTTAGACCAATGTTTGTTCTTTTGATTGATTTTGATACTTTAATTTGAATTGTTCCTTCGTTGTTTTTCTTAAAATTGTTTTCGTTATACTCAAACTGTAATACCCCAAAAATCTGGCAAGACTCGGATTACACCTTGACCTAAGAAAAATAGATTATGTGACATTAATGATTTAAAATAGTTCAAAATATGGTAAGCTATAATGGGATTTAATACCGTACTTATAAAAATGACATATGCTCGGGAAATTAATTAACCTGGTCAATTGGTGCCAAAATGGACGATACGAGGCCAATATGAAGAATTAATATTAAAAATAATATAAAATATCAACAGGCACTCGATATTAGTAAAATAAATACTAATAATGTGGAAGCTCAGTTTTGAGCCAAATTTGCTGGCATTATTTATATATATATATATATATATTCTATGAAATAAAAATAATAAAGACGGTAATATAAATATATATATATATATATATATATTTTGCCCAAAATACATGATACTATGTACATATATACAGTGGTGCGACTGAATGCATTTTTAATGTAAATATTGAAGCAACAGCCTGCATATGATCCAATAGACATAATAGTTAAAATATAAAAAATAAGAACAAAGAATAGAAAGAATGCTACAGCCGTCCCTCTTCCAAAATAAAAATATAATAAAAAGCTATTATCTTTATATATAGAATTTAGATAAAACGTGAGGGACAATCAGGAATTAAATAGAAATTTCTAGAGGCAACTAGAGACAACCGACCAGGGGAGAAAACCGTCCAACTTTCTAGACTATTCCATCATTTATATATATACTTTACTGAACAGTGCTCGGGAAAGGGGATTTTGGATCCAAATCTCCATGATCTGATCTATATCTCCTGATTCTCACCCGCTTCTGATTCTTCTCACGTTTCATTCCTCTACTTTAGTATCATCAACAACGATTGGATTATTTGATCGGTCTTTGCATAAACGTTTGAGGGCTGGCCAAGCTCGTTAAATACAGCTGCATAAATCAGATTTTTTTGGGTTCAAGAAACAACTCTTGGCTGCTAGTGTTGGGGCAGAAGCTGAACGGCTGCAGCTCTAGATTTCTTGATTTTCTTCCTTTCTAACGATTGAGCCAATCTGAAAGCAGGTATGAAACTTTATTTCTTTGAATTTACAATCCCTAATGAAATTGTGTTGGCTGCTGGAAAAATTAGAAAGAGGTGGGATTGGTACGGCTGCTATATGTGTAGTGGATTAGGGAATAGAAATTCAGCTATTGAGTTAAACATGGTCCAACCATTTATTTAAATATAGTTTAATTTTAAATTGAAGAAGGTTCAAATATTAAATTAAATTAAAAATAGTGCAGCTACTGGGTGGGAATTTGTGAAGAACTGCTCTGTATAGCAGTTCCGAACAGCAGCAGTAGGGGCTGATTCTTGATTTCAATAGAACCCCATCAAAAGAAAAATATTTATATGTGAGAATAATATAATGTAATAATTTGATAAAACCCTTATGAACTATTATAAATTGTAATTGATTGCTCTTGTGGATTATATATATATGATAAGTATAAAATCATTACAGGACTTTGATTAGGAAATTGCCCAAACCAGTTGTTCTACCGTGGCAGGAACTGTTTCTGCCCTGCACCATTTTCCCTCATACTGTGTTGACAGGTTCACCAACTCACAATCAACAATTGGACTCTTTGATTTTCAGTTTTCCTCACACACAACTGCCCTAAATTAGCTACTCTCAACAACAGTAGACTGTTGTCCTACCAACTTCTTTTTGGTTGGATTCTATATAGTCTGTCTACAAATTGGCAACTATGAATTGTACTGACTGCTATGCCTTTACCAAAGCATAACTAAACTAAACATTAAATCTGGTGCCCCTGCTACAGCAGTAAAATCTGCTTTCTCAAGTGTAATTCACCCTCCACAGCTGCAGCATATTTACATAAAAGGAGTAGGTAACAACTGTAGCATTGGTATTGGTTTTGGTTCTAGAAGTCAAACTGAGGGGCATGGAACTTCATATTAAATTCCAACATTAATAAAGTAGCTAGCAAATATTTTAATAAGATTTAGGAACATGGAACTCATATTAAATTCAAGGTCTAAACATCATGATTTAATGCCAAATGATATATAAGCTACCAAGCTGAACCAAAAAGAAACCAAATTAAGGTCAGTAAGCAAACTACATGATTATTAATTAATATCTGTGATTACTGTTCTAGGACTTCCGGATCTAGGATCAACTGGAAAGGATTCGGAACTAGTTGCAACGAACTGTGAGTAACTCGGACTCCTGACTTGGTGTATATTTTCTATACTATCTAAATCCGTATACTGTACTACTTTATATGCTAAACTGTTTTATGCATTGTATTGTTTTAATGCATATGCTTTCATGCATACTTATTGTATTACATTACTTGTGGCATGATTCTGTTCTATCTTGCCTTCTGACATATCCTATTGATTCTGTTCAAGTCTGTTTTTCTGTCACCCGTGCTTTGGAGTCTGATTTAATTCAGTTTGATATGTTGAGTCTTACTCTGGGCCCACCACAGGATTGAGCGGTTTTATGCCAGAGTCTGACCCAGAGGGTAGAGGCCCCACGAGTCGTCCACTTATGGGCAGCTGGGAAAGACTTATCTGTATGATTGGCATTCTGTTCTGTTTCTGTCCCGCTCAATTCTGTTCTGTTCCGCTCTGATACTGACCCCAGAGGGTAGAGGCCCCACGAGTCGTCCACTTATGGGCAGCTGGGGAAGGTTCAAGCATTTGATGCTATGCCTTTGATCGATTGGTATTCTGTTCAGTTCAGTTCAGTTCTGTTCTGATCTGTTATGTCTGTTCTGTTCTATTCAATTCGATCTAATTTGTTCTGTTCTGTTCTGATCTAATCTGTTTGAGCTGCATTTGTTCTACATGAGCTGCATTGTTCTATTTGAGTTGCATTTGGAGCATACATGTATATATGAACTGGATTTGAAACCCATGGCAGGAACCTATGTTACTCACTGAGCTTATTTAAGCTCATTCCATTTATCTAACATTTTTCAGGAATCATCTCCATTGGATTAGAAAGCACAATGACATGATACGGGTAGACTGAAAGGCATTCTCAAGTGAGGATCTAATAGTAATAAAATGTGGAGACTTGGGTTCTGAGGGATTGACTCTGGCTAGTCAGGTGAGTCTGATGATATAGTTGAATTTATTCATATGTAATAGATATGTAGGGACATGGCTCATGATGGTAATGGTACTCTAGAGGAATTTGATATGCTCTGTGTTATATATCTGTTATAGATGTGCTCTGTGGTTAAAGTTATTAGTTGTTTGATTATAGACTTGCTCTGTGGTACATACCTTTAATTGTGGTATATTGATGAGTTGCGTTCCCGAGATAAAAAGGTTTTAATTTTCGCTGTTCTGACCCTACATTTGGAATGCAATTCATCGTAAGGTTCAGAAGTTTGCCTTTGGTTGGTCGCATTGTCGGTCGGAGACTGGCAAGGCGGCTAACTGGCATCACATCTTTCGCATCCGCGTAGGGTGGGGTGCGGGATGTGACACAAACCCCCCCACCCTTGTTCACATAGCATAAAACTAAGCTAGATATTCTCTGTGAGAACGATCCTTACTCGCACTATTACATGTATTTTTAGGAGTTTAGGTTTTATTTTTTGGTTGCCTGCAACAGCACACCAAATTTTGGCGTTGTTACCTGGGGAGTGATTCTAGTTGTTTTTGTGCTTCTTGTGATCTTTATTTCGTTCTTGAATTTTTTTTTAAAAGAAAATAATAATAATAATAAATAAATTAAAGAAAAAAATATAAAGGTGATTTGTGTTTAGCGTCGAATTTTTATTTTTTATTTTATTTTATTTTTATTTTATTTTTTTAGAGTTGATTAGATTTTCCTTGATTGTTAATAACAGTAACTCGATCTTCTAATCAAAGTGATTTGCAGTGCGATCCAGAAATAGAGAGAACTTTGCGCAGGTTAATGAGGGAAGCTCGGAGAAATTATGAAAAAAACAATCTAGCTCTTGATTTCCTATTTGTTAGCGATTTTGATTTAGAAAAGGAGGAAGTCATGGCTGGAAATCAAACTTTGAAAGAGCTTGTCGCCCTTGATTTGAATCAAAAACCCTTATGCATAATGTTTCCTAATTTAGATGCTACTACTACTTTTGAATTAAAATCTGGACTAATACATCTCTTGCCCATTTTTCATGGTCTTGCAGGTAAAGATCCTTACAAGCATCTAAAGGAGTTTCATGAGTATGCAAGAGTATGAAACCCACGGGCTGACTGAAGAGCAAATTAAATTAAGAGCCTTTCCATTTCCTTTGAAGAATTCAGCTAAGGATTGGCTCTATTATCTACCCTCTTGAAGTATTACCAGATGGAACGAGATGAAGAGGTTGTTTTTGGAGAAATATTTCCCCGCTTCAACGGCGGCCAACATTTGAAAATAAATTTGTGGTGTAAGGCAGCACAACGGAGAGTCCCTACACGAATACTGGGAATGTTTCAAGAAATTATGTGCAAGCTGCCCCCATCATCAAATTAGTGAGCAGCTACTTATCTAGTATTTCTATGAGGGCCTTCTACCCACTGATAGGAGCATGATTGATGTTGCTAGTGGAAGAGCTTTGGTGGATAAAACTCCCGAGGCCGCGAGAAACTTGATTGTAAATATGGCAGCCAATTCTCAACAATTTGGCACTAGGCTTAACCCTCCTCTAAGCATGTTAATGTGGTAAATATTTCCTTCCTTGAACAAAAAATTGCAAGTCTAACTTCTCTTGTTCGTCAAATGGTTGTAGGTAATATGCAAACGGCAAAGGCTTGTGGGATTTGTTTGGTAGTAGGGCATCCAACCGATATGTGCCCAACTCTTCAAGAGGAGCCCATTGAGTAAGTAAATGCGGCGGGTTGTTTTCCTGGACAACCGCAAAGGAAGTTTAATCCCTATTTGATCACATATAACCCGGGATGAAGGGATCACCCCAATATGAGCTATAGGAGTCCACAAGTAAATCAGCCTGCGACTCAAAACCGCCCAAGTTACCAGTAATATAAGCAACCATACCCCCCTAAACAACAACCGGGCCAAACTTCTAATTCTGGTTTGCCTTTAGAAGATATTGTTAAGTCTTTTGCCACTAATGCTTTGCAATTTCAACAAGAGATGAAACAATTTCAACAGAAAGTGAGGGCCAGTATTCAAAGTTTGGACAATCAGATGGGCCAGATGGCAACCATAATTAGTCGGCTAGAGGCACAAATTTTGGGGAAATTACCCTCTCAAATGATAGTAATTCCAAGATAAAAATGCAAGTGCAATCATTTTAAGAAGTGGTAAAGAGGTTGAGATTCCAGTAAAGGCAACCCCTACATTGTCGAAGCAAGAAAATGAGAACAACGTCATTGCAGGCAGGAACTTTCCCAATGACGATGACATACAGAAGCGTAAGTTTCTGCCTCTTTTTGATTATAAAACAGTGCCCCATTTTCCTCAGGCTTTAGCAGAATCTAGAAAATATAAGCAAAATAAAGATTTATATGAGACTTTTCATAGATGCGAGGTAAATATTTCACTTTTAAATGCTATTAACAAGTACCTCGTTATGCTAAACTCCTGAAAGAACTATGTACAATTAAGAGGGAACAGAAACTTAAAAGATGTGAGAATGTGAGAGTAGGGGAGAATTTTTTGCAGTTATTCAAAGAAAATTCCCTGCGAAGTGCAAAGATCCAGGTATGTTTACTATCCATTGTACGATAGGTAGCACTAGATTGGAAAAGGCCATGATAGATTTAGGAGCTTCTATCAATGTCATGCCATATTCTATATATGATTCTTTGAAACTTGGACCTTTAAATAAAACTATTGTTGTGATTCAATTAGTTGATAAATCTAATGTCTATCCTAAAGGTGTAGTTGAGGATTTTCTTGTGCAAGTTAATGATTTGGTTTTCCCTGTTGATTTCTATGTGCTTGATATGGAGAATGGTGATCAAACTGCTCCTATTTTGTTAGGAAGACCATTCTTAAAGACATCAAATACTAAGATAAATGTTCATAGTGGCACACTTACCATAGAATTTGATGGTGAAATTTTTAAGTTTAATATTTATGCTGCCATGAAATTTCCTGATGATGATAATCCTGTTTATTCTATTGATGTGATTGATTCTTTAGCACAGGAAGTTTTTGAACTTGATGGAACAGATGGATTGGAAGTTGCATTAGTAAGCATCTTGAGAAAGAGAATAGGAAGTTAGCCTTGAGTACTGATTTGCAGGAAACTATTGCAACATTAAGTGATTTTTCGAAGTTACAATAGTCAGTTAACGTTCATTATATTGCGTTACTAGTTTCTAACGAGAGGCCTTTACCTTCTATTTTTCAGGCCCCCATTCCAAATTTGAAGCCTCTCCCTAGTCACCTTAAGTACGTGTTCCTTGGAGACAAAGGAATGTTACTAGTGATCATCTCCAATAAACTTAGTGCACCGCAAGAAGAAAAGCTTGTGCAGGTCCTTAAGGAGCATAAGACGACTATTGGTTGGAAAATTACGGATATTAAAGGAATTAGCCTATCTACATGAATGCATTGTATCTTACTTGAAAAGGGAGCAAAACCTTCCCGTCAACTGCAAAGAAGATTGAGCCCGCCCATAATGGATGTAGTGAAGAAGGAGATCCTCAAACTTCTTGAAGTTGGAGTGATTTATCCTATTTCGGATAGCAATTGGGTCAGCCTAGTTCAAGTGGTTCCTAAAAAGACTGGCATAACTTTTGTGAAAAATCAGAATGATGAGTTAGTTCCTAACCATGTTCAGAATGGGTGGCAAGTTTGTATAGATTATAGAAAATTAAATGTTGTAACCCGCAAGGACCACTTCCCTTTACCTTTTATTGATCAAATGCTTGAAAGGTTATGTCACGACCCGAAACCCACCCTAAGCGGATTACCGGATCGCGATCGCCGCCCCGAGACCCGAGGGCCCCGAGACAAGGCTCGCATATGCAGCGGTATCGAATAAATGTGCAACATACATTTTGCGGAAGCGTGAAAAACTTTTTCTTTTCTTTTATCATTTTTAAATTATGCACATCCGTTCGGTACTGCCGCTCCATACATAGCATACATGGTTACACATTCAGAGTATAACTAAAAACTTAAGGACTTCATACATTCGTACCATACATAACCGATTTGCCCAGAGGGCTTATTACATTACCTTACTATGTCTACTAATATAAAAGTACTATTAGAGTTTACAGACTTATCAAAGAGACTAATTAACCATGTCCTCCCAAAATCAGCAGACTTGTCATCATCGTCCTTAAATCCAAACTGCTGCTAATTACCTGAAAGGGGGGGTCCGAACAAAGTCCGGGTAAGCTAATCTAAGCTTGTGAGCAATTCCAGTATTCGTCATGGTATTTTTCAATTGGCAGTGGTTTAGTATATAAGAGTTCGTAAAATAGTCACCGCCAATTGTTCATATAATTGAATACAAGATATATGCATTCCTTAAAACATGTAGCTGTGAAATATTTAAAACATTCAAGCTAAACTTATACATGTGAACTTTAAAACATATAACATATCATGTATTTCTTAATTAGAGTATATAAAACTCAACATATGCATAATGAAAACGAGAGTAAAAACTTGCCTCCATTTTCAAATCATTTGTCATCTTATCACTTCCATTAGTGGAATCCGTTTCGAACCGGAGTCCCATATTACTTATCTATGGAGATATCTCATCTGCCTGAGGGATTAGATCCTGCTACCGGGCATTTTACAGGGCAATTGAGTTCCGTAAAACCCAAAATCCTGCCTATTTTACAGGGCAACTGAAAACTCAGAATCCTGTCTAAGTGCTTATGCACCATTTATCTTGTAAAACATTTATCATGTGACTTGTCTTATAGATGCTTTTCATAATTTCGTAATAAACATTCGTATACTTGAAATAAGCAAATTCAGAATATTTAACAATAATTGCATTTTAACTAGACATGCTAAAAAGTATTTGAAGGAAAAACTGTTGCAGAAACCAATCACTAAGCATGTCACAATGAATTTCTAAAACAGAACAATTAAAAACTGAATCATGTAAATACTGAATTTGAAACTTCAAATACTTCATATCTTATACTTAAAACTCTTTTTAAATCATGGAGTTAAATCTCCAATTCAAATACAGGGTTACTCACCTTGTACTTTTAATCTTGCTCTATTTGGGTGCTTTGCCCCTGGCTTCCTTTAACCTTTGAAGCCATTGCTGCAATGTTTCCGTATCTTCCCGTTTCTTAAGCTGTTTAGCTGCTAATTGCTCCTTTGTTATTGTCTTGTAAATAAAGGGGCTTACGCAGCATACTTCATTTGTTTTAGAAATTCGGATACGATTTTGAATCAGCTGAAGTTGTCTTTCTAGCTGTTCCCGGAAAGCTTGCTGTCTTGGGTCACTTGCCAATTGGGCCCTTGTCATCATAGGAGTGACTTCCTTTTCTTGGCTCATTTTGTGTTTAGTTAATTATCTGTTTAAAACACAATTTACCATGTCAAGAAAAATAGATTTCTACAATCATACTCTTCTGGGAGTTCCATTAACTTTAATTTAAAGTTATTTACTTAACATGTTTACGTGTCGTGTCTTATCGTATTTCATTTCTCGTATTTGCCTCAGTTTAGTCCTTTGGCAACATTTCAGTTCATAGTCATCTAACAGATGCTATTCATCAAATTTTATGTCTTTTTATTTTAGACATTTCTTTAGGTCGAATAGACTCTACCATTGAGTCCGAAGTGTTTAAGAAAGTCGGTTTAGACCTTTTCTGATTTTATTTTGGCTTTAGGGGTACCAGGGGTATTTTTGTCATTTTACCCTCCTTACGTGTCTTTATTTTTCGGGACCCCGTCTCATGTCGTGGACCTGACCATTGGACTCAGAAGGTCCAAAATAGTAAGAATACATTAATAATTTGTCAATTTTGGTCAAGGGGTATTTTGGTAATTTACCCCTTACGTGACTTTATTTTTTCGGGCTTCGTCTCGTAAAACGGACCCTACCATTAGTCTCAGAATATCCGAAATAGTAAGGATACACTATTCATTTATTAAATTTGGACTTTGTTTGACTTGTTTATGGGGTAAGGGCATTTTGGTCATTTTGACATTTTCTAGGGGTCTTAAATTTTTCGGGACCTCATCTCATGTTGTGGACCTCACCAATGGGCTTAGGGGGTCCAAGATAGTAAGGTTACATATATAACTTGTAATTTTTGGACAACGGGCCATTTCGGAGTAATTAATTTAATTAATCAAATTAAATTAAATTAATTATTACATGTAATATATATATTATTAATGGGGAAAAGAGAATAGGTTGAATAGGATGGCACGCTGGCCAGCGTGCCATCTCCCTCCCCATACATCACAGGATCGAATCCCACCAGGTGCGGTTGCACCTTTTATTTTCGGATTATATTAAATATATTATATATATATATTGCGTTCGTAAGAGGTCACATGTATACGCGTGGCCGAGTGGAAAAACACGCGTGGGGCGCGTGAGGTCAGGGGTTCGAACCCCTTCGACCGCAATTCCCTTCCTTTTCTTTAATTTTTCATAACACGGTTTATATATAACCGTATACGCCCCTAAACGGCGCCGTTCCAATAACTCGGTGGCAAGCCCCAAGGCTGCCACCTGTCCCGAGTTCACCCACCGTTTTAAACGGTGCACGAGTCGACTCGGTCGTCTTCCCCGAGCGACCGACTGAAAACCCTAATTCCCGATTTCCTTTTTCTCCTATTTCGTGACGTTTTACTCTTCCAAGCTCGACTGTTTTTGTCCCAATTTATCCCTAAGGTTCATACAAATCGATTGGCATTGATTTTGAGCTTTAAAACTCCTTCACATATTCGGTTCTGGACACGATAGCTGAACCTGTAATAGCCTCGGTTCACACTCGTTTCTTGACCATTTTTTATGAGGTTTGGATTGTTGTGATCCCCTCTTCATGGAGATCAAGTTTTCATTTAAATAAACGGCTTAAATCATGAGTTTAGAGGTTTGGGGTGTAGACCCGAAACCTGCAACTTGACATTTGAGGGCCTTTGTTCATGCTTTTTGGTCGCGGTCACACGTTTTTAACATGTTTATGTGGTCTAAAATAGGTCCCTATACACCAAACCAAGTTTGGTTTACCCTTCGATCAGACCTGCTTGAGCAAGGTCCATCCATGGCCGTGGCTTATGGGTCTTGCAACCTTAGGTGTTTTTAAGCCATATTTTCATGCTTGTTAAGGTTTAGACTTGTTCTAAACATCATATATACAAAATGGAAGCTTTAAATCAGTTCATATGTAGAGAAATTCTAGAGAGGGAATTTTGACAGTTTTGAATATTCTCACCTTTTTGGTTGGTTTTCCTCCTCTTTCTTACTCTAATCCTTTTTCTCTTCTCTTCAGTTCTTGTTCTTTTGGTTTCTTTAGCAAGAAGAAAGCATGATTTGCATGCTTGGCCTTTATAGAGAAGTGACCGACTCTTCTCACTCCTCCCACCTCTCTCTCTCTCTACAGCTATCTTTCTCTCTCTCTACATTCTGAATTCTAGCCCTACATAGACTTCCCATCTCATAATTTCAGCCTTCTCTCTTTCCTACTTTACATTAATTTCCCATAGATATTTATACATATTATATACATATATATACTTATACACATGTATATACAAGACACACACACACACATTTGCCGACACACACACACATATTCACATTATTCACCTCTTCACTTTTCATCTTTTTCATATTTCATTTATTTAATATATATATATATATATATTTATACATTTACATACATTTAATTTATCCATATATATATATATCAAGTCTTATAATTAATTAATTAATGTAATAATCAATTAATTATATATATATGATTTTCTTCCCTCGTAGTACGTGTCATGTGACCCGGTATCCCGGGTCGGGATATTACATTCTTCCCTACTTAAAAGAGTTTTGTCCCCAAAACTCGTTTGTTCCCATCTTTGAAGATTAGGAAATTCCTTGTTAAACATTTCATCATTAACATATCTAGAGTTTAAATCTAAACCATAAGCATATATGACAGAATTTAAATATTTGATCATATACCTAATTATCCTTAGAGGCTTGAGCAGCTTCAGAAAATATATTGAAAACTCGCCCGTACCTCGTAGGTTCTTGAGTTCCTTTTCCTTTTTCAGCAGTCCGAGCCTGTGGCGTAGCCGATGAAGCTATAGCAGTAGGTTCCTTGGTAGCTGAACTCCATTTGGGGCACTCCTTGACACGATGCCCTGGTTGTCCACATTTGTAGCAAACGTTGGTACCCTGCCGACAAGGGGCAAAATGTTTCTTTTGGCAGGTAGGGCATGTGGGAGTTTCTACTGTCTTTTGACTAACATTACCTTCCTCATTCACAGATGTAACACTCCTGCCTCCTCCTGTTTTGGTCTTCTTCATTTGCTGAGGCAGGGGGCCCATCTGTTTCTTATCCTTTTTCTGGGACAAGGCTATCCCAGCTCTCTCAAATATTTTGGCACGGTCCACAACCGCGTTGTATGTCGGAAGCTCAAAGGGTTCCAATCGATACCTAATGTTATCCTTGAGACCACATTCAAACTTCCTAGCTTTCAAATCCTCAGTGTGGATCATGTGTGGTGCAAAACGAGCCAGATTCATAAATTTAGTCTCGTACTCGGCCACCGTCATCATTCCCTGGGTTAGGGTTGCAAATTCGGCTATCTTTTGATTTCTTAATGATCTCGGAAAGTACTTTTCATAGAATACTTCCAAGAACCTCTCCCAAGTCATGGGTGGTTCCCTATCTCTCTCTAAAAGCCACCACTCGTGTGTTGCATCTTTAAAAGTGAAAGCAGCGTAGGAGACTTTCTGTTCAGTTGTGCAAGGCATCACGGTAAAAATGCGCTCCATTTCTCTTACCCATGATTCTGCACTAATCGTTGTATCCAGTCCATCAAACCTAGGTGGTTTGAATCCTTGGAATGTTTTATAAGTCGATGTGTTGGCTGCCTCAGCAGGTCGTACCAGATTCAGTGGAGGTTCAGGAGCTTGGACTGGTTGGGGCACTGGTTGGGGCATTTGGCCCTGAGCTTGGATACCTGCCAATGTCCGGCCCATTGCCTCTATAAGTTGCTCCATCCTATCCATTCTGTCCTCGGAACTTCCCGTAGTCCTTCTGGTATTCACCATTTTTGCTGAAAACACACATCCATTAGTTTTCTATCACATGTTCATTGCATAAAATTTACTTTTATTTACTTCATGTTCTCAATGTGGGATACGTTTTATTATCCCTATTTCTTTTACTTAAACACGGGTCCCATACCCCGCTTTCCTATTATATACGTATTTCTTAATAACTTGACTTACTCTAGTGCAGGTCCCATACCCTGCCCTTACATTACATTACATATCACGTACTTACATATCTAATTTATGAACTGCGAGTCCCATACCTCGCCTTTACATTACGTTACGTACTTTGCGTATCTATTTCATATAATGCGGGTCCCATACCCCGCCTTTACTTCATATTACTTACTTCACATATTTAGGTAGCCTAGGACTTACCTAACTCATAATTCTATTTCGAATCTTCTATCGTTACTAAGTTGATCTTAAGTCAACCTAGAACTAATCTTAATCATTCTTAACTTAAATTTCAGTCTTTTCCCAAAAGACCTAATACCTAGTGCTCTGATACCATGTTGTCACGACCCGAAACCCACCCTAAGCGGATTACCGGATCGCGATCGCCGCCCCGAGACCCGAGGGCCCCGAGACAAGGCTCGCATATGCAGCGGTATCGAATAAATGTGCAACATACATTTTGCGGAAGCGTGAAAAACTTTTTCTTTTCTTTTATCATTTTTAAATTATGCACATCCGTTCGGTACTGCCGCTCCATACATAGCATACATGGTTACACATTCAGAGTATAACTAAAAACTTAAGGACTTCATACATTCGTACCAT
This sequence comes from Nyssa sinensis, assembly GCA_008638375.1. Taxonomy (NCBI): domain Eukaryota; kingdom Viridiplantae; phylum Streptophyta; class Magnoliopsida; order Cornales; family Nyssaceae; genus Nyssa; species Nyssa sinensis. Next base: position 33,550,535 of record CM018034.1, read on the forward strand.
ACATAACCGATTTGCCCAGAGGGCTTATTACATTACCTTACTATGTCTACTAATATAAAAGTACTATTAGAGTTTACAGACTTATCAAAGAGACTAATTAACCATGTCCTCCCAAAATCAGCAGACTTGTCATCATCGTCCTTAAATCCAAACTGCTGCTAATTACCTGAAAGGGGGGGTCCGAACAAAGTCCGGGTAAGCTAATCTAAGCTTGTGAGCAATTCCAGTATTCGTCATGGTATTTTTCAATTGGCAGTGGTTTAGTATATAAGAGTTCGTAAAATAGTCACCGCCAATTGTTCATATAATTGAATACAAGATATATGCATTCCTTAAAACATGTAGCTGTGAAATATTTAAAACATTCAAGCTAAACTTATACATGTGAACTTTAAAACATATAACATATCATGTATTTCTTAATTAGAGTATATAAAACTCAACATATGCATAATGAAAACGAGAGTAAAAACTTGCCTCCATTTTCAAATCATTTGTCATCTTATCACTTCCATTAGTGGAATCCGTTTCGAACCGGAGTCCTATATTACTTATCTATGGAGATATCTCATCTGCCTGAGGGATTAGATCCTGCTACCGGGCATTTTACAGGGCAATTGAGTTCCGTAAAACCCAAAATCCTGCCTATTTTACAGGGCAACTGAAAACTCAGAATCCTGTCTAAGTGCTTATGCACCATTTATCTTGTAAAACATTTATCATGTGACTTGTCTTATAGATGCTTTTCATAATTTCGTAATAAACATTCGTATACTTGAAATAAGCAAATTCAGAATATTTAACAATAATTGCATTTTAACTAGACATGCTAAAAAGTATTTGAAGGAAAAACTGTTGCAGAAACCAATCACTAAGCATGTCACAATGAATTTCTAAAACAGAACAATTAAAAACTGAATCATGTAAATACTGAATTTGAAACTTCAAATACTTCATATCTTATACTTAAAACTCTTTTTAAATCATGGAGTTAAATCTCCAATTCAAATACAGGGTTACTCACCTTGTACTTTTAATCTTGCTCTATTTGGGTGCTTTGCCCCTGGCTTCCTTTAACCTTTGAAGCCATTGCTGCAATGTTTCCGTATCTTCCCGTTTCTTAAGCTGTTTAGCTGCTAATTGCTCCTTTGTTATTGTCTTGTAAATAAAGGGGCTTACGCAGCATACTTCATTTGTTTTAGAAATTCGGATACGATTTTGAATCAGCTGAAGTTGTCTTTCTAGCTGTTCCCGGAAAGCTTGCTGTCTTGGGTCACTTGCCAATTGGGCCCTTGTCATCATAGGAGTGACTTCCTTTTCTTGGCTCATTTTGTGTTTAGTTAATTATCTGTTTAAAACACAATTTACCATGTCAAGAAAAATAGATTTCTACAATCATACTCTTCTGGGAGTTCCATTAACTTTAATTTAAAGTTATTTACTTAACATGTTTACGTGTCGTGTCTTATCGTATTTCATTTCTCGTATTTGCCTCAGTTTAGTCCTTTGGCAACATTTCAGTTCATAGTCATCTAACAGATGCTATTCATCAAATTTTATGTCTTTTTATTTTAGACATTTCTTTAGGTCGAATAGACTCTACCATTGAGTCCGAAGTGTTTAAGAAAGTCGGTTTAGACCTTTTCTGATTTTATTTTGGCTTTAGGGGTACCAGGGGTATTTTTGTCATTTTACCCTCCTTACGTGTCTTTATTTTTCGGGACCCCGTCTCATGTCGTGGACCTGACCATTGGACTCAGAAGGTCCAAAATAGTAAGAATACATTAATAATTTGTCAATTTTGGTCAAGGGGTATTTTGGTAATTTACCCCTTACGTGACTTTATTTTTTCGGGCTTCGTCTCGTAAAACGGACCCTACCATTAGTCTCAGAATATCCGAAATAGTAAGGATACACTATTCATTTATTAAATTTGGACTTTGTTTGACTTGTTTATGGGGTAAGGGCATTTTGGTCATTTTGACATTTTCTAGGGGTCTTAAATTTTTCGGGACCTCATCTCATGTTGTGGACCTCACCAATGGGCTTAGGGGGTCCAAGATAGTAAGGTTACATATATAACTTGTAATTTTTGGACAACGGGCCATTTCGGAGTAATTAATTTAATTAATCAAATTAAATTAAATTAATTATTACATGTAATATATATATTATTAATGGGGAAAAAAGAATAGGTTGAATAGGATGGCACGCTGGCCAGCGTGCCATCTCCCTCCCCATACATCACAGGATCGAATCCCACCAGGTGCGGTTGCACCTTTTATTTTCGGATTATATTAAATATATTATATATATATATTGCGTTCGTAAGAGGTCACATGTATACGCGTGGCCGAGTGGAAAAACACGCGTGGGGCGCGTGAGGTCAGGGGTTCGAACCCCTTCGACCGCAATTCCCTTCCTTTTCTTTAATTTTTCATAACACGGTTTATATATAACCGTATACGCCCCTAAACGGCGCCGTTCCAATAACTCGGTGGCAAGCCCCAAGGCTGCCACCTGTCCCGAGTTCACCCACCGTTTTAAACGGTGCACGAGTCGACTCGGTCGTCTTCCCCGAGCGACCGACTGAAAACCCTAATTCCCGATTTCCTTTTTCTCCTATTTCGTGACGTTTTACTCTTCCAAGCTCGACTGTTTTTGTCCCAATTTATCCCTAAGGTTCATACAAATCGATTGGCATTGATTTTGAGCTTTAAAACTCCTTCACATATTCGGTTCTGGACACGATAGCTGAACCTGTAATAGCCTCGGTTCACACTCGTTTCTTGACCATTTTTTATGAGGTTTGGATTGTTGTGATCCCCTCTTCATGGAGATCAAGTTTTCATTTAAATAAACGGCTTAAATCATGAGTTTAGAGGTTTGGGGTGTAGACCCGAAACCTGCAACTTGACATTTGAGGGCCTTTGTTCATGCTTTTTGGTCGCGGTCACACGTTTTTAACATGTTTATGTGGTCTAAAATAGGTCCCTATACACCAAACCAAGTTTGGTTACCCTTCGATCAGACCTGCTTGAGCAAGGTCCATCCATGGCCGTGGCTTATGGGTCTTGCAACCTTAGGTGTTTTTAAGCCATATTTTCATGCTTGTTAAGGTTTAGACTTGTTCTAAACATCATATATACAAAATGGAAGCTTTAAATCAGTTCATATGTAGAGAAATTCTAGAGAGGGAATTTTGACAGTTTTGAATATTCTCACCTTTTTGGTTGGTTTTCCTCCTCTTTCTTACTCTAATCCTTTTTCTCTTCTCTTCAGTTCTTGTTCTTTTGGTTTCTTTAGCAAGAAGAAAGCATGATTTGCATGCTTGGCCTTTATAGAGAAGTGACCGACTCTTCTCACTCCTCCCACCTCTCTCTCTCTCTACAGCTATCTTTCTCTCTCTCTACATTCTGAATTCTAGCCCTACATAGACTTCCCATCTCATAATTTCAGCCTTCTCTCTTTCCTACTTTACATTAATTTCCCATAGATATTTATACATATTATATACATATATATACTTATACACATGTATATACAAGACACACACACACACACATTTGCCGACACACACACACATATTCACATTATTCACCTCTTCACTTTTCATCTTTTTCATATTTCATTTATTTAATATATATATATATATTTATACATTTACATACATTTAATTTATCCATATATATATATATATCAAGTCTTATAATTAATTAATTAATGTAATAATCAATTAATTATATATATATGATTTTCTTCCCTCGTAGTACGTGTCATGTGACCCGGTATCCCGGGTCGGGATATTACAGGTTAGTTGGTCATTCTTGCTATTGTTTCCTTGATGGTTATTCAGGTTATTTTTTTAGATTGCAATTTCTTCGGAGGATCAAGAAAAGATGACTTTTACATGCCCATTTGGGACTTTTGCATATTGTCACATGCCCTTTGGCCTTTGCAACGCCCCAGCCACTTTCCAAAGGTGTATGGTTAGCATATTTTCATATTATATTGAGCATATGATAGAAGTTTTTATGAATTATTTCACAATTTATGGAGACTCCTTTAATAATTTTTTGCATAACCTTACACTTGTTCTTCAAAGATGCATAGAAACTAACCTTGTGTTAAATTCTAAAAAATGCCATTTTATGGTTGAACAAGGTATAGTTTTGGGTCATGTTGTTTCATCTAGGGGAATTGAGGTAGATAAATCTAAAGTTGATATTATTCAATCTTTACCTTATCCCACTAGTGTGCGGGAAGTTCATTCTTTTCTTAGACATGTAGATTTTTATTGAAGATTCATCAAGGAATTCTCCAAAATAGCATTACCCCTATGCAAGTTGCTACAAAAGAAGGTGACTTTTGAGTTCAATGAGGCATGTAAAAAGGCGTTTAATAAGCTGAAGGAACTATTGACTTCTACCCAGTTATCCAGCCCCCTAACTGGAACGTTTCTTTCGAGATAATGTGCGACGCAAGTGATTATGCAATAGGCACTATTTTGGGTCAAAGAATTGGAAAAGCGTCTCATGCCATTTATTATGCTTCAAGGATTTTGAATGATGCCTAGAGAAATTATACTAGTACTGAAAAAGAACTATTAGCTATTGTTTTTGCTTTAGAAAAGTTTCGATCTTATTTGCTTGCTACTAAAGTCATTGTTTACTCTGATCATGCAGCTCTTCGTTATTTGATGACAAAGAAAGATTAAAAACCAAGATTAATAAGATAGATACTTCTCTTGAGTAAATTTGATTTGGGAATCAAATACAAAAGAGGGATAGAAAATCGTGTCACAGATCATTTGAGTCATTTGGTTCCTGTGGAGGATGAACTTCGTCTGTAGGAAACGTTCTCTGACAAGCAATTGTTCTCTGCGAGTGTGACATTACCTTGGTATGCGAATATTGTGAATTATTTTGTTACTAATATGTTACCTCTTGGTTTGTCAAAGGCTCAAAGAGATAAGATCAAGAGTGATGCCAAATACTATGTGTGGGATGACCCATACTTATAGAAGTATTGTGCAGATCAAGTGATAAAAAGGTGCATTCCTGAAAATGAAATTATTTTTATTCTCACATTTTGTCATTCTTATGCTTGTGGAGGTCACTTTGGAGCTAAGAAGACGGCGAGAAAAGTGCTAGAATGTGGTTTTTATTGATCGTCTTTATTTCGAGATTCATATTTTTTTTGTAGGTCATGCGATAATTGTCAAAAGACAGGTAATATATCCTAAAGGAATGAGATGCCACAAACCCACATACTATTTTGCAAAATTTTTTATGTTTGGGGCATCAATTTCATGAGGCTGTTCCCTGTATCTTTCGGTTATGTTTATATTTTGCTTGTTGTTGATTATGTCTCGAAATGGGTGGAAACTAAAGCTACCAGGATTGATGATTCTAATTTTTTTACAAATTTTATCAAGTCTAACATATTCCCTAGGTTTGGAATTCCAAGAGCTCTAATAAGTCATCGAGGCACTCACTTTTGCAATCAAACTATGGAGACTTTGCTGAGAAAGTACCATGTGATCCATAAGGTGTCAACTGCCTATCATCCGCAAACTAGTGGACAAACGAAAGCGTCAAATCGAGAGATCAAGTCCATCATTGAAAAGACAGTCAATCCAAGTAGAAAAGATTGGAGTTTGTGCTTGGATGATGCCTTGTGGGCGTATAGGACTGCATATAAGACACTCATTGGTATGTAACCTTATCGATTGGTGTTTGGGAAACCATGCCACCTTCTAGTTGAGCTAGAACACAAGGCTTATTGGGCTATCAAGAGTTTCAACATGAAGATGGATGAAAGTGGAAAACATAGGAAGTTGCAACTACAAGAGTTAGAGGAAATTCACAATGATGCCTACGAGAGTGCAAGGATTTATAAGGAAAAGACGAAGGCTTTTCATGATAAGATGAACTCTAGGAAGGACTTTAAAGTTGGTCAAAAAGTCCTTCGATACCATTCACGGCTTCGTTTGTTTCCGGGTAAGTTATGTTCTCGTTGGATTGGACCTTTTGTCGTTACTAATGTTTTTCCTCATGGTGCAGTTGAAATTCAAAGTTTAACAACTTCCAAAGTGTTCAAGGTGAATGGCCATAGAATTAAGCATTTCTATGAAGGTTTCCAAGTAAGGAATGTGGAAAAACTGGACCTTGAAGATCCAATTTATACTGATTGAAGAAGGAAGCATTGAGTCAAGCCCATGACAATAAACAAGGCGCTGCTTGGGAGGTAACCCAAGGGGAGTTCATTCTTTTTCTTCTTTCTTTCACATTTATATTTTGGTTATTTTTTCCTTTTCTTTTCATTTCACCTTACATTAGGGATAATGTAAGTTTTAAGTGTGGGGGAGGGGATTTAGGTTATGTTTTAATTTTGTGCTTTAAAAAAAAATTTGAAAAAAAAAAAGGAGTTTTGCTTTTTGTTTTTGTGGTTTTCAACGATTTTTGTTTGTGTGTGTCATGAGCAAGATTTAATTAAGCTTGAAAAATTCATAACATGATTGAATAAGTAATCTTCTAACTTAGAATTAATTAGTCCAGTTATTTTCCTTGAGAATGGTAGTGACTAAATTTAGTAGACAAAAGTCGGTGAGATTTTGAGCCTTTAGACTGACACATCCTTATCAGACTCACTATTTTCTTTCATGTTACATATTCTTCCATGGATTTGTTTCTTTAGAACTTTCCTTGATTCTCTTCGAGGTCATATTGACACATGCATGCATGAACATGATTAAGGCCCTCTTTGTTATAAACTACATAAGCCAAATAGCCTGCCTTGTAATTAAGTTTTCCCTTTGTTGAACCCCTTTGAGCTTTATTGGTTTTCTTTTTCATTTATTGTGAACCCACGTTACAAGCTTTTAAACCCGAAAAACAATGCCTTTACCCGAACCGTAAAGCTAGTGGAGCATTGTTCATCATTATGATATGTATGGGTGTGCAAGAAATAAGTGTGGGGGTGTCTGAATTTATGGTATGGCTATGATTGGTGAAATGGAACATGTTTTCATTCTCAATTCGTGAGTTCCATTGTTGATGTAATTTTGGTGAAAAAAAGAAGGAAAGAAGAAAGGAAGTGATAGAGCAAATTGCTTTTAATGTTACGAACTGTCCATGTTCATAATTCCTCCTAAAACTCTAAGAAAGAGGTCTGTTTATACATGATATATACAAAAGTGGAAGTTGTTGCGAAGGTTCGTTCCCTGCTGCAAACGAAAAGTGTTCCTTTTGAACGATCTCTTTTTCAATGCAAGAGATTTACATGGTTTAAATGCTTTAAAGCCAAATTGCAGAAGCTACTGAATTGAGTGATTGGTTTTACATCTCTTATATATTCGAGCTTGAGTTGATTCATTTTTGCTCCACTAGTTTCGATGGCTTTTGAGCTACATTCCCAACCCCGTTACAACCCTTGAAAAGTCCTTATGATCCGTGTTATGCATGTGATCCCAGTGGTGGAGAATTAGAAGATATGCAAGCCTATGGTAGATCATTTCCATTGGAATGAATTTGAGCGAAACACACACGCTTCAAACACATGAGAGTCAAGTATTTATTTCCGTGAGGGTCTACGTATTTAGTTTACTCCATCTTGGAGTTAAAATGCTTACTAAATAATTATGAGTTGTTTAAGAGTGTCTGTTCATGATATGTTATGAGTTTTGAAGAGCTTGGTTGTTCTTTGTTGATGGTGTTGCAACCTTGGTGTTTTTGGGAAAGTGAATTTGAGTTTTGCCCGAAGACGACCAAAAAGTTAAATGTGGGGGAATTTGATGAGAATGCAAAATGTTATATATTTTTCCCTTAATTTTTAGTCTTTTACACTTATTTGGTGCCTGAATATACTCATTATTCTTATATTTTGATTTAGGATGCAAATGGAGGCACAAAGTGCAAAACGAAGCTAATTGGGCGATTCTGGATAGTTTCGACATCACTTCATAATCTGGGCATAACTCACTCATCTGAGCTCCAATTGAGATGATTCAAGATGATATGGAATGCCAAGAAACAGCTCTACAACTGTCATGTGTTGAGTTTTGAGAGATTCTTGTTGAATCAAGGTCAAAATTGGGCTTGAAATTGCTATACCTACTTTGCTGACGTTCTGGTGCATTTTTTTAGCCTGCAATTCTAATGCGCGGATCTGACGCGATTTATTTTTGGAATTTTCCAGATTTGGTGCAAAAAAATTTCAGCTGATTTCCTAGTTATATTAGGACTTTATTTTATTTTTAATATTTTCCTTTTTATAGTTAGATTTGGATATTGTTATTTGAGGATAGTATTTAGAATATCTTTAGGAATTTTATTAGGCTTCTAATTCTGATTTTTAACATGAAAAGGAGAGTAGAAAATTTGACACCTCTCTCTCCCTTCTTCTTCTAAAAACTTCTCCTTCAAGTTTTCATGGCCTTGCATAGCTAAACTTTTATAATTGGTCGAAGGAAATGGAAGTCTCGAAATCAATAAAACTGTGAGATCTAATTTGTTTTTATTGTTCAATTTATGCTTTGAGTATCAGATATTCTTTTGTGCTTATTTTCATGATTATCTCGTTTAATTACTAGGAGGCCTACTAGTTTATTATTCGTTACAATCTACTGCTAGGTTAGATATCAAATCCGTAATTGTTTGATCCCTCTAATTTGTGAAGCAACTAAGATTTAATGATTTGCTGCGTCAGAAATTACTAGATCTTAGAAAAAACGTTCGACTAAATTAAATACAACCGTTTGTGCTTGTGTTGTTTAGTTTCATCGATCTTTCTAATTCTTAAGGCTGCTACTAGATTAAACCTTTAGCACTTGTCTTGGGTTGTTTAGTAGTTAGGGTTAATTAGATTGCTTTTTTTTTTAATTAACTATGAGTAAGGAGAGATAGGAAAATAGTTCCAATGGTGAATATTCAAAATGTGAATTAATATATACTTGCATTGATGATCAGTTGTAAAATTTTGATGTGGATGTTGACTTAGACCAATGTTTGTTCTTTTGATTGTTTTCGATACTTTAATTTGAATTGTTCCTTAGTTATTTTTCTTAAAATTGTTTTCGTTATACTCAAATCCCCCCATCCTTGTTCACATAGCATAAAACTAGGCTAGATACTCTCCGTGGGAACGATCCTTACTCACACTACACATGTATTTTTAGGAGTTTAGGTTTCATTTTTTGGTTGCATGCAACAGCACACCAAATGAATTTTTTTTTTTTAGTTCAAATTTGAATTGTTTTGGAGAATGCAAAACGGTTGATTTGAGCCTCATCAACTAATTGAAATTTCTAAAAACTCAAAAACATTTTGAACTCTGTCCTACTATAAAATATAGGAATTCTGCTTAATTAAATGAGAAAAATAAAAAAGAACCAATCAATAGTGGACATTATCTATTCTGTAGTTACATCCTCAACTGTAAATTCTATTAAATCAATGATCCATCTCCTAGTTACTACAACATGGAGAATCTGTTAACATAATAGCATTAATCATAACAGCTTATTGAAACATGTTAAGGACTAGCAGTGGCAGCAGCCTTGGCATGCCTATCCAAGCTATTGCCATGTAATCACTAAACTAGTAAATGGAGTGGAAAATATATATTTTTTGAGTTCAAATTTGAATTGTTTTTTAGAATGCAAAGAGTTGATCTGAACCTCATTTAATAATGAAATTTCTTAACTATAATCACTTTTGTTTATGAAATTTGGTTGGTAGGTTGTAAATATTCATAAAAGAATTTGAATAAAAATAATTTAATTTGGCAGCTATTTTTCTTTCTCGTTGGTTGTTACTTTTCATCAACCAACATATATGTTTATGAAATTTGATATCTTATATTTTATTTGTGAAGGTTAGAAATGGCCGAAACATCAATATTGGTCCCATTTGTACCTATTCTGTGTTATTGGGGAGGAAATATTTGTTATAGGGAGCAAGGGAGTATATGTTATGATATGAATGCTCGACGTAGCATTAGGTTAAGGAGGGGAACAACTTATACTGAACTTTTGGCAATGATGTATGCTATCACTGAAGGTGGATATGACAGAGTTCTGCATAAAGATGATCTGCCGATTTCTAATCAACCACAACAATTACATACCATTAGAAGTAGTTGATGATGAGACAATGCAAACAATGATTGAAGTTGTTTTAGAAAATCAGGCCTTATATGGCATCGACATGTATGTGGAGAAAGAAAATGTGCATCATCCTTGTGCGGTCTCTCAACTACTAGAGATGGAATCTGGTTTTTATACTTGATTACTCACATAGGATAATGATGGGCCAATTGCCAACTCTATCCCCATGGCACATCAAACTTCCAGTCCTATGTTGATAAATGATACATGTCATACAAAACATGTGTGATTTCTTATTGAGCATCTTGTTCAGGTTGAGAGTGAGGACATTTGCAACCATGACATAAATGTAAATGATTGCTCTGCCATATCAGATACAGACAATGATATGGTGCAATTGGCTGATAATGATGACATGAATGAGCCCGGATAAACATATCATTCATTTGCATGAGGCTGATTCTCTATTTTTTTAAAATGTGAATTTTGGAGATGATGTTGGTAGTAGTGGTTCAACCTTTCTACACCATACTCAGATTTGGGATCCATTGTACAATGAGTTGGCTAAAGGCATTGTTTTCAACGATAAAGAAAAATTGCAACATGTTGTCAAAGAATTTTCAATAAGAGCTCACCATCAATACGAGGTGCTTGAAAGTAATACAGAAATATAGGTTGTGAGGTGTAAACTTCACGAAGAGTGTGGGTGCAAATGGAGGCTGCGTGCTATTAAAAGGAAAAAAAATTGGAAGATTTGAAATCACAAAATATGAGGACCCACACATTTGTATACACCCGTAGATGAACTTGGATCATGTGCAATTAGATTCCAAGTTAATTGCAAGTGAGATACAAGGTGCAATAAGGGTTGATCCTGCAATGAAGATAGATTTAATTGTCGAACAAATGCAAGAAAAATACAATTACAATATGTCCTATAGGAAAGCTTGGATTGCAAAGGAGAAAGTAATTTCTATGATATTTGGAGATTTGGAGAGCTCGTATAAGTTGTTGCCTAAATTTATGGGAGCTCTTGTTAAATATAATCCAGGCACAATTGTGAAATGGTTGTATTGTAATACTGACAACCGAGATGTGGCACAATTTGGTCGGATCTTTGGTCACTTAGTGCATCAATTCAAGGATTTGTGCATTATCAACCACTTATCAGTATTGACGGCACACATTTCTATGAAAAATACAAGGGGAAGTTGTTAATTGCAATGGCTATTGATGGTAATAATCAACTTTTTCCCCTCGTATTTGCAATTGTTGAAGAAGAGAGTTACAACAGTTGGTTATGGTTCCTTAGTTTACTAAGGTTGCATGTTGTGGGGATAAGGCAAGGGATTTGTTTGATATCTGATCGACATAAGGGTATAATTGTTGTAGTCAATAATGTCAATTCTGGATGGGAGGAGCAAAACACATGTCACAGGTTTTGCTTACGACATGTGCGTCGCAATTTCAATAACAAATTCAAGGATGCCCATCTGAAGTCGCTTGTTGGGCTATTGAGAGTGCACATCAAATACGCAAATTCAATTCCATTATGTAGAAAATTAAAACCATAAATCCAAAGGCATGGGAGTGGCTGAATAACATACCTACAGCACAATGGACAATTGCACATGATAGTGGTCAACGCTATGGACATTTGACTACCAACATCCCTGAGGTTTTTAATGGTATGTTGAAAGGTGCACGAAATTTTCTAATATTTGCGTGTGTACAACTTTTTTTTAATTGTCTTGTCAAATGCTTTTGTGGTAGGCAAGCTTTTGGGTAGCAAGCTTTATGCGATGGTTGCACATATATTCCTTTTGCTATTACAAAGATTTTGTGTTACCAATCTAAGTTAGGTGGACATCGCATCATCGAGTTCAACAGAAACTCCGATGAGGCTGCAATGATGATGAGGAGGGGTTACTCACATTAGTATTAACACGTGATGGAGTATGTTCATGTGGGAAATGGGTCATCTACAAAATTTCATGTTCTCACGCCTCAGCGGTGTTTGCACAAGCTTCAATTGATGGATGGAGTTGCATAGATGAATGTTACAAGTTGTCAAAAAATATGGCTATATACGCATCTGAATTGCACCCTCTTTACCATCCAGATTATTGGGATGAGCCCACTGGTCCAACTTTGTGCCCCGATCCTATTTTGAAAAGAATCAAAGGTCATCCGCAATCGACACACATTCGAAATGAAATGGATACGGGGGCAAGTCACCAAAACAATGTGGGTATTGTAAGGTCAAGGGACATGATAAAAGAACTTATCCAACAATAAATCAGCAACCCACGGGGAACTAACTCAACTACTCAAGTAGATGTCGAATAGATTTTTTCTCCTTGTTCTTTTTTCTTTTTTTAATGATATGGCAGAAATTATATATGTTTTGTACTAGTTATGGGAATTTCTTATCATTTGAATTATGTCATTTTTTATTTCATCAATTCTTTTCTACTTCTTTTAATCTAAAATAGTTGATAATAACAAAAATAAATGTCAAAACAATGTTCTATTAGAAATTGAAATACAATCATAATCAAAATGGATAATTATGTAACTACCATGGACTATATGCAAGGCAACAAAATGACTTATTATTGATCTTAAGAGAACCAGGCAGATATCTTTGAAACTCATCATTGCTTGAGTCACTGTAGTTGGATATTTCAAGGTCAGACACCATCAATGGATCCTCAATGATCTCTACTTCACCAACAATAAGATCAAAATGCTCCTTCTTCACATATTGAATTGCATGAAACCTGTCCAACCTTCGTTGCATTTGATCAATTTCTTATTCAAGCCTAGATATGACATTGTCATCATTAGAAGCCTCGTTTTGACACAAATTAGTTGAACGTGCCACCGACAATAGACTTCAAGCTCACATCATTTGTCAAACAACTTTGGCCATCTCAATCCATCATTTGTTAGGCGACCTATAGTTAGTGGTCGATCGTAAGAGTGGATCATGATATGAGCAACATATGTAAATTGTTAATTTGCATAAATCGGCTTGTTCACAAACTCGCGTTTTACTCCATACCAAGTTTTGCCTCTTGGATCTATGTAAGATCCCATTAACGACCTCCTTCTTTGTGAGGAACTTCCTTCATTTGACTCATTGGATCGTTTGCTTGGGTTGTTTCTTGGCATTTTTTTAGACTGAACAATATGAAATAACTATTTAATTAACATCTCATTAATAGACAATCAGTGCATCACGGGTTATATATCTTTACGTGACATGAAATCTTATTGTTTGACATGATATCTTACTACATGACATGATATCCTATTGCTTGACATGATAAATCATTGTATGCTCACTACAAGACATGTTAAATCAAGCTTTTTAAGTTGCTAACTTTTTATCTCATTTGTCATTTATAATTTATTAATAACAGATGAAGACCGTTCATAGGGAGCTTGTAGATCCCAGGTCGATAGATGGATCTGTACTTTACATGCAACCTACACATAGATCTAGTCGAATATGGGAAGGGCAAGTTTGAAAATTCATACCATACTAATTTTTTATTAACAAAAGTAATTGGGAGTACAAACTTAAGGAAGACACCTACACAAACTGGGGTGGCTTTAGAGAGGAAAAACTTACAATTAATTATACCATTCAACTCAAACGTGTTAAAATATTGCATATTATACTTTTATATATTCATTATGTTGAATTATAGGATCCAGGGTATTTTCATTGTCGTAGGAGTGATAGCCTATTACGACGACCTGCCCTACTTGACATCCACATCCAAGATTACCTACGTCGAATGGGATTTTACGGGATTTATCGAGTTGGATTTATACAACTTGATTGGGCTCTAATCACTGCATTGGTTGAGAGGTGGAGGGTAGAAACACACATCTTTCATTTAAAAGTATGCGAGTGCACCATTACCTTGCAAGACGTGGCTATCCTACTAGGCTTGCTAATAGATGGGGAACCTCTCACAAGTTCTGATGTTAGCTCTACTGTTAATGTCTGCCAGGAGCTGTGCTTGGACTTATTGGGTATTGTACCATCTCAGTCCAATCTTGATGGATCACGGCTAAAGATGAGATGGATTCTTAATCATTTTGCAGAGTTAGCAGAAGATGCAAATGATGAGACCATTTGTAGGCATACTAGGGCCCACATTGTCACGCCCCGAATTTCCACAAACCCGGGGAGCGAGTGAAATAGACAAAAAGGAATAATAAAGGACAATTACATGCATTTCCAAACACTAACCCAATCCCTGTTCTAATACTAATCCATTGGGCCTCGCCCGTTGTTTCAAAACATACAGATAAACATGTATAGTTTAGGGCTTATGCCCTTGTACAACATCAAAATATGCCCCAAGGGCCAAAACATTCCAAGTTCTTTCTTCTATTAAGACATCACCGAGTTTCATGTAGTCAGGGCATCATCTGTAATATGGTATCCCACAAATGGGTCAGCTCAACTCCTAGTATAATATAATGCTAATGCAAGAAACAAAATTAAGGCGTGGCATGCGCAAGTGTACATTTATATCTAAATGTCATCCAATATCATCTATGCAGTACATGAACAGTATGCGTAACGCACCTATGCAAACTCCATGCCACACTCATGTCTCGTTTTACGGTCCTTCCCCGTTGGTCTGCAAGTACCATAGTATGTCTCGCTTCATGGTCCGGCCCTCCTTGGCATACAAGTACCAATGGCCGATTTTGGCTTTTTCACCACAGGATCTACACCCTCATAATGTACAGCACCACGTGCTCAACTCACACCATGTTCTAAGGAATCACACTATGCCAATATGCTCTAATTCCACCATGCCATGATATGATCTTAATAAAGCATCTTATCCACACATGAAGCATGCTTTAGACAATGTATTACACAATAACATTCCAATCACAAAATCCCCTCATCAAGGGTACATGCCATACATAGTCCATTTAAACACATGCCTTAAGTTACATATTTCATACTCTCAACAATTCTCGAAGAATATAATTCACACATTGCACTAGCACATAGAATATACATATAGTCATGATCCACAATTTTCACTTAACCAAACTTTCAAAAAGATAACAAGAAACACATAAACATATAAGCAATCAAATAGATATTTGAATCATCAAGTGAACATGGCAATTATTCCTAAACTTAATCATATTTCTTACTTAGCACAATATATCATACCTAATGGGTTGGTCTCAACCCTAAGAAATCATGCTCGCAATGTAACTGAACTAACAACGAGAATGTGGAAGGTTAGATCGCCTTCTCATTGCCTTTCGGTGTCCCTAAAATCATAAAATATAACTCAGTTTATGGCTACTTGAAACTATGTTATTCATCAAATCTTATGCTTTTATTTTATGAGTTTCTATTTTACTAAAATAAACTCTACCATTGGGTCCGGAACGTCGAACAAAGTCAGTTTAGGCTTTCGTGGAATTCAATTTGGATATCGGGGCTAAAAAGGGCAAAACAGTCATTTTACACTTTTACGGGTTCTAACTTCTCGAGAACTCTTTTGGAAAATCAGACTCCACAATTGAGTCCATAATGCTCAAAATAATAAAAATTCACTATTTGTTTACTTTAATCGGAATTCGTTCGACTGTTTTTCGACTTAGGGGCATTTTGGTAATTTTTAGTGTTCCCACGGGTCTTTTATTTTTTGGGACCTCGTCTCGCAACATGGACCTCACCATTGGATTCAGAATGGTCGAGATAGTCAAAATACACTAATGACTTGTCCAATTTGGACTCCGGGCCATTTTACGATATTTAATTTAATTAAACTAATTTAATTAATTAACCATTATTTTATTACTTGGGGTCAAATTGTAATTACCATAAGTTCTGGGTAAATTCTGAATTTTAAAACTTCCTATTCCAATTTGGAATAGCCAAACAGTGGATTAATCTAAACTTGGATAAGTTATCTTTATTCTCAATTTCAATCCTATTTCTATCTACTATTCTTGTATCCAAACAGCCCCAAATCCATATTTTTAAAATTTTAAAAATCATAAAATAGTTGGATCTAACCCATGGGTGGCTGGGTGGGTCAACCCGACCTGACCCGACCCGTGGCCCAAAACCACAAAAACTCCAACACGTACAACAGCGCAACACGTTGCCAGCCGTGCGACTGGTTGTCTTCTCCAGCGATGGCAGCCAGTTTCTGGCAACGTTTCAACGTCCGACCACTCAGGTCCTCTTCTACTCCTCATGGGATTTCCATATCTACCCTTGGAATTCAGTTTGGATCACTGGAAGGCATCGGAAAATGGAGTTCCTGTCACATCCCCCTTACCCACCCTGTGCGGATTAGGGGCATGCAACCGGCCAGTTAGGCACCCATCGGTTTTTTTTTTTTTTTGAAATCAAAATGCCGACGGTAATCCTAACCACAGGCCATTCATCAGTAACATCCAAGTACAATGCATTCAAATAATATAAGTTACAGCGGAACTAAGGGAATGCATAACACCTTGGCAGAGCCATTAATACATCCATGGTTAACTATTACATCATTGTCCTACAAAAGATACGAGTCTTAGTTTTCAGTACATCATATTCAAAAATGGAGTTTGGTACAAAAATGGTTAATTCATGAGTTCTTCAAAATAGTGCTTCGGGTCTCCAACCCGCTAATCCTGATTGCTGGGTCCCTCATCTGAAAAATGTTAGGGAAGGGGTGAGCTTTAAAAAGCCCAGTGAGTAACACGGGTCCCCTGTCATGGGTTTCAAACCATTGTTGTTTATAAAACAGGTGGTTGAATCAGGCATTTCAGAGGATATAGTTAAATCCGTATATTTAAACAATATTTAAAAACAGGAATACAGTCAAAACATCATAGCAACAGAACAGTTCAATAATGAGCGGAGTAGAACAATATAACAGGATAATAGTACAGTATGCATAATTTAAACAGTGCAATATGCTCATATAGTGTTCAAGTCTGAATTTGGTACCATGAGTCAGTTGTTCTTTTAGTAAAAACAAGGATAATTTCATTTCAATACGGAACAGTGAAATCGGACAGGGTAAAATATAGTCATGCATTGAGTAGAAGCATGAAAGACAGTATATCAGTAGGAACAGTACAGTACAGTATTTAAAAAAATACAATAACTAGACGGTGTACTTATACACCAATTCAGGAGTCTAGGTTACTCACCTTGTGCGGTAACGGGACTTAACTGAGAAGCCTTTCTCTTTTTCTTATCCTTCTTTATCCTAGAAAATTTATGAACATTTCGTAAATCTCACATGAATCTTAACTTGGTTTATTTTAATTCAAAATTCAACCTGAGTTAGACTATCTCGCTGTCTATGTGTTTTTATGATAATTGAAATTCACCTTTGCACCCACTCTTTCAGGGTTTCCGTGTCTTCCTGTTTCTTTAGTTTAGCCTCTGCGACCATTGCCTTGGTACGCATCTTGTATATAAACGGTCGAACGGAGACTACCTCGGTTGTTTTGGCTATCCTTATGTGCCGTTCGATAATCTTTTGTTGCCACAATAGTTGTCGCATGAACTCCTGTTGCTTCTTGTCAGCTAGTCTTTCGGCTCTAGACATAATGGTAAATTTCTTGTTTTTCCCTTCCATGACTGGCTTGAGTTTTTATCCTATAGCATAATCCCAAGATGTCAGGATGTGTACTACCTCTAGGCAGTCCGGTCATGAAATTATTTAAGCTTTCATTGGATTAGTTCTTAGTTCATTCGGATGTTATCTAACTTGATACAGGGCTAGGGGTATTTTGGTTATTTCACAGTTGTGAAGTTTGATTCCGATTCGTCATCCGATCACGTGTATAGTCCCATACGTGTCAGGGTTTCTATTGTTTTCAGTTTCGTCTCAATCGGACTTTGTTTGGGTTCTAAACAGTGTCAGGGGCAATTTGGTAATTTCATATGTTGTATTTTTTGGTACTTCATCTGCTAATACGGACCTTACCGTTGAGTCCAGAGCGTCCGACATAGTCAAAATAGACTGTCGTTTAGTGTAATTCGGTCCTAAGTGTCACTAGGGGTAATACAGTCATTTTCCCCTTTCGGGTCCGTATTTCTCGGGGCCTAGTTTCGCAAATCGGACCTCACCATTGAGTTCGGAATGTCCGACATAGTCAAAATAGACTATATTTTAGTTGTATTTGGGTTCGGGTATCATCAGGGGTAGTACGGTCATTTACTCTTACGTGTCTGTATTTTTCGGGACTTAATTTCCCAAATTGGACTCCGCCATTGAGTCCGGAATGTTTGAAATAGTGAAAATACACCATTCATTTGACTTATTTGGACTTCATTTGACCTATTAATGACCTAGGGGTAATTTGGTCATTTTTATTTAATTAATAAATTAATTAAATAATTTATTTTATTATTTATTAAATTATCAGGGGTATAAATGAATTAAAATTTCAGAATCTGGGCCAGAGTCAAATTTCCCAAAACTGTTGGGGTCTTTATGAAATTTTCAAAAGATTTAAACTGAACCAAAGGGTTCAGTCCTTATGCAATTGAACCGGACCGGTCCAATCCGGTTCTAACCGGTTCAGGGTAATGTGCTGACGTCAGGATGACGTCAGCCCTACAATTTAAATTTAAATTTAACAGTAACAAAACGACGTAGTTTTAAGTTCGGTTTATACCCGTTTTTTATTCGGGTCGGGGTCCGACCCGAAGACCCGATCCAAGACCCGTTACTGTTCATCGTCCCTACCCGTATAGGGCTACTGTTGCCCTAGAAATTTCAGAAATTTCTCCTTCGATTTCGTGGGGTTTTGTGCATCCATTTTCACTGCTTTCCATCTTAATCGACTTCTGGTAGTCATATTAACAATCTAACATCAATTTAGAGCATCGGATCGAGCTCTAATGGCCCTGTTTCAAAATGATAACAGTGACCTACGATGGGTTCGTATATGCTCAGTTCTCAACCAAAATGAGTGCGGTTTGGCTCAAAATTATCCTTGTGTCACAAGGACTCGATCCCCATTTTCATAACTTAGTTTGGTTGCGGTTTCGGTGGGGTTGGGTTTGGAGCCCGTGACCTGCAACTCACGGTTTGGGGGTCAAGGTTGAGGTTTTAAGGTCGCGGCCTAGGATTTTTGTGATCCTAGGGAGGTCTATTTCAGGTCCAAAGCAACCAAAATAGATTTGGTGCAAGTCGAACCAGACCCACCTCAGTTCAGGTCATCCATGGCAGTTTGCTTACGGGTTGGTGGTTTGGGCAGTTCTGATGGTCCAAAAGTTCCAAATCGATCCAGATTTTATGGTCTAGACGTGTTACATGCAATAACAATTCCCAAACAGCAAAACAGAAACCGAAATTTCCCCAAGAGAAATTCAAAGTTTTGGATGGCTTACCTTCAAACAGTGGTCTCCTCTCTGGTTTGTGCTTCAAGCAGGACCTTCAACAGTTGGTCTTGATCCCTCCGTGCACTCCCAGTCCTTAGCTCCCTTCTATTGCTTCTTCAATGGCCAAGCCCCACATTCAAGCTATCTCTCTCTAACTTCCTCTCTCTAACCCACTTTCTCTCTCTAAAAATCAGTATACAGGATATCTCTCAATATCAGTTTACAGGGTCATTTTTGCAGATCTGTTTTTCCCTCCAATGCATATATGGAGATCATGTAAATCAGATTTTTACTTGATGTTTCATCTCCCTAAGTGCATGATGGATTTGCATGCATTTTGGTTGGGAGGAGATGTAATCATGGTGGGATAGGCATGATGGGCTATAGCATAGGGTGATGCATGCTGATGTGTTGCATGCTTGGTTATTGGTCACTTTGGGGAGAGGCCAAATCTGATTGCTATTTAAATATATATCTTTGCATATATATGCACAAAGGTGCTCTTAGCTTAGTTGGTAAATTTTTGGTAACCCAAATTCTGCCTAGGTTGGTCAAGGGATCAAATCCTCTTGGCCACAATTTTTGGTCTTTTTCCCATATTTCGGGCTTAGGCCCTGTTTGGCTGCGCATTAATGCAGTTTCACTGTTTTCTTCCTAACTTTCATTCTGTAGCTTATTTTTCGACGCGGTTTCTTTCAGTCAACTCCTAGTTAGGTTAGCTTCAGTGTCTAAGGGTTCAGTGACAGTAATCAGTTTCTCAGAATTTTTAACATTTGCTAACATGGGTTTTGTCAGTGTTAAACAGTTGATTCTAAACAGTTAAATGCCAGATCAGATTTCAGAAAGAGTTTTTCATTACATAATTTAATAATTAAGTCTGGGGTGTTACAGTTCCAGCCAGCTTCGGCGAGCTGTCCCGACTTTCCAACGAACTGAATTTTCACTTTTTCATGACTTTTTAGCCATTGTTTTGAGCCCAAATTTTACCTACAAGTTGCTGCACTTATGAAAAAGAATTTCCAATTCATAAAACAAGCTAAATAATTAAAAAATCCAATGACCCAGAAATTTCTTTCAAACTTTAAATTGGTTTTTCTCACTCGTTTCTTAACCAAATGAGTTGCGGTTTCTTCCGAAATTCACCATTTTTCATGCTCTTTACAACCATACTATCCAATCTATCATTCATGCTTGTTAAAATTTAAAAAAGAATTGAGTTGCTTTTTTTTCTGAGTTTTTGCTTGCAGTTTCTACCTCCAAGTGCTCTAGCTTCTTCTTCTGGATCCTCTAATGTTCTCAACTTCTCACGTTTTCCTTTGCTTCCTTTCTATTTTCTTTCTAACTCAAACACACACGCATACATGTACATCATCACCACACTGCCCTTCTCTCTTCTGATTTCTCTCTCTCTATGGCCAGGCCTGCACACACTCAACCCCTACACGCCTTTCTGACTTCTCTATCTTGCCCCATATAGAAATGCAGCTTTGCATTTAATGCATTGCTTGCATTTCTAGGTTTTCCATATATATATATATATATATATATATTATATCACACACACATACAGTAGTACACTACCGCACACACACACACGGCCCCCCCTTTTTGCACACACAGCTGTTGTGTACTTGTGTATATGTTTATATATATATATATATTTAATTGCATGTATATATATAAATATATATATATAACTAATAATATTGTATACACATACATGTATACATACACAACACACCATTTATACACATCCCATACACATACATTTATTTAAATAAAGAAAAATTTCATTCCAAAAAAAAAAAAAAATTTCAAATCTCTACATCCTTCCCTCCTTAAAGAAATTTCATCCTAAAATTTAAAATAATTTACTTCTTTGACAAAATTCAAAAAGATCAATTCAATATGTTATTGTGACACAGAGACGTGTAGCCTTACTCATAGATCACCTACCTCTCCCTTAGCCAGGCGACGTGGAATGCATTACCCTCTCCCATTACTCTTTCCCCCCAAAGGAACCTCGTCCACTTGGGCGGGCATGCAGCGGTGTGCAAACATCTCCACACTCCCTGCTAGGGTCTGGTTCCGATCCCATCTGTAACGGCCCACTCCACATGGCACAACACATAATGAAATCCTCCAAAATGCGTTGGCTCCTCAATGCCAATTTTTCAAATCCACCCAAGTATCGTGATCCGCCTCAATAATGTAACATAATAAAAATAAAGGAAAAATCCTCAATATTCACAAGGACACCTTAAAGCCTCTCACACACCTGTTGACCATCTAACAAATCTCGAATTAAGCCATGAAATCACCTAGTGATTTATCACAATGGCATCGTCCCTATATCACCCGTACTTCAAGATCAACCCAATCGAGTACATGTGAAAGGTTAGACTTATGCTTCCTCAACATCGATACATGAAAGACATCATGAACCCTAGATAATTGTGGTGGTAGCGCCAACCGATAAGCTATTTCTCTAATACTTTTATCAATCAAGATCTTGTAAAGGTCTATTACACTCACTTGTGTTCTCAACTAATTAAAGGAACCTGTCAATCATATGGAGCTTATTACATTAGTTTCAGAAACCATTCTCCGCGTCAGGTTCATCATTTAGTCATCTTCGTCATAAGTCCTCAAATTGAGTTTTCAACTCATGTAATTTTACAATCATCACAAGATACGTTATCAAAACATTCCATGAAGAGCTCACTCCTCCCTATAATAGTAATTTCCCCAAGTGAATCATCAAAATATCCCAAACTAATTCATCACTATTAGTGTTCACTCATTACATAAGTTTATGATCATAGTCCATCATTCATCAACTAAGAAAAACAAAACAAAACGAGCATGCATAAGCCCTACTAACAAAACGGCTTCCATCATCAAAGAAAAATACTAGAAAGCCTCATCCTCGAAGATCAATCCAACCACCATGAGGTCACAATAGGAAATTGATCTTAACAAAATTTATAACATTTTCAGACGCCACTAAAGGTCAAAAGCCATAAAATGCACTATTAACATTTTCAATAGTCAATTACTGTTCAATATTAATGTCCATAAGTAACTTCATCCCCCCGAGACGTACTATCTCCAAATAGTCATTACACTCCAAGAGTATCCACCAATATTGATAGGAAATCATAACCCCAACATTAACAACAACTTACCATTTTTGTTCACAAGTCATTGGACTTTCACAAGATCATTCCTATTTCAAATTAAAATTTCCATTCTCAAATTTCATGTTAAACAAAAATTTGAAATTATACTCACTACAAGCTTGACCTAACCATGTCATTCACAATCCATTCTCTATATCAAACAACACGATCACCATACTCTATTAACTAATAATTCAACAATCCAATTCCTCAAGGATAAATCAATAAAATAAAAAAAATCTCTTACTCTTTACCCCAGGTATATTTTCTACACTTTTTCATATATACAAAGTAATGGCAGGCATCCATTTTTTTTTTTTTTTAACATTTTCTTATTCACCTCAGCTATTTTATCTTAGTGTAATCCCTTTCCATTCTACCACATATTATTAAAAGTCTTTCATTTTCATCTCCTCAAGCTTTCAAGCTTTTAATTTTATGCACTATCCAAAAA
Source organism: Nyssa sinensis (assembly GCA_008638375.1). Lineage (NCBI taxonomy): Eukaryota > Viridiplantae > Streptophyta > Magnoliopsida > Cornales > Nyssaceae > Nyssa > Nyssa sinensis. Next base: position 33,573,682 of record CM018034.1, read on the forward strand.
TAAGTTCCAAAATGCAATATAACATGCAAGCACGTATGTACCTAATCCATAGGTGTTATGACAACAAAATCTGCACTACATGTGTCTCACACATCGAAGAATTTAACGTACTCTATCAACGCAATAGCCAGGCAATACACATACCATCAAATTAACTCATTTCTATCAATCTATGCTCTTAAGCGTCATATTCTCATCACATGTATCAACAAAATAAAACATGAAATAAATGCATTTCATCCACTACAAGCAAACTCACATGCTTTATCTTTACGAGGCATCTCTAGGTATTCATACCTAAACATGTATTTTACAAATACATAAACATAGCATGTCTTCACTTTCGTCAACAATATAATAATATAAGACATACTTGTACTAAATTTAAAATTCATAAACTTTTTTTTTCATGCACATACTAAATACGTATTACAGTTCCATCCCGTATTTGGTACATACTCATGCAAGTTCACATTAGCTAATTTCTTTTCCTCATTGCCTTCTATCATCTTATTAAGTATCTTTTACCTTTTTCCTGTATATAACTAGGTGATAAACCTTCTTGGATCACAGCTCCTTTTGTTACTAGGTGATGGATTGGCCAGTCCACACACTTGTAACTCGAGACCTGACACCAACTAGGTATATTCATAACACAATTCCAAGTGATCCTAACTACATGGGTTTACAACCTAGGATATACACTTTACATTATACACTCATAACAAGTAACATTCATTCAACCATTCATATATACATAACATGACTTACTGCATATATAAGTTTTAAATCAGCTATACATGTCCTTATAATTTCATCATTTTCCAAGAAATTTTAAAACACAAAAATTGATTTAACCACAGCATGTTAAGCATACTATGTAATTTATACACATAACCACCCTATTAGGTATTTTATTCACTTCATCAAGTAGTCAGGTATACTACGGATACAAGCACACAACATGTATCATGATTAAACCAAATCATGCAACACTAAATCAAGTAAGTCCTCTAAAAGGATATCTGAAACTTCCATAGAACTGGTGGTAATACTACCGACACCATCTCACTAACGTCATTCCTAAGACTCGCAGAATCTGGCTATCCCAACTTAGTGAATCACACAGGGGTGGCACAAGGCAATCATCACAAGCTCCTAAATAAAATAAACAATCTCTCAAGTATAATATTTATTTGCTAGACCCAGATAATACATTCATTCATAACTCTTTACCCACACATTTTTAAAATGATAGGTAAAAATCACCATTCACTCAAAAGCTATTTAACAATCCAAGCTCTCAAGTTCCAATGCCTCAACCACAATATTTTCACTCCAAGTATATTCACACAATTTGCATCTTAAATACAAGATTCATATTCAAAAATTTACATCATCTAACTCTCAACCTGATATACAATCTTCTCCAAAATAGTAATCAATATTTTTCGTTTATTCAATCATAATTCTAGAATTAATCTTATAGACTAAGTTAGGACTAGGTTCACAATTCACACCTCAATTTGGCCCATTTTATGCGACTCATTACTTTCACAAGACTTACAAGTTCATTGAATCAATTCATTATTCTCATAACAACTAGTATCGATCATCTCATAGGACTAGGTAAGTCAATGGTATCCATCACTAGGTCACCTCCACAGGCCACCACAAAGTAACATATTCCTGTTAAATAAAGAAATCATTTCAATCCTCAACTTTCAGATTCACATCACTTGAATTTATCAATATTCAGTCCTAAGCACGAAATCAAAACTCAATTACATCATAATCTAAATTAATCCACAATAATATTTTTCAGACTATTCATGTTCATACAATTTTCCTAAAACTAGAGATCATCAATCATCACCTGATAACATAACACATCCTGTAAACATACTTGCTCAATCATAATTTATAAAACTCACGTCAACCACCTCCAACCATTGGTTACAATAAACAATTAACAAATTTCTCCCTAATTCAAACATAGCCTTTTTCTAAAAAAATTTCATTTAAACAATACAATATACACAAGTCCAAGTCATGCTAGTATTCAACTAGTCCGAATTACCTAAGGTCTAAACCCCATCCACTATTCCAAGACATTAGATCATATACCATGTTATCACATACGGTCATATCAATATACATATCATCCATGTCGTACACCACACCGCATCACATCACCTAATCACGCATTATAGTATATCATCAACTGACACATAATCACAACAAGCCATGCATCTTGTAAAAATAACCACATAACACACAAGATCCTACCACATACCACCGACAGCTTACACTAAGTCAAATGCTCTCCTCAAGGGTCCCATGGTGTTCAACAACACCTATCATCGCCAAGTATTCTCAAACTAGAACTCTAATACCAAGTTGTCAAAGGCTACACATTACACAAGGTTTACACAAATTTTAAATCATGGATCATAATCCCATTGTGTTAGACAACACTCCACGATCTCTAGGTATTCGAACCTATGCTCTGATACCATGTTGTCACTCTCCAAATTTCCACAAACCCGAGGAGTGAGTGAAATAGACAAAAAGGAATAATAAAGGACAATTACATGCATTTCCAACCACTAACCCAATCCCTGTTCTGATACTAATCCATTGGGCCTCGCCCGTTGTTTCATAACATACAGATAAACATGTATAGTTTAGGGCTTATGCCCTTGTACAACATCAAAATATGCCCTAAGGACCAAAACACTCCAAGTTCTTTCTTCTATTAAGACATCACCGAGTCTCATGTAGCCGCGGCGTCATCTATAATATGGTATCCTACGAATGGGTCAGCTCAACTACTGGTATAATATAATGTTAATACAAGAAACAAAACTAAGGCGTGGCATGTGCAAGTGTACATTTATATCTAAATGTCATCCAATATCATCTATGCAGTACATGAACAGTATGTGTGACGTACCAATGCAAACTCCATGCCACACTCATGTCTCGCTTTACGGTCCTTCCCCGTTAGCCTGCAAGTACCATAGTATGTCTTGCTTCACGGTCCGGACCCCGTTGGCATGGCAAGTACCAATGGTCGATTTTGGGTTTTTCACCACAGGATCTACACCCTCATAATTCACAGCACCATGTGTTCAACTCACACCATGTTCCAAGGAATCACACTATGCCAATATGTTATAATTCCACCATGCCATGATATAATCTTAATAAAGCATCTTATCCACACATGAAGCATGCTTTAGACAATGTATTACACGATAACATTCCAATCACAAAATCCCCTTATCAAGGGTACATGCCATACATAGTCCTATTTAAACACATGCCTTAAGTTACATATTTCATACTCTCAACAATTCTCAAAGAATATAATTCACACATTGCACTAGCACATGGAATATACATACAGTCATGATTCACAATTTTCACTTAACCAAACTTTCAAAAAGATAACAAGAAACACATAAACATATAAGCAATCAAACAGATATCTGAATCATCAAGTCAACATGGCAATTATTCCTAAACTTAATCCTATTTCTTACTTAGCACAATATATCATACCTGATGGGTTGGTCTCAACCCTAAGAAATCATGCTCGCAATGTAACTAAACTAACAGCGAGAATATGGAAGGTCAGACCGCCTTCTCCTTGCCTTTCGGTGTCCCTAAAATCATGAAATATAATTCAGTTTATGGCTACTTAAATTATGTTATTCATTAAATTTTATGCTTTTATTTTATGAGTTTCTATTTTACTAAAATAAACTCTACCATTGGGTCCGGAACATCAAACAAAGTCGGTTTAGGCTTTCACGAAATTCAATTTGGATATCCAAGCTAAAAATAGCAAAACAGTCATTTTACACTTTTACGGGTTCTTACTTCTCGAGACCTCTTTTCACAAATCAGACTCCACGGTTGAGTCTACAATGCTTGAAATAATAAAAATTCACTATTTTTTTTACTTTAATCGGAGTTCGTTCGACTGTTTTTCGACTTAGGGGCATTTTGATCATTTTTAGTGTTCCCACGGGTCTTTTATTTTTTGGGACCTCGTCTCGCAACACAGACCTCACTGTTGGATTTAGAATGGTCTAGATAGTCAAAATATACTAATGACTTGTCCAATTTGGACTCCGGGCCATTTCACGATATTTAATTTAATTAAGCTAATTTAATTAATTAACCATTATTTTATTACTTAGGATCAAATTGTAATTACCATAAGTTCTGGGTATATTCTGAATTCCACAATTTCCAATTCCAATTTGGAATAGCCAAACAATGGATTAATCTAAACTTGGATAAGTTATCCTTATTCTCAATTACAATCCAATTTCTATCTACTATTCTTTTATCCAAACAACCCCAAATCCATATTTTTAAAATTTTAAGAATCATAAAATAGTTGGATCTAACCCATGGGTGGCTAGGCGGGTCGACCTGACCCGACCCGTGGCCCAAAACCACAAAAACTCCAACACACACAGCAGCGCAACACGTTGCCAGTCGTGCAGCTGGTTGTCTTCTCCGACAATGGCAGCTAGTTTCCGGCGACGTTTCGACGTCCAACCACTCGGGTCTTCTTCTACTCCTCATGGGCTTTCCATATCTACCCTCGGAATTCAATTTGGATCACCGGAAGGCGTCGAAAAATGGAGTTGCAGCCAGCTCCGGCGAGCTGTCCCAACTTTCCGGCAAACTGAATTTTCAATTTTTCATGGCTTTTTAGCCATTGTTTTGAGCCCAAATTTTACCTACAATTTTCTGCACTTATGGACAACAATTTTCAATTCATAAAACAAGCTAAATCGTTCAAAAATCCAATGACTCGAAAATTTCTTTCAAACTTTAAATTAGTTTTTCTCACTCGTTTCTTAACCAAATGTGCTTGCGATTTCTTCCTAAATTCACCATTTTTCATGCTATTTACAACCATACTATCCAATATATCATTCATACTTGTTAAAAATTAAAAACAGAATCGAGTTGCTTTTTTTTTTTTGAGTTTTTGCTTGCAGGTTTCTACCTCCGAGTGCTCTAGCTTCTTCTTCTGGATCCTCTAATGTTCTCAGCTTCTCACGTTTTCCTTTGCTTTCTTTCTATTTTCTTTCTGACTCAAACACACATGCATACATGCACATCATCTCCACACTGCCCCTCTCTCTCTTCTGATTTCTTTCTCTCTATGGCTAGGCCTGCACACACTCAACCCCTACACCCCTTTCTGACTTCTCTATCTTGCCCCATGCAGAAATGCAGCTTTGCATTTAATGCATTGCTTGCATTTCTAGGTTTTCCATATATATATATATATATATATATATATATTATATCACACACACACAGCAGTACACTACCGCAGACACACACACGGCCCTCTTTTTTTGCACACACAACTGTTGTGCACTTGTGTATATGTTTATATATATATATATAATTACATGTATATATATAGATATATAACTAATAATATTATATACACATACATGTATACATTCACAACACACCATTTATACACATCCCATACACACATACATTTATTTAAATAAAGAAAAATTTCATTCCAAAAGAAAAAAAATTCAAATCTCTACACACATCCTGCAACTTATTGGTGGATCCTTCTTTGCCGATAAATCATGGTATAAGGTAAATTTAATGTATCTTCCATTGCTTAGAGAGTTAGAGGATGCAAGGAACTTTAGTTAGGGGAGTGTCATCCTTGCATGCCTTTATCAAGAGATGTGTCGGGTTACAAAGCCTACTACCTCAATAATAGGTGGCCCACTTATTTTATTATAGGTATATTAATACATGTTAGTTTGTTTTTAAATTTTTTTGTTACATTAAATATTTATTAATATATTTGTAATCTATTTGAAAAATTATAAACGTAGGAGAGGTTGATACAGATCCTACCTAAGAGATAAGTTCTTAGGGAGAATGTGGATAGCGATGAGCCATTGCCATTAGGGTTATAAGTGGAGAACCACCTTATATGTTCGAGAGACACCGATCCATGTGTTTCGCCATTATCGGGAACAGCTAGACCAAATGCGAGACTATCCGGTTATTTTCACAATATAAATTATATAAATTAAGTTGATCTATTTTGATGTTTACTCATCCTTAATTTTGTTTCTTGGCATATAGATGGTACGACAGCCCTACACTGATGATGTAGTTACATCTTTACCTGCATACTGCCTTGTCGGTAATGATATATGGCGAACGATGTCACCACTAATTTGCTTTGACGGCATATTTGAAATAGTGGTATGAATTTAATTGATATGTTCATGTTTATTATATTGCTTTTTATATTTTAACATTTTTACTTATAATTAATTGTTTATTTTACTTGCAGTCAAGTTCCCTCAGCTAAATACATCTAAAAGCTCGTGAGGGTCGTGCCGATCGGGTTTACTCACACCATCCCTTTGCTGATATTCAGACACTGAGTTATTCTACCCTAGAAGCAATTCATTCTCATCAGTGTATCATGGACGAGCACATATCAGGCGACCCAATGCCATCACAATCAGTACCAGTGCCTCGAGGATGAGGTCATGGCATTATAGCATATGAGAGATGTCATCGTCTTGACGGCACTTCAATCTCCGATGCTCCTTCTTCATCATCAATTACATTTCCATCCGCGTACACTACACATGCACATAGATCCACGCCACCCGATACACTTCCTAAAATGCATCTCTCCCATTGATTATCCTCTACAAAATGCCATGCACACAGAAGCAATTGAGATAGGTGGGATAGGTGATGACATGGGCATTAAGGGGTTGACAGTGGCTCACGACGATGGAGATGACGTGGGTGGTATGGGTGAAGATATAGATTGGGGATTTCATCCTGATGACATACCACGAGGTACACATACTCATCATACACGTTGTCAATTTGAAGTCGGTGGTCCTTCTCAAGTCACACAAGTTGAGCAACAACTTGAACGCCCACGTAGAAGGCCAGTTCGTCAAAGGAGACTACCTGGATGTGGGACTTGAATTTATGAGGAAGTTTATATTATTTCAAGTCAAATTTAATGGTATTGCATTATTTGTTATCATCCACTTGTTCGGATATCCATCTAAATTCTTTTGTTAAAATGAGCACTTATGTTAAATTACTCTCAGTTTGCTAAATTAATGAAAGTGCTGATATTGATTTGTTACTGATCAATGGGTTGATGCCTTAGGAAAAATGTGTTAAATCATTGCAAATCTTGAGATATTTTTTGTGTTTCTGACAAATTTTTCCTTTCGTGCTGATGTCAAAACCTTAAATTTTGAGTCCCTTTACATATTTAGTGCAAAAACTTTTTGTACTTGTCTTAACAGTTGGAGGCATTCAAGAGACAATTGATGCAATCCTTAAGTGACGATCATTTGTCTGTAAGTTTTTTTATGCCCGTTCAAGTTGTTCATAAACCTTGTGATTCAAGTTCATTGCTCATCTTCATACTTGAACATTTCTTTGTAGTTTAAATTGACATTCCATATTGACGAATACATATGATTGGAGAACTAATTCATCATTGTGTTTGTGTTTCAACAGCAAGCTGAAATTGTATTTGTGCAGCCAAAAAGGATACTAAAGAATGATGAGCTAACATTCATCATTATTTATGTTCTTTGTTATTATCCCCGTGCAATATAAATTTAGTTCTTAACATACTTAGATATTACTTCCTATGCTGCTATATATTGGTTCTAAATAAAAGGATGTTGAAAAAAATGAGCAGAAAAATAGAGCATGGCAAAGGAATGCAGAAGTATCACATGGGGCATCAATATCCAATTGAAGTGGCAGGTATTTTATTTGTATGGTTGTCTATATTTGTGTGAACATTGGAGTACTAACATATAGCATCTGGTTTTCGTAGATAATTCTGAAGTTGTTGCCTTGTTCAGTTTAATGAAAGTAAAATGTTTGTGAATCTGACTGTGCAAAATGTTTTGTTTGATGAGCATATTTCTCCTATATATAATAATCTGATTTCTGAGATCATAGAAATTTCTCCTATACATACATATCTATATATCTATCTACTTATAGTTGTCTTTCGTTTCACTGTGTGGTGGTTTCCTTTTTGTAATCTTCACGAGTCATGGAGGCTCAGGAATTTGAACATCTTTCCATCTGAATCAAGTGTACATGACAAAAATTTGGGTGAATCTTCGATAGGACTAGCAGTGGCTGATTTGTCACGAATTCAATATGCATTGGGGGAGGGGTAAGTTCTTCTACTCTACCCTTGCTATGTCTAGTTGTGTACTTATTGCTCAGTTCTTCAATCCACAAAATACTATTTAAATCATTATTACATAATATATTGTTGATTACGCCTTGATTGGATGTTTACTGACTGGAGCCTCAAGAATTTAAACCTGTAGATATTTTCCTTAAGCTTCCTCATTCACTTTTTTGGAACACGAGTTCAGCTTCACCATCAGTTCTTTGGATATGATTCTGAATTAGCCTCTATCCCCCTCCCCCCCTCTTATTGGTTGCCCGAACTGGAAAATTTCTCCAAAGGGAGGGTAGGATCTTAAAAACCCCTCCTGAGGTTCTTTTTTTTTTTTTAAATTTATTGAATAAACTTTAAGTCTATAATTATGTGTTAAACACCACTATGTTCTGTGTGTGGGGGTGTGTGAGGCACCCTTACTCGACTGGTTGAACCACAAGATTGGCATCTCTGGATAAATGTTCTGCTGATCTTCCATATATTGCACATGCAGACTATTTTGTTGCTACCTATTGTTCCACATGGTGTTTTGCAACTTGGCTCATTGAAAATGGTGCGTTTATATATTGTCTATTATAGTTGTCATGTATTGGTGTTGTGGCAGTGTTGATACTACTGATTCTAGAGTGTGAAAGTAAGGGAATGGAAATTGAAATATGGTTTCTTTTTCTGAGCACCCATCTTGATACCTTGAGAACTTAGCAAAATATATTTATTGTCAATGTGAAGTTATATTTTTTAAGGAATACATTTATTTAATTAATTAATTTTGTGTGTATTTAAAATGGTGCTTCATTTGTTTGCAATATTCCATTATTAAAGCATATGTGTGGGTGATACTATGAGGTAACTGCATTATCCTGGAATTCTTCTCTTACTTTGCCCATAAAATCTTTTTTATTAGGAAATAAGTCCTTAGTTGAACTTTGGAAGACAATTTGCTAATAATTATTGGATCATGCCAGGTGCATCCTCATTTATTAGGAATCCATCAGACTAGAATGCCTCTGCCCCTTAAAATGGAAGAGGAGCCTATTTATGTGAATGCAAAGCAGTATCATGGAATTTTAAGGCGAAGATAGTCACGAGCTAAGGCAGAGCTGGACTCAACAGTTCACTGATTGAATGCAAAATTTCACTACTTTTACAGAACTGGATAGGCCACGATGAGAGTGAATGAAAGTACCGCCAGCTTGGGTAATTTCTGGATTACTACATTGACAGAACCAATAAATCAAAGTTGGGTAAACTTGCTCCAATGCTTAGCAGCATGTCGATGATTTGCATGGATTGTTACGTGGTCACAAGCCAAGATTGCTCAAAACAATTTCTGACAAAACTACTGGGAGAATCTCCAAAAAAATTGTAAATAACTTCAGTCAAACCTGTGTTCTTGCATGCAATGAATTTGTTAAGACTAGTCAAGTTAAAGAATTTTTGTGTCCAATGACTGGCATAAGCTATGGGCATAGACAAGGTCAAAGATTCGAAAACTTTATTTTGGAGTTACATATCAGTAATTAATTACTCAGACTATTGTATTAGTTATTGTTCTAGGGAGATAATTTTATGCAGCCATAAAATTTAACATTCAACTTTTAGTAATCACATCTGTACGCACTTATCACAAGAAATAAAATGAATCACATGTGTACCCATTGCTTAATACCCACAATGAAATGTGAAGTTTTTTATTATTGCTACAGTTTACTAGTTCCCATAAGCTTTATTGGCTTGAAAAAAAATGACTTCAAAAACATAAGATAGTATAACTGTCAAGTAGCAAAGAAGAAAGGGGAGAAATCACGAACCATGTAAAACCATGAACTAGACAGCATAAGAGAGTAGAAAAACATACCTTATAAACCATAAGACAGTAGAAAGCATCAATTATATATGGCCATCAAGAAGGAGAGAGTTGAGAAGGCAAAATAATTGTAGCTTGGCACTTCCAAGGTTTGCATAATACCTGATGACGATTTCTTAATAAAAATAATTTTCTGGATCAGGATTTTAAAGAAAAAATAGTTTTTTGGATTAGGATTTAAAAAAAAAAAAATGTTTTAAAAGAGTCATTCAGAAAGACGCTTTTGAAATCGTCATTCAAAACAGAAAGATGCTTTCATTATTTAATATTTGAAAAAAATTTATTTGAAAAGCGTCTTTTTGAAGTACGCTTTTAAAAGTAGAAAAACGTTTTTTAGAAATACGATTTTAAAACAACCCTATTTTCTTAAATAAGTTAAAAGGAAATAAATTTCCTTTTTACTATAGTTCAAAATTTAACTCGCTTAACAAGAGTTCTGATCTTCAAGAGTTTCCGTGAGACCCAAGAATAGTTGCCCGGACATTTCACCTCCCAAAGGTGTCTAGATGTGAGGAGGTTAGATTGCACCCATTTGGTCCACATGGAAGAAGAGGCAAGCTTGCACAAATGTCATGTATGCTTTGAGGTAGCTGCTGTGTTCCATTCCACCAGTTTCCTTGTGCCAAGGCTACCATCATTGTGGGGGAGACTAACCTCTTCCTAAGCCACGTTCCCTTTACCACTCTGAGGGTCGGCACCATGCCATAGGAAAGACCAGAAGCATTGTTCAATTTACTTTATAATCTTTTTTTGGGTAAAACAAAGTGGGATGTCTAGTAGACTCCATTGAAACCAAAAAAAGAACATAGGAAAACATGAACGTGCTATGAAATAGCTTAGTCTTTGGACCATCAATCCGAAAATAATAATTACTTCAATAACATGCAAATTGCAAATCTACCGAAGTAAAAGTTTTGAATGTTTGGAAAACTATAATAGAATGATTAATATTTAATGAGTCTTGTGTCTATAAACCATTACAATTGATATACCACTATGTGACACACCAACCTACTGCATGACACGTGTGACTGTAAGATCGGCTCGCGACCAATAATACAGCTCATGCTCGGCCATATAACTTATGCTCAGTCACTTAGTTCGTGTTCGGCCTTATAATCTGTGCTCGGTCATTCAGTATATGCTCGGTCATCCGGTTTTCATGCTCGGTCACATGACTTATGTTCGGTCATTCAGTTCATGATCGGTCGTATACCTCATCCTCAGTCAATCAAAGGCATTACCCATATAAACCGAGCTCAGAGTATCAAAGCAAGGCAGCTCTCCTACAAATCTAAATATATGCATACGCAAGCCTGCAATACAGCAAATCAATAGTCAGATCTTATCACCGCCTCCATAGTCTCCAAGCAGGAAATAAGGAAGCTGTTTCCAACAAGGAAACTGCCACACTGAGTTGCCATATTCAACAAGGTAACTGATATCTCCGAAAATCCGATCCCTATATTCATGGCTCCAAATCCTAATCAACTTAGGAGAGACATTGCCTATAAATTCAACCCTAAAGGTACGCTTTACGGTCATGCTCATTATTTTGGCTTTTATTATAAGTCTTTCAATTCAGTTTATTGACTTAAGCATCGGAGCGACTACCGCCGGAGCCAACTCGGTGGTCCTCTGATCTTCCGTTTCGAAGTGTTTCGCAGGGAGCTGAGCTTGGATCTCACGTGGGCCAAAAAGGGCAGCATCAGTTTGGCGCCGTCTGTGGGAACGACAATCACCAAGTGCTCTACTCAATCTAAGCTCATCTTCCGTTTGTCAAAAGGATCATGGCTCCCAACTTACGACCCAGGAAGAATACTCAAAACCCTCATCCTCAACCAACCGCCGGACGAGGAAGAGGGACAGTGAATAATCCCGTACAACAAGAGCTGATCGAAACTAGGCGGCAGAACCAGTTGCTACGGGAACAGCTTTTGACTATGTCCAGGACCCTGGCAATGTTTACCCAGAATCATGAAGCCAACCTCCAAAATCCACCCGTTGCCACAAACACTCAGGAGAACAGCCTCCTACGGCTGCCGGTATTCGTGAAGATCCCCAGCTGTCGACAGCAACCGGCCAAGGAGTTCCCGCCTTTGTCCCGGAGGTCCATTATCGAAGCACTACACGAATCCCCATCCCTGGGGCCTCGGGAGTAAACCACGCTCCACAAAGGTCACCTCCTCGAGTGGTTCCCGCACTACCAGTACAAGAGAATCAGAACAACCCCCTAGTAATGGGCCAGGATCAGCCTACTCAAGTAGGCCCTGAGGTCACGAGACCTGCCTCACACCAGCCCGTCTTGCCAAGGGGGTCAGTAAGAGCTGAAGAAGTTGCCGAATCAATGGACCGCACTGCCAATATAAGAGGGGCCCAATATCCGGAACAGGACGAGCTGGCCAGATTGCTCGGGAGGTCAGCCACCCCGTTCACTAATGCTATCATGGCTGAGGAGAGACCCAAGAAATTTATCGTCCCCAAGTTCACCCCTTATGATGGAGCTGGGGACCCGGGGGACCACCTCTCTCACTACCAGCACACCATGGCTTTACACGGTACTTCTGATACTTTCCTATGCCGAACGTTCGTGACCAGCCTCAATGGTACCGCCCTGAAGTGGTTCCACCACCTCCCGCCGAACTCAGTGTCTAGCTTCTATGAGCTTGGCAGAAGATTCCTGGACAGATTCATGACTAGCAGGAGGCTGAGAAAAGGTCCAGAATTCCTGCTAAACATAAAGCAAACAAGGGAAGAATCACTCAGGGGGTACATAGCACGTTTCACGCCGAGCTCACGGAGGTGACAGACTGCAGTTCCGGCTTCTTGGTGGCTGCTCTGGCCGCTGGTCTTGCACAAGGAGGCTTTAGAGACTCCCTGACCAAAAATCCCCCCGCAGATATGGCGGCACTCATGGACCGTGCAAGGAAGTACATCAACTTGGAGGAGGCCAAAGACACCTCTAGAAAAGTCAAGGAACAAGCTCAGAAGGACGACCAGAAGAAAGATGGTCAAAAGAAGGACGACCAAAGGAAGGACACCAGCTCGGCTAGGAAGAGAGTCAGGAGCCCAGAAAAAAGGGGGGCCCCCAGAAACTCCTACAATTCCGGGCTGAGAGAACTCAACCACTTTACTCCTCTGAACGCCTCTCCATATAACATACTGAAGCAAGTAAAATCTCGGGAAAATCTAAGGTGGCCAGAACCTTTGAAAGGAGACCCCAGCTACCGAGATCAAACCAAATACTGCGATTTTCACAAGGACCGAGGACACACAACCAATACCTGCAAAGCTCTCAAACATGAGATTGAGCAGCTAATAAGGAGAGGACGGTTACAGGAGTTTGTCAAGCAGAACGGAGGGCAAAACCCCCGTGACGAACGACCCCAACAGAGAAAGGTCGACCAGAGGCAAAAACAGAAAGAGGGCAGGAACGAGCCCCCATGACAGAACAACCAGGTGATCTTTGTCCTACACGCAGATTCCCCTGCAACAAGCACCTCTAACAGGTCAAGGAAACGTTATGCTCGGGAGGCCAAGTCTGCTCCCAACATCGTACAGGTCGCTAACTTGGAGAAAAGGTTAAAACCCGTACCAGAAATCCAATTTACGGATCATGACCTTATGGGAGTACATTGTCCTCACAGTGACGCCCTGGTCATCTCCCTCAAGATCGCCAACTTCGAGATCCGAAGAGTCCTCGTCGACACTGGGTGCTCAACTAATGTACTGTTCTACGACCCTTTCAAGCATATGAAACTCAACCCCAATGACATAAAACCCACGGGTATAATCATGGCGGGCTTCGACGGAAACACCAACACTCCACTAGGGAGGGTCGATCTGGCCACAACTGCAGGTGAAGGGGACGGGCAAAAGACCACGATAGCTGAGTACATGGTCCTAAAAGCCAAATCTCCCTACAACGTCATAATTGGGAGGCCCTGGCTACATGAGATGGGGGCAGTCACATCGACTCTCCACCAATGCTTGAAATACGTTCACAATCAGACAGTTTACTCCATCAGAGGATGCCAACCGACCTCCCGAGAATGCCATGCCCTCGCACTTAAGGCCAAGGCCCCTAAATAGCAATTACTGCACGCCCGTGAGTGCAAGGATGCAATCTACCCTTGCTGTCATGAGGCAGAAGACTGTCCCTCTAGGATTGACGAGCCATTAAGCCCCAGAGGAAGGGATAGCAGAGCCAAACCTATAGGGGAACCTATTAAAGTCCTGGTCAGCTTGGAAGATCAGGGGCGTTACTTACAGAATCACCAAAACAGTAAGACCGACCACTTACTGGTTGGAGAACATGGATGGGAAACCTGTCCTCAGACCATGGAATATGGAGCATTTACGAAAGTATTATCAATAAAATGATTTCTTTTTTCCAATATATTCCGTGAAATATCTCAATGTACAGACTTCAGGTCTGGTCCATCTCAAATGCACAGACTATAAGTCTGGTCCTATCTCAATGTACAGACTTCAGGTCTGGTCCATCTCAAATGCACAGACTATAAGTCTGGTCCATCTCAATGTACAGACTTCAGGTCTGGTCCATCTCAAATGCACAGACTATAAGTCTGGTCCATCTCAATGTACAGACTTCAGGTCTGGTCCATCTTAAATGCACAGACTATAAGTCTGGTCTATCTCAATGTACAGACCTCTCAGGTCTGGTCCATCTTAATGCACAGGCTCAGGACTGGTCCATCTCAATGTACAGACTTCAGGTCTGGTCCATCTTAACGCACAGGCTCAAGTCTGGTCCATCTCAAATGCACAGACTATAAGTCTGGTCCATCTCAATGTACAGACTTCAGGTCTGGTCCATCTTAAATGCACAGACTATAAGTCTGGTCCATCTCAATGTACAGACCTCTCAGGTCTAGTCCATCTTAATGCACAGGCTCAGGACTGGTCCATCTCAATGTACAGACTTCAGGTCTGGTCCATCTTAACGCACAGGCTCAGGTCTGGTCCATCTCAAATGCACAGACTATAAGTCTGGTCCATCTCAATGTACAGACTTCAGGTCTGGTCCATCTCAAATGCACAGACTTCAGGTTTGGTCCATCTTAATGTACAGACTTCAGGTCTGGTACATTTCAATGCACAGACCTCAGGTCTGTTCCATCTTAATAAAAAAAATCCCTAAGTCTGATCCATCTTGATATATGAGGATGATGTTTTATTGCAAGAACACGAAACTATGTGCCAGCAGTTATAAACAGACGAGGATAACTCTAAGTGCTCAGTCACACCGACCATCAAAAAATCCTTACAAATACAAGTCGCTCAGTTCGGCAATCAAGCTCAGGTTCCTGCTCTAAAAGATCAGAGTAACTGTCTTGTACCAGTTTCTACGATTGATAATTAGTGATCAGATTGATTGATTATTATTCAAGTCATCTTTCTTAAAGAAAATCCATGATTCAAAAACCCCTCCAATACCAAGAGTTCGGCACAAGTTGGTTATTACTACACATTACTTTAGGATTGCCATAAGTTAGTTCTGGAGACAACCCATGGTCGGTAAAAACAATACTCTAGATTCCGAGCAGGTTTACTTGTGTCATAATACAAGCCTCAAAGGCCGAAGTCCGTTCATACACAACAAAACATTGATACATTTTTAGAACAGAACTCAAAGATTGCCAACAATCAAAGAAAGATAGAGACAAAAACTGAAGAGAAGATATTTTCATTAATATTTGAGCTCGGTTACAAAAAGATGAAACAGGACTACAAAAGTTTTCCCTAAACTAAGGGGCTTGTAGATCCGTCGTCCTGATCACCATCCTCGTCCTCGTCATCGTCGTCAATCCCAGACAGGTCAATATCCGGGTACTTGGCAAGAAGCTTGGACTTGAAGTTGTCATAACCGAGCTGCGCAATAGTATCACCCATCTTCTCAAGCTCGGTCTTCAACCTGGCCTCGGTCTCAACCTTGGCCTCCTCAACCTTCTGAGCAATTGAAGACTGAAGGAAACTGCTCTCCTCCTTCAGTTTGGTCAGGTCCTGAAGAAGGGAGTCCCTTTCAGAGCGCAAAGAATCCTTCTCAAGCTTAACAGAATCCCTTTCGGATTCCATAATTGAGAAGCAATTCCTCGCCTCCTTCAGCTCGTCCTCGGCTGCGGTGGCCCGAGATTGAGCCGTACCGAGCTACAACCGAGCTTCATCCAGCTCCTCTTCCAGCCTTTCCACGGCCTGAAGATCAACTGTGGCCTCCATCAAAGCGGCCAAATTATGCAAAGTCTGCAAAAATAAAACAAAAAGGCACGTCAGTAAAGAGAAAAAGAAAGAAAAACGCCAAAGAAGAAAGGTCGGTCGTTACCTTCAAATGGGCCCTCATGGCACTAATCACTGTCTTCTCAGCACTCTTCCTGGTACTACAGGAAGGGGAATCCATCCGAGGGGCCTCCGCCTAGAAGTCCTCAATGGCCTGATGGACAGCCTTGTATCCATCAGGCATCTCAGTACCTACTTTGGCCTTACCCCTCTGTTGAGATTTCTGAGCCAAAGAGGAAACAGGCCTGGGTACCACCACACCCCTTTGAGGGGCAGAAGAGGGTTCCCTGATCACCACCCCCTTTTGAGGGGCAGAGGAGGGCTCCCTGATCGTGACACCTCTCAGAGGAGGTCGGGAAGAAGGAGAAGCAGAAGAAACAGCCCCCTTCTTAGGAGGCGCAGAGGAGGACGAGTCAGTTGTCTTCAGTCTTCTTCGAAGAAGACGCAGAAGGAGGAGGCTGGCTCGCCACCCTCTTCTTCTTCGAGGACCCCCATTTACCAGCCACTGATTTGAGGACTTCGTCAACAACGTTCTTGTCCTTGGGAGGCATTGTAGAGCCCGAGTGAAGAATAGCTCGGTAGTCCCTGTTTGAAGTCCGAAGAAGCCTCTTGTATTGGTCTTTCAGAACAGGGGTGAACTGAGGCCTCTTCTTGATGCTCTTGTCTGCACAGAGAAAGTTTGAAGCAAATGATTAGTCAGAGACACAGAAACAAGCACAGAACAAAATTACAAAAGAAAAGGGGGTCTCACCCATAAACCCCGTGCTCCGGGGGAACGTGGAAAACTGGTCCTCAGGGTCGGTCACTTCCCATTCTCCACTAACGAAGAAGTACCGATCCTTCCAAAATTTGTTGGAGGATGGTACGTAAGTCAAAGGACGAAAACCCTTGTCAAACGACATGTAATAGAGGCCCTCCGCCTTCAAATATTTAAGATCCATTTTGCTACGGATCAAATCTAAGGAAACCTCAACGTCGTTCAGACGACCTAAGGCCATAAACCCTAACAGGTGCCTCCAACTATTCAAAAGCAGGTCGGCCGGGCAGAGGTTGAACCAACAGAAAAAGTCCCTAAGCAATCTAGGGAAAGGAAGGCGTAGCCCCATCTCGAACCAGGCAAAATAAACACAAATTTCTCCTTCCCGAATATCCCAAGGATAGTCTAGGTCATCGGGAGCCCTAAGGGTAACATTCGAAGGGATGTCATACCTCTCCCTTATAACCTCCAACCAAGAGGGGGCTACAATACTCTCTGTCTTCTCTCCCTGAGAAGACCGACCCGAAACCTCACCCTCTCTATCCCTAGACTCCGAGAAGGCATCGACAATCCTAACTGAGGGGCTAGAACGAGCCTCCTCTGACCTGGTCCTCAGGGAACTACTCCCCCTAACTAAGGTTCGCGACAGGGAATAAGCCTCCGGGAGGCTCCCTGACCCATTACCAACACCAGAAGATGCCGAAGAAGTCGACATTCCAAAATAGCCAAAAGGAGAAGAGAGGAAATTGAAAAGATGAACAAAAATACTAAAACCGAACCTGAATAAAAGTAAGGGACTTCGGATGGATGGGATTCTTCACAAGTTAATTTGTTGATTCGACAATGGCGGATGAATATCTCACTTCGTAGAATAGAAGACGGTAAAAGAATCGTACAAGGCTCTTTCCTCCTTTTTATACGCATCCGGAGAGTAATTGCTACCCAGGCGAACCGTCACAACAGTATCGCAACAATAATGACTTGAGAAATCCGAAGAATCGGCTACGTAATAAATGTTGTACCAACGGACGTCTCGAAAAACGAGACGACAGAACGCATGGCTTTTCGGACGCACATAAAACCTTAGTTACGCCCCGAGCTCAAACTAAGGCTTGGGGGGGGAGTAACTGATATACCACTATGTGACACACCAACCACTGCATGACACGTGTGACTGCAAGATCGGCTCGCGACCAATAATACAGCTCATGCTCGGCCATATAACTTATGCTCAGTCGCTTAGTTCGTGTTCGGCCTTATAATCTGTGCTCGGTCATTCAGTATATGCTCGGTCATCCGGTTCATGCTCGGTCACATGACTTATGTTCGGTCATTCAGTTCATGATCGGTCGTATACCTCATCCTCGGTCAATCAAAGGCATTACCCATATAAACCGAGCTCAGAGTATCAAAGCAAGGCAGCTCTCCTACAAATCTAAATATATGCATACGCAAGCCTGCAATACAGCAAATCAATAGTCAGATCTTATCACCGCCTCCATAGGCTCCAAGCAGGAAATAAGGAAGCTGTTTCCAACAAGGAAACTGCCACACTGAGTTGCCATATTCAACAAGGTAACTGATATCTCCGAAAATCCGATCCCTATATTCATGGCTCCAAATCCTAATCAACTTAGGAGAGACATTGCCTATAAATTCAACCCTAAAGGTACGCTTTACGGTCATGCTCATTATTTTGGCTTTTATTATAAGTCTTTCAATTCAGTTTATTGACTTAAGCATCGGAGCGGCTACCGCCGGAGCCAACCTGGTGGTCCTCTGATCTTCCATTTCGAAGTGTTTCGCAGGGGAGCCAAGCTTGGATCTTACGTGGGCTAAAAAGTGCAGCATCAACAATCAATCAAATTCAACTCAATATAATTACATACAAATCACTAACTAACTAAATTATTAAATTCCAGAGCCTTCAAATATGGGCCTTTTAACCAATAAATCAGCCCTGACTGAATGAAGTTCAAAAGCAAAAGAATAAATGTGATCGTCTGTTCAAAATTTACAGAGAAATGTGTAATTTGAATCAAAACTCAAAATGAATTCATTTCTAATGTGTATGTCCTTTTCTTTTTCATCATCTGCCTCACAGCTTCACCAAGAGCCTTCTCTTCCTCCGCCCCATCAAAAGCCCCTGTCAGCAGATCGCCATCACTCTCTACCCCCGTCGGCGCATCCACGGGCCTGATCACAACCAGTGTCGCACCCTTCATCACACACCCCGACTCCGGCAACTCCAACACTGGCACATACCATAGCTTCATCTTCAGAGCCGGCACTTGACTCCTCTCCAATGAATCCAACTTCACCGACGACTTCGCGTAGCTTCTCAACTCCTCAATTTGTTCCTCTGTCATACACAGCTTCCCCTGTTTAGTCGCGTCCGTAACCACTACATTCTGAAGCATCGCATGATCCGAAACAACTTGTTGCAGCAAGTAATGCCTGGCAGAGGCAGCGATCAAGCACGAAATCGTCCAGACAACTCGCAATTTCAGCTCGTCGTCAGTAAACGACGACGACTCAGGCTGTTGTTGTTCTTGCACTCGTCTTTGTTTGCCATTATCGTTGCAAATTTGTGCACCTCTGGGGAAAGATGTAGCTCCAAGAATTAGGCAGCTCTTGAGCGCGCTCCCGAACTCGGCCTTCCACTTGAGCAACGAATCATCTCCGTTCGATCCGATCTCGCCGCCACGAGCGGGAAGCTCAATTTGCAGAGACTGAATTTCATTGAAGTTCTTCAAAACTTCATTAGGCGAATGATATGATAGCTCATTCTCATCATCAAAGAGCCGAGAAGATGATGATTTGCGAGTGACGATCTGAAGAATGAATTGTAGTGGCTTTGTGATGACTTTGTTGATCAAACTCTTCAATAAATTTCTCGATAAGCTATGAGAGCTTGATTTTGAATTCCGATCATCGGATTCTTTGGCATGGTCGTCCTTGATCGGAATGGGATAACGACGAGGAATTGTGAGGAAAACGGTGTCAATTTCAGGAATTATGGACGCAAAACGCTTAGAAACGGACTTGCATCGACAGATAGATTTGGCATCGTGTATCCTGTTGAAGATTAGACGAACGAGAGCGTCTGGTAAGCGATCAAACTGATCTTGTTCTTGAAAATTCATCCTTTTGTCTTGCTATAGATTATAAAAAAAAAAAAAAAGTGTTGGATTCTATATATATATATAAGCCGTGTTGAATGGTTTGGCGGTTAAGAGGAGTTCCAGCGAGAGAGCGTGTGTTCTAGAGAGATGGAGATGGAGAGAGGAAGCGGGGGCTAACGGGGTTAGATGAAGGAGGCACACACGTTTTTTAAAAGCAAAGAAAAGAAAAGCGGAATTTTTGACTTTGAAGAAATCAATTCCGACAACAGATTCATGTCTAAGACTTGGAAATTGGGGGCGGCGATAAGTGGTACTGGATTAGGTGGCATCCTCGTCCTGATGCCAACGTTCACATGCATTATATTTATCCAGAGAGCGATTTTTCCCGATTGTTTGACTCGCGAACCACTCGCATCTTGTGGTTTTGTGTCATTGGATTTTGAAACTCGCCTCAACTCATTGGAAAAGTAAGCTGTTTTACTTTTTCAAGAAAACTGATATTTTAGTCAAAGATTATGTAATCCATTGCCATACGTGTCTATGTTAAAAATAAGTTGGGTCCCAACTCCCCCCTAATTTGGACACGTTAAGTTCAAATCCAATAAGACAATAAATTTTCACACATTTTGAACCCATCCTAAAGCAATGTTTTCAGATCCGGACCGGACTATCGAATCGAAAAAATGTTTGGATTACGGGTTATCTGCTCAACCATTGGATTAACCGGAATCAAACCGTGATGTCATAGTTATATAATTAATAAATTTAATAATACATATTATTAATATTTTAAATTTAAAAATTATACAAAAAAAATTATATAAAAAAAATTTACAAAATATGAATTTTCTTAATATGTAAAACTTCAAGAAAAAAATGAAAAAAATATAGTAGACATACCTTATTACAATGTTGAAAGTTGAAACTTCATTGTCATGTTCCATAATCGCAAGGATTATAACCAAAATCAGTTTAACATCCAATCCAAGCATAATCTAATAATTTAGTCTTCAACTACATGAAAAAAAAAAAAAAAAAGATACAAACACTAATAATCATGCATAAAATAAAATAAAATACCACATGATAGAAATATAAAATATTGAAGTTTCAAACTTAAAGGGTTTAAAATTTTAAATATAATTCAAAATAAATTTAACAAAAAAAAAAAAACTTTAAATAAAAGAATACCTATTAATTTAAAAAAATATTAAGACAATTTATATAATAAGAGTTTTAAGTTCTGAATAACATTTATATAAATAAAACACTAATAAGTATATAAAACATATATAAATGCGATTAATTTGACTTAAAATTTGTTTTAACATTAAGTTAGACTATTATGAGACCTTTGTTTATGGAGTTTAGTTTTATTAAACTTTTAGTTTATATTAAATTATAGACAAATAAAATTTAAGAATTAGTTTTTTTAAAAAAAGTAAGAACATAATAATTTAGGTGTTCGAAGCATTTTTCGCATCCCAAAGTGGGAGCCCCGTTATAGAGAAATTATTGAATAATTGCTTCCCGTTATAGTTTACATAATTCAGTAAAAGATATAAAAGGTAGGTATTTAGTTCAACAATAGGGCTTTCATTCGTGTGATTGCGATGGCATCGCAGAAGATTCCCATGCTCTGCGACAACCAGGATCAAGATCCTTTACTGTATATCTCTCTAAAACTCTCCTCTCATCTTCACAGTTCATAATAGTTGCGTCTCTCTCTCTCTCTCTAAAACGATATCAATTTCTGATTTACGCGGCTCAGCCATTGCATCTATCAATCCGGAGCTGAGTCCACTGTGAAGGGTTTCTTCTCTATTTAATAGTCGTGAGAGTCTATGTCTTCATCGCAACAGATGCTGACAAGAGGGCAGCACCAAGCTCTAGGCGATTCCGATCATAGCTACACCGGCGAGAATTGTAATATCCCGACCCGGGATACGTCACGTATACCGAGGTAGGTCGGTTAAACTATGTAACTTGAACGGTAAGAAAGGTATATCATGGTATTTCACGGAAATGAATGACTGGAAATGGAAAATGATTGAAATGTATAACAGGTGCTGGGTAACACCCGAGCACCCCGGGACATTGCATCGTAGAGCGTGCATGCACGTATTTCCATGCATGCCCATGTTTCACAGACACGTAGTATACTGAAAATTAGTGTATGCGTACATGCCCAGAGTTTAAGTATATACGTGTATGTATGGGCGTATAGGTACGTATAAAATATGTATAATTATGGATTATACATGATATATATATATATTATATAATGTATTATAATATATATATATATGTGTGTATATTAAATTAAAATAAAAAGGAAAAGAAAAGTGGGCAAGTGGCTGCCAAGGACAGCCGTGCAAGTGTGTGTGAGTGGGTGAAGACCTATATATGTATATATATATATGTATCAAAAATGTGTGTGTGTAATAAGTTGAGTGTATAACACTCAATAAGGAGTGGTGGTGACAGAAGTAGGTGTTGGAGTGTGTAAGAAGGTCACAGGGCATGGTGAGGTCTGATTAGAGAGAGAGAGAGAGAGAGGAAAAGCTTATCATATACAAGTGATCTCTCACTCTCGGGAGAAAAGGAAACCAAAGGAAAGGTCAAGAACTGAAGAGGAGAAGAAGAGAGAAAGATTGATTCAGAAACAGAAGGGTTTGAAGGGGTCACAGTGAGCAAAAAATTCGAAACCCAGGTAAGTGATTTTAGTTCTGTTTTTACGATTTAAAGCATGAAGCTTATATATAATTATAGGGTCTAAACAAGCATGAAATATGGAAATTATTGCAAAAAGAATGAGGTTAAATGGCTAAGAAACCCTAGAGGAAATTCGAGTTGCAGGTTCGGGAGGATAATCGGGGTTTCACTGATTTTACGTTTAAAACTTTGAAATTTGTTTATGAAAATGATCCTTAGAGGTGCAGAAAACCATTTGAAACGAATTAGGGCCAAAACAGTACTCAAAAAGTCACGAAATGGAAAAAATACAGGTCACCGGAAAAATCGGGCCGAGCCCTTAAACCTCATATTCGTAAAGATGGGGAGGGTCTTGATGAAAACTAAGGCTAGGGTTGGGATCCTTGGGAAGAAAGGAAGAAAACGGCGTTTAAAACAGGTTGAAAAGTGGTCGGATTCCGGTGGCCATCGTCGGAGAAGGTCACTGTTCATCACCGGAACCCTACCGGAGCAGTGGGGAAGACGACCGGAAAGTTGTGGGGGCTATCGGGTCAAAACTGAAACGGGTCCGGGTTCGGATCGGGTCGAGACCCGACCGGAAATAAAACGGAGCCAAAACTGTGTCGTTTGGGTTTTAAATTTAAATGAATTGGGCTTATTTGGCTATGGGGATAGGAAATGAAAATTGGGTTTGGGCTTATTCCAACCACGGATAAGGGTAGGAACCAGGATATTGGAATCCGGTTCTCTGAATGGACTGAACCGTTTGGTTCAGTGGAGGGGCAGACCGGTTTAGGGTTTCTGGTTCTGAACCAACTGGTTCAGACCGCAGGTTTTGGAATTTATGAACCGGCCCCAAATATTTTAAGAAATTTCACTGTTGCCCAAACATAAAAATTAATTAAATATTAATTTTTACAATAATGCCCCTATTTCAAATATGGGTCAAACGAAGTCCAAACGAGGCAAATGAATAGTCAAAACTTATTATCTCGGACGTTCTGAGTCCAATGGTGGGGTCCGTTTTACGAGACGGGACCCCGAAGGATAAAATACCGTAAAAGTGCAAAATGACCGATTTTGCCCTTTTTAGTACAAAAGTCCAAATGGAATTCCGCGAAAGCCTAAACCGACTTTCTTCGGCATTCCGGACTCAATGGTAAAGTCTAAATTAGTATTTGAAATACTTATGATGGAAAGGCATAAAATTTGATGAATAGAATCTATTCTAAAACGTATTCATTGATATATAGGAAACTCCAAAGGCAAGGGTACACTCACGGATTTCTGAGATTGAATCACGATAGAGGTAAGTAAATTCCCTTTCTCTTCCATATGGTGTTTCCAAGCCAAGTTTATTCTCTTTACTGCCAAACTTGCACTCTTGAAAGTACCTCATGTTATTACTATCCACAATGTGATATTGTTCTATCTTGTGGACATTGATTAACTGTCGTGTCATTGTTATCACGTTGAACCATGCCTTAAAAGGCTTACTGTTATGCTTTCATTGAATATTCGATATTCCATTTTATACTTTTATGGAATCACGAATGATCATGATATGTTATGAATACCGGATTTGTGCTCAGTCACAATATCCATCCTTGAAAGTACCTCATGCTATTGCTATCCACAAATGCGATATTGTTCTATCTTGTGGACATTGATTAACTGTCGTATCATTGTTATCGTGTTGAACCATGCCTTGAAAGGCTTACTGCTATGTCTTTATTAAATATATGATATTCCATTTTATACTTCTATGGAATTATGAATAATCATAATATGTTATGAATACGGGATTTGTGCTCAGTCACAACATCCATCTGATGCTTTCTGATTGACTGGAGACCTAAGGGTCAAGTACATGAATGGACAGGTGGCAGGAATGAATTCCTCGAAGGCTTTCCACCGGCAATTGACTGGCATGAACATTGGCATCTTCATTGCATTTCCATTGGCATTTCATTTACATTGCATTGGCATTTTACCTGAGAACAGAGTAAATGCATCCCTTAAGAATTGATATGATTACGTTATTGAATGACACTATTCCTTATGACTTATCTTAAACTGAGAAGACACTCTTCATTGAATTGATTGTGATCGGTTTATTGTGGCAGTACTTCTTGTTGTTGTATTGTTGTTGAGAGATTCATGTTGATAGTGTATCTATTACTCCTAATTGAACTTCGTGACTTATTATTCATTGGCCTTCATGGAAACTGTTCTCATTGGCTATCACAGCATCTCCTTCCTTATGATTGGCTATCATAATCTTATTCATGAATTTGTATCTTATCGATACCAATGTCGGAGATCTGTTTTTACTTGCTGAGCTCTCGTAGCTCATTTCACCCATTTACTCCCATTTCAGGTGATGACGCTGCAAGACCCCAGTAGGAGTCTGAGAGCATAGGAGGACATTTTGAGGAAACGTATCAGTCTATGTTTTAGTTCTCCCATGTATTCACCACCCTCGGGTGCTGGTTACGTTGGGTTCTTATTTTGTTTACGTAGAACCATATTGTGTATTGTAAAGACTACCGCTAACATTGTGTATTGAAAGACTTCCGCTGATGTACTATTACTGATAAGACTTCCGCTGTTATTGTTTTGAGGTTTTAGTACTTTGCATATAGTACTATGATACAGGAATGGAAAAAGTAGGGACGGCCTTCGGGTCGGCCCCGCAACACGAGATCCGCATAGGGTGGGTTTCGGGTCGTGACAGCTTGGTATCAGAGCTTTAGGTTCGATTGTGAGTCATGGGAGATAGGACTAGAATTAGAATGGATAGACAAGACTGACGTTTTACCTTATACGAACATTGACTGTCACCTTATGTATTGACGGGTCATCTCATTGGTTATCTTCATTGGTTATCTTTTACGGACATGGTTAACGCGAGGAATAATCCATTACTTATAGATCGTTTAGAACTAAAGTTAATAGATGTAACTGATATCCTTTATATAGATTTTATACGATCATTGATTATTTTCTCATCCATTGACTGGACATCTTATGGGTTCTCTTTACTAGTTATCTTACAAACATGGTTATCTCAATAAATACATAGATAGTTATGAATTGCATAGATCACTTAGAGTTGGAATCAATAGATAGAACAGAAGTCTCTATGATATAGATTCCATGTGAACATTGATTGTTATTTTATGCATTGACGGGTTATCTTTATAGATAGGGTTAACAAAAAAAAAAAGGAATACCTCGGTAGGTTATATTGACTCGGTTGGACCATGAACGAGTAGATCTATATAGAAATACTTATCTAAACTTATTGTTTTCAGCAATGGGACATACCAAGAATACTGAGACAGGAAGTGATCAATTAGACCGAATTGAACGCCTTATGGAAGAGATTCTCAAATCTCTGCCTCAAGCCCAACCTCAACAGTCAATTACGTGCATCGAAGTAATAGCACCAGTAAAGATCACCACACGGGGTAAACAAGGAATCGCAAAGAGAAAAGTCAAACGTAGGGTGCCTAACCAAAAAGAAGTAACAATTAGACAATTACTCACCTACAATGCCCTACCTACGGAAAATTTCACAAGGGTCAATGCCTTAGAAACACAAACACTTGTTATTACTGTGGACAGAATGGACACTTCGCAAGGAATTGCCCTCAGAAAGCCAAGGCTACGACCAGTGCCACACCCACCTCACCAGTCTCTGTGGCATCAGGGAAAGATCAACTTCCTACACAGATAGCTAAAGGTACCCGTCCAGTTATTTATAACCTGTTTAGACACTTATGAGATCCTTACACACTCGGTTGTGTTATCATATAATTGCCAAACTGAATTTAGCAACTGAACACTTGGATGATTGATTTCTGATTTTATTATATCAGGGAAGTTATTATTGGAAAATGTCAAACAGAAAAGCATGTGAACTTTAGGCCATTTACTGAACCATTTTATGGTTACCATGAGGATTACTGTTAGAAATATTAAACATAGAAAACATGAGATACAGATCAGGATCACATGTATTCTCAATGATTGACCTATACTTGGAAGTTGGGTTTAGTGGTATAGAAGAAATGACATCTAGAAAACCCTGATGATTGTTTTTTCTTATAGAAACATGTACTTGATGTTTATTAAGTTACAATTTAATGATTGTTCTCTATTGAGGGAGACATTGAGAATCAAATTGCTATATCTCGATTATAGACTTGATATTTATGATTTGATGGTCGTTCTATATTACGATAGTTATTGAAAATTGAATTTCTATTTACGGATTATGAACTTGATGTTTACAAATTAAATGATTGTTCTATACTGTGAAAATTTGTGAGAGTTGGAATTATGTTCCATAATGAACAAAGGAAACAATTAGTGCACATTGAAGGATAAAATGTAACATAGAATTGGGAATAGGACGCTTTGAAACGCAGTGAGTTTGACAGTAATATTGACATGGAATAGGAGTACGCTGAAAAGGTAGTGGAGTTAACAATAACATCTAGTCAGAGTAAATCCTGACATGATAAAGAAACTCATATGTGAATACTGACCATTGATCTTTTACAGTGAATTGGGAGATGATTAGGCTACTGTACCAGTAGTCACAAGTATTTACAGTTGTTTACAAAATGCTCGATATTGTTAAGATGATTGCTCTACATACTGATTTATAGCTTCAACAATTACTGCTAGTTGAACATAGAGACAGAACTCTTAAGTTATATATTAACTGTTCAAGTTCCACAAGGAGAATGATTGATGATAGATGTTATACATGGAACAAGTGGAGTACGTAACATAGATGTATAAGTATTAGATTGACGTATCACTATCTTATAGAATTGGAAGGGCATTGATGAGTTGAGTGATTTCATGATAGAAATGTAAAGATTTGTAAATCTTTAAAATGAATTACATACTGTTATAAGATATGTATATTTACTTGGTGAATGAGATTGGATTAATGGCGACTCTTGAAAGAGTCATTATCACTGAATGTTATACATGGAAATAGAGATAGTTATGCCCAGTTCCGAGGCACTATGTGCCAACGTCACAGTCGGTTTGTCGATTGTGGACAAGATCAGGGGGCAGCAGACTCAGGATGAGAAACTGGCTAAGCTTCTTCAAGGAATTGAGACGGGCATAGATTCGGAGTATTTAGTGAAAGATGGAATATTATATTATCAGGGTAGGATCTCCGTACCCGACGTGCCCGAAATCAGGAAGGAGATTCTTGATGAGGCACACAATTCAAAATTTGCCTTACATCCAGGGGGCACCAAAATGTATCACAATGTTGAGGATACTTATTGGTGGTCTGGGATGAAACGTCACATAGCCGAGTACATAGCACGATGTGTCAAGTGCCAGCAAATTAAGGTGGAACATCAGAAGCCTGGAGGACTTCTGCAATCACTGCCCATTCCTGAGTGGAAGTGGGAACACATCACGATGGACTTTGTGTCAGGATTGCCAAAGACAGTCAAGGGAAGTGATTCTATCTGGGTCATCGTAGACAGATTAACTAAGACAACTCACTTCCTGGCAACCAAAACGACACCATCTCTTCAGCGACTAGCCGAGCTATACATTAGAGAGATTGTTAGACTTCACGGAGTTCCAGTATCAATTGTTTCTGATAGCGACCCCCGGTTCGTATCACGATTCTGGAAAGGACTACAACAAGCTATGGGCACGGAACTAAGTCTTAGCACTGCGTATCACCCCGAGACCGACGGCCAATCGGAAAGGACGATACAGACTTTAAAAGACTTACTGCGTTTCTGTGTCATAGACTTTGAAGGGAATTGGGAAGATCAGTTGCCATTGGTGGAGTTCACGTACAATAATAGCTATCAAGCTAGTATTGGTATGGCGCCATATGAGGCATTGTACGGCAAGAAGTGCCGATCACCACTGTGTTGGACAGAGGTGGGAGAAAGGAAACTCTATGGGCCAGAGATAGTAGAACAGACCGCAGAAAAAATACAACTGATCCGACAGCGTTTATCAGCAACTCAAAGTCGACAGAAAAGCTATGCGAATGTTCACCGACGAGACTTAGAGTTTGCAAAAGGCGATTTTGTATACTTTAAAGTATCACCTATGAAAGGAGTAGTCAGGTTTGGCAAGAGGGGAAAGCTTGGCCCCAGATACATTGGGCCATTCAGGATCACGAAGAGGGTTGGACCCGTAGCTTACGAGCTTGCCTTACCTTTAGAATTAGCACATGTTCACAATGTGTTTCATGTCTCGATGCTAAGGAAGCGTATACTGAGTGCAGATCAAGTGATCGAGCACGAACCGTTAGACGTCCAGGAAAATCTGAGTTACATAGAGCATCCAGTTCAGATTTTGGATCGTCGAGATCAGGTACTACGGAACAAGACTATTCCATTAGTCAAAGTTCTGTGGAGAAATCACCAGATGGAAGAGGCTACTTGGGAGCGAGAAGATGATATGCGCGCCAAGTACCCACATTTATTTTCATAGTAGTATATGCTAAGTTTGAGGAACAAACTTATTTTTAAGGAGGTAAGAATGTAATATCCCGACCCGGGATACGTCACGTATACCGAGGTAGGTCGGTTAAACTATGTAACTTGAACGGTAAGAAAGGTATATCATGGTATTTCACGGAAATGAATGACTGGAAATAGAAAATGATTGAAATGTATAACAGGTGCTGGGTAACACCTGAGCACCCCGGGACATTGCATCGTAGAGCGTGCACGCACGTATTTCCATGCATGCCCATGTTTCACAGACACGTAGTATACTGAAAATTAGTGTATGCGTACATGCCCAGAGTTTAAGTATATACGTGTATGTATGGGCGTATAGGTACGTATAAAATACGTATAATTATAGATTATACATGGATATATATATATTATATAATGTATTATAATATATATATATATGTGTGTGTGTATATTAAATTAAAATAAAAAGGAAAAGAAAAGTGGGCAAGTGGCTGCCAAGGACAGCCGTGCAAGTGTGTGTGAGTGGGTGAAGACCTATATATGTATATATATATATATGTCTCAAAAATGTGTGTGTGTAATAAGTTGAGTGTATAACACTCAATAAGGAGTGGTGGTGACAGAAGTAGGTGTTGGAGTGTGTAAGAAGGTCACAGGGCATGGTGAGGTCTGATTAGAGAGAGAGAGAGAGAGAGAGAGGAAAAGCTTATCATATACAAGTGATCTCTCACTCTCGGGAGAAAAGGAAACCAAAGGAAAGGTCAAGAACTGAAGATAAGAAGAAGAGAGAAAGATTGATTCAAAAACAGAAGGGTTTGAAGGGGTCACAGTGAGCAAAAAATCCGAAACCCAGGTAAGTGATTTTAGTTCTGTTTTTATGATTTAAAGCATGAAGCTTATATATAATTATAGGGTCTAAACAAGCATGAAATATGGAAATTATTGCAAAAAGAATGAGGTTAAATGGCTAAGAAACCCTAGAGAAAATTCGAGTTGCAGGTTCGGGAGGATAATCGGGGTTTCACTAATTTTACGTTTAAAACTTTGAAATTTGTTTATGAAAATGATCCTTAGAGGTGCAGAAAACCATTTGAAACGGATTAGGGCCAAAACAGTACTCAAAAAGTCACGAAATGGAAAAAATACAGGTCACCGAAAAATCGGGCCGAGCCCTTAAACCTCATATTCGTAAAGATGGGGAGGGTCTTGATGAAAACTAAGGCTAGGGTTGGGATCCTTGGGAAGAAAGGAAGAAAACGGTGTTTAAAACAGGTTGAAAAGTGGTCGGATTCTAGTGGCCGTCGCCGGAGAAGGTCACTGTTCACCACCGGAACCCTACCGGAGCAGTGGGGAAGACGACCGGAAAGTCGTGGGGGCTATCGGGTCAAAACTGAAACGGGTCCGGGTTCGGATCGGGTCGGGACCCGACCGAAAATAAAACGGAGCCAAAACTGTGTCGTTTGGGTTTTAAATTTAAATGAATTGGGCTTGTTTGGCTATGGGGATAGGAAATGGAAATTGGGTTTGGGCTTATTCCAACCACGGATAAGGGTAGGAACCAGGATATTGGAATCCGGTTCTCTGAATGGACTGAACCGTTTGGTTCAGTGGAGGGGCAGACCGGTTTAGGGTTTCTGGTTCTGAACCAACTGGTTCAGACCGCAGGTTTTGGAATTTATGAACCGGCCCCAAATATTTTAAGAAATTTCACTGTTGCCCAAACATAAAAATTAATTAAATATTAATTTTTACAATAATGCCCCTATTTCAAATATGGGTCAAACGAAGTCCAAACGAGGCAAATGAATAGTCAAAACTTATTATCTCGGACGTTCTGAGTCCAATGGTGGGTCCGTTTTACGAGACGGGACCCCGAAGGATAAAATACCTTAAAAGTGCAAAATGACCATTTTGCCCTTTTTAGTATGAAAGTCCAAATGGAATTCCGCGAAAGCCTAAACCGACTTTCTTCGGCATTCCGGACTCAATGGTAAAGTCTAAATTAGTATTTGAAATACTTATGATGGAAAGGCATAAAATTTGATGAATAGAATCTATTCTAAAACGTATTCATTGATATATAGGAAACTCCAAAGGCAAGGGTACACTCACGGATTTCTGAGATTGAATCACGATAGAGGTAAGTAAATTCCCTTTCTCTTCCATATGGTGTTTCCAAGCCAAGTTTATTCTCTTTACTGCCAAACTTGCACTCTTGAAAGTACCTCATGTTATTACTATCCACAATGTGATATTGTTCTATCTTGTGGACATTGATTAACTGTCGTATCATTGTTATCACGTTGAACCATGCCTTGAAAGGCTTACTGTTATGCTTTCATTGAATATTCGATATTCCATTTTATACTTCTATGGAATCACGAATGATCATGATATGTTATGAATACCGGATTTGTGCTCAGTCACAATATCCATCCTTGAAAGTACCTCATGCTATTGCTATCCACAAATGCGATATTGTTCTATCTTGTGGACATTGATTAACTGCCAGTATCATTGTTATCGTGTTGAACCATGCCTTGAAAGGCTTACTGCTATGTCTTTATTAAATATATGATATTCCATTTTATACTTCTATGGAATTATGAATAATCATAATATGTTATGAATACGGGATTTGTGCTCAGTCACAACATCCATCTGATGCTTTCTGATTGACTGGAGACCTAAGGGTCAAGTACATGAATGGACAGGTGGCAGGAATGAATTCCTCGAAGGCTTTCTACCGGCAATTGACTGGCATGAACATTGGCATCTTCATTGCATTTCCATTGGCATTTCATTTACATTGCATTGGCATTTTACCTGAGAACAGAGTAAATGCATCCCTTAAGAATTGATATAATTATGTTATTGAATGACACTATTCCTTATGCCTTATCTTAAACTGAGAAGACACTCTTCATTGAATTGATTGTGATCGGTTTATTGTGGCAGTACTTCTTGTTGTTGTATTGTTGTTGAGAGATTCATGTTGATAGTGTATCTATTACTCCTAATTGAACTTCGTGACTTATTATTCATTGGCCTTCATGGCAACTGTTCTCATTGGCTATCACAGCATCTCCTTCCTTATGATTGGCTATCATAATCTTATTCATGAATTTGTATCTTATCGATACCAATGTCGGAGATCTGTTTTTACTTGCTGAGCTCTCGTAGCTCATTCCACCCATTTACCCCCATTTCAGGTGATGACGCTGCAAGACCCCAGTAGGAGTCTAAGAGCATAGGAGGACATTTTGAGGAAACGTATCAGTCTATGTTTTAGTTCTCCCATGTATTCACCACCCTCGGGTGCTGGTTACGTTTGGTTCTTATTTTGTTTATGTAGAACCATATTGTGTATTGTAAAGACTACCGCTAACATTGTGTACTGAAAGACTTCCGCTGATGTACTATTACTGATAAGACTTCCGCTGTTATTGTTTTGAGGTTTTAGTACTTTGCATATTAGTACTGTGACACAGGAATGGAAAAAGTAGGGACGGCCTTCGGGTCGGCCCCGCGACACGAGATCCGCATAGGGTGGGTTTCGGGTCGTGACAAGAATGTTGTGCCATTACGTCCCTCACCCTTCAAAAAGGTATGAAAACCCCTTCTTTTACCCCGGCCATTTGTCACGACCCGAAACCCACCCTATGCGGATCTCGTGTCGCGGGGCCGACCCTAAGGCCGTCCCTACTTTTTCCATTCCTGTATCATAGTACTAATATGCAAAGTACTAAAATCTTAAACAATAACAGCGGAAGTCTTATCAATGTCTATAATCAGCGGAAGTCTTTTCAATACATAACATGATTCTACAATAACAAAATGAGAACCAGACATAACCAGCACCCGTGGGTAGTGAGTATATGGGAGAACTAAAACATAAACTGATGCATTTCCTCCAACGTCCTTCTACGTCTTCAGACTCCTACCGGGGTCTCGCCGCATCAGTACCTGAAATGGGGGTGAGGAGGGTGGAATGAGCTACAAGAGCCCAGCAAGTAAATACAGATCTCCGACACTGGTATCGAGGATCATAAAAGAATATGAATCCAAGAACAAGAATATGATAGGCAATCATAAGAAATAAGATGCTATGATAGCCAATGGGAACAGTTGCCATAAGGGCCAATAAACAATAGAACACAATGTACAATTAGGAGTAAGGGACATAACATCAACATGAAACTCTTAACAACAATATATCAATATGAACGTGCTGCCATAATAAACCGATCACAAATAGATCAATAAAGGAATATCTCACAATACAAGATAATCACAAGAATAAGGTAATTCAACAGTTATAGTCGAACAATCGTATAAGAGATGCTTTGGTTCTGTGTCAGGGCTTGATATGCCCTCGGTCCTTGGGGGCCCGGTTTACCCCCTTCAGTGCATTCTAGTGTATGGCCATATATCCGTTCACGGACTCGACCCGAAGGTCTTCAGTGTATTTAAAAGCATCGGATGGATATTGTGACTGAGCACAAATCCAGTATACATAAACATTTCATAATCATAAATGATTCCATAGGAGTATATAAAAATGGAATATCATCAATTCAATGGAAACATAACAATAGGCATTTCAAAGCATGGTTCAACATGATAACAATAGTACAATAATAAATCAATGTCCACCAGATAGAACAATATCACATTGTGGAGACAATAACACCAGATACGCTCAGGAGTACAAGTTTGGCAGTAAAAGAATGAACTTGGCTTGATAACACCACATGGAAAAGAAAGGGTATCTACTTACCTCTAATGCGTTGCTAAATCAGTCTCCTGTAGGTTTGCCTTTTCCCGTTGAGTTCCCTATATATCAGTAAATACGTTTCAGAATAATTTCTATTCACCAAATTCTATGCCTTGCTATGATCAGTATTTCTAATACTTATTTAGACTTTTATATGTCTATTTTTCTCTGAACCTCCTTTCATAATTTTGACATTACCAATAGATTCGGAAGGTTCAGAATAAGAAAAATTCACTAGTTATTTAATTCAATTGAAGTCCATTTGGCTCACTTTCGAAGCAAGGGTATTTTGGTCATTTTTACATGTCTTTATCTTTTGGGGCCCCGTCTCGTGAAACGGACCTCACCATTGGACTTAGAGCATCCGAGATAATAAAAATTTACTATTCATTTGCCCTATTTGGACCTCGTTTGACCCACTTTTGAGTCAGGGGTATTTTTGTAAAATTAACATTTCTCTGTTGGGCCTTAGTGGAATTATCTATAACTTTCGGGGTCAAAATGTAAATAGCCAGAGTTAGCGGTCTGAACCAGTTGGTTCAGAACCAGAAACCCTAAACCGGTTCCATTCCACTGTGAACCAACCGGTTCAGTTAACTTCAGAGAACCGGATTGAGATATCCGCCCTATCCACCTTATCCACGTTTTAGATAACCCCTCCAACCCAATTGATTTATTATGTCTGTATCCAATCCTTTTTAATTTAAAAAAACAAAACAACATAATGTTGGTTCCTTTATTACGGTCGGTCGGACCTCAACCCGACCCGACCCGGACCCGATCTCATCTTGACCCGAAGAAGCCCCGATAATCCGGTCGTCTTCTCCAGTGGGTTTTCCGGCCACGGTCGCCGGAACAGTGCAGTTCCTCACGGATCTTCGTGGTTTTACGTCCAAAATTTACTGTTTTTCTTCCCAAATGAATTCTAAGATTGTAAGGAACATTTTAGGACTGGTTTTAACCTCCAACATCACCGGTTTCACGCACCCATTCCCAGTTTTCCGGCGTTACACCGGTGACTGGATAATCGGCCATAAGATGGCCATTTTCCAACCGTTTAAAGTGATTCAAAATGTTTTGAGATCCTGGAGCAATTTCCTATTCATATTAGGGTTCAAATTTCTATTTAGGTTCACCTATTTTAAATCACCATTTCTAACCGAAACCCAGTTCTATTTTCTCTTGTTTTTCCTCTTTTGTTTCAGGTCCTACTGTTCCAGTAATCAGTTCTATAATCATATAAAGTAAATCTAAAGAATAAAGGCGCAGTGGTTTACCTGTTCTCAGGCAACTGCTGTACCTCAAGTTTCAGCTTTCTCTCTCTACGTCTATTCCTTTTCTCTCCTTCCAATTCTTGCGATTCTATTTTCTCTCTCTTCACATTCCTTCTTTATTCTCTTAACCGACCCCCAGTCGATGGCCCTTGCCACCTGTAGCCGCAGTGGCAGCATACTCATGCACACAAGACACCTCACCCCTATTTCTCTCTCTCTCCTCTCCTCCTCACACGTTGCACCCTAGCCCTCTCTTGCTGATTTTCTAATCGGTGACTTTGCCACCTCCTCATCATGTAAGGCCCACATGACACACACTTTACATACCTATTATATATATATATATATATATATGCAACTGTATACACATATATACATATATAAATAATATTACATTGATACATTATGTATGTATAGATATTACATATACATCTCCATTTAACTTTGTGCATGCACGTATTACGTACGAGATTCAAATGTTGGTTTATTCGGGTGTCGCCCGGCACTAGCTACACTAGGCAAAACATGGACATTCCACAACTATATCGTTGCATAAAATACTATGACATAAAATTTAACACAGTTTGGTTTACACTATTTTCAACTTACCTTGACATACGTGTCGTACCCCGGGTTGGGATATTACATCCTTACCCCCTTAAAAATGAGTTTGTCCGCAAACTTAACGATTCTAAGTTCCCATGGTTTTTCCAACACCGCGGTATAACTTAACTAGGCCGTTACATTAACCAGATAAAGATTTTCTATTGAGAATCAAGTTTTATCGTCACATCCGATCAAGTTTTACTGTCACATCTGTAACTGTACTACCCTCTTTATAATTCCACGTATGCTTCGAAACCTTCCCATGAAACACAATTCCTTCCTATGGTTCTTTTCGGCTTCTGTAATTTAAGATATCTTTTGATGAAGGAAATTTTAAAATTTCTAAACGTAGCTTGACAAAACTCTATCCATTCAGTCTACTAATATATCTAGGGTATATATATCATTTGAAATGATATTATGTGGAACTCATAGAGTTCACATCGGCTTCTATGTGTCATTTCCTCTACAATAAATCTGTTATTCTACTAATCGTTCCTTGACCTCAAGTCAGCTATGTAAGAGTATTTGTATCCCTAGTCTATATTTCACATGTCCTGTATCTAACACGTTTCAATGATAGTTCTCTTGACGGTCACGTAAGCAATGAGTCAATGGTCCAGGCGTTCAGTTTCTACATTCAGTTAGTAACATATGGGAACACATTAAATGTGTAACATCACATAGAAGATAGACCAATCATAAGTAACCGTAAAAGTATCATTTTCCAATAATGTATTTTGATTAACTGTTACTCATCACCTGTATCACCTTTCAAGGTGTCATTCCTCTATCTAGATATCACCATTAATTTTGCTACCTTTCCAAGGCATTTTCCTGTCATTTAGATATTACTATTAGATTCACTACGTTTCAAAGCGTCATGTTTCCAATTCTATATTACATTCTATCCCTCAATGAGCACTAATCGTTTCCCTCATTTATTATGAAACATAATTTAATTCTCACATATTCTCACTGTATAGAAAATCAACAAGTTCCTAATCCGTAAATAGAATTTCAATTCTCAATAACTCTCGTAATATAGATTGATCGTTCAACCCTAACCATCAAATCTATAGACTAGATATAGTAATTTAATTCTTAAGGCTCCCTCAGTACAGAACAATCATCAACCATAACTCAATAAATATCCAGTACATGTTTCCATAAGATAAAGCAATCTCAAGGATTTCTAGATCCAATATTACTATGATTCCTTCCAAGCTTAACTACCAACTTCCATTGAAACCTCATTGATTTATCTATATCTTACTCAAGACTCTTCATATTTCCCGGTACGTCATCAATTTATTTAGAATATCAACTCCCCTGTACTTACCCCTTTAAGTTCCCTTACATATATAACAATCCTCAAATTGTAACCCAATGGATATTCATTATGTACCTTCATAAGACAAAATAATCATTACGGATTATTTATTTCATTATTGCTATGATTCCCTCCAATTTCTTTTAAGTATGACTACTATTTCCTACTCAAGCTTCACTTATCTGTCTATATCAGTTATCGAAACCTCCTTCAGTATTGTCAATGTCAAATCTCAAGAATTCTCATCACTTATCCTTAAGTACACTACTATCCTTAAGCGTCACTAGTCAATAATCATCAATTTTCATTTTAATATGTAGTCGTTTTCCAAGACTAGTTGACTTTTAATATCTTAACTTGCTTTTGTCTTTCGACAGCCCCAATTCATTTAATGTGTTTCAATACACCAAGTTCTTTCTTGGATCAGTTAAACTATACACTTATGATCTGTACCTCCTATATTCTATGTATATTGTTCATTTCTAATGATTCCCCAGTGTATAGTATTCAGTGATAATGACTCTTTCAAGAGTTGACATTTATTCAATCTTGTCTATCAAGTAATCATTCCTATCTATAACAGTATGTAATTCATTTTAAAGATTATAAATCTTACATTTATTCTATCATTGTTCCCTGAAATTTATTAATTATGAAATCACTTGGCTCATCAATGTCTTTTAATTTTACAAGTGAATAATATGTCAATCTAACACTCGTATATCTATGTTACGTACTCTACTTATTTCATGCATAACATCTATCATCAATCATCATCCTTGAACAGTTAACATATAACCTAAGAGTTCTGTCTCTATGTTCAGCTAGCAGTAAATGTTGAAATTATAAATCAGTATGTAGAGTAATATTTAACAATATTGAGCATTTGTAAACAACGGTAAATAATACATGCGACTACTGGTACAGTAGCCTAATGATCTCCCAGTTCGCTGTAAAAGATCAATGGTCAGAATTCACATATAAGTCTATCTATCATGTCAGGATTTACTCTAGTTGGCATTAGTAATACCAGTGCATCAATCTCATCTCCCATGAACTACTATTACAAAACTTTTTTTTTTTAACACCAAATCTTTTTGATACCAGTGAGCTTAAGAATTTGACTTAATGCTCCAATCATTTCCTAGCATCACTAGGTTTGGTAGGATAGATGTAGTGATATTGTAGCATTCTAATCCTCAAGTCCTCTGGGGTATACGTCGTTCTAACAGTATCATAAAGGATTCGTAGTATCCAGATTGGGTAAGGTAGCACTGTGTGTTTCTCAGTTACCCTAGTTACATGATAAGGCGGCCGTTCCTCACCGGTAACAGAGGTCCTGATAGCACATCAGTGACTGTCAATTTTCCACATTTTCTCTTTTAACCGTTTACAATCACCGTTATTCATTTTCATAATTTATATCCACTCCTAATCTTCAGTCTCGATTTCTTCTACATCACTAGACCTAACTTCCAAGTATAGGTCACTTGTTGATAATATTCGTGATTTTGCTCCGTATCTCGTGTTCTATGCTCAATATTTCTAAACAATAATCCTTAAGGTAACCATCAAAGTTCTCGTGTTTCTCTGTCTAACATTCTCCAATAATAACCTTCCAGATGTAATAGAATCAGTAAATCAATCATCCAAATGTTCAGTTACTAAGTTCAGTTCGGCAATTACATGGAAACACAATCAAGTGTGTAAGGATCTCTTAAGATCTAAACAGGTTATAAATAACTAGAAGGGTACCTGTGGCTATCTGGGTAGTAGTTTAATCTTTCCTTGACACCAACAAGACTGGTGACGTAGGTGTGGCACTGGCCGTAGCCTTAGCTTTCCGAGGGCAATTCCTTGTTCACCCTGTGGGGTGATCCTTAACGGTGCCACTATTTCGATGCACATAGTTATCTGTTGGGGTGAGCTTGAGGCAGAGATTTGAGAATCTCTTCTATAAGGCGCTCAATTCGGTCTAATTGATCCTTCCCTATCCCAATATTCCTAGCATACACCATTGCTCTAAACCATAAGTTTTAGATAAGTATTTCCATAAAAGTCTACTCGTCTATGGTCTAACTGAGTCAATATAATTTATTGAGATATCCCTTTTTTGTTAACCCTGTTTATAAAATAACCCGTCACTGCACAAAATAACAATCAATGTTCGCATCAAATCTATATTATAGAGACTTCAGCTCTATCTATTGATTCAAACTCTAAATGATCTATGCGATCTATAACTATCGATACATTCCTTGTGATAACTAGGTCTGTAAAGATAACCAGTAAAGATAACCCGTAAAATGTCCAGTCAATCAATAGGAGAATAATCAAGGATCGTATGAACTCTATATAAGGAACGTCAGTTATATCTGTTCATTCTATTTCTAGTCATATCTCCCATGACTCACAATCGAACCTATAGCTCTGATACCTAAGCTGTCACGACCTGAAACCCACCCTATGCGGATCTCGTGTCGCGGGGCCGACCCTAAGGCCGTCCCTACTTTTTCCATTCCTGTATCATAGTACTAATATGCAAAGTACTAAAATCTTAAACAATAACAGCGGAAGTCTTATCAATGTCTATAATCAGCGGAAGTCTTTTCAATACATAACATGATTCTACAATAACAAAATGAGAACCAGACATAACCAGCACCCGTGGGTGGTGAGTACATGGGAGAACTAAAACATAAACTGATGCATTTCCTCCAACGTCCTTCTACGTCTTCAGACTCCTACCGGGGTCTCGCGGCATCAGTACCTGAAATGGGGGTGAGGAGGGTGGAATGAGCTACAAGAGCCCAGCAAGTAAATACAAATCTCCGACACTGGTATCGAGGATCATAAAAGAATATGAATCCAAGAACAAGAATATGATAGCCAATCATAAGAAATAAGATGCTATGATAGCCAATGGGAACAGTTGCCATAAGGGCCAATAAACAATAGAACACAATGTACAATTAGGAGTAAGGGACATAACATCAACATGAAACTCTTAACAACAATATATCAATATGAACGTGCTGCCACAATAAACCGATCACAAATAGATCAATAAAGGAATATCTCGCAATACAAGATAATCACAAGAATAAGGTAATTCAACAGTTATAGTCGAACAATCGTATAAGAGATGCTTTTGTTCTGTGTCAGGGCTTGATATGCCCTCGGTCCTTGGGGGCCCGGTTTACCCCCTTCAGTGCATTCCAGTGTATGGCCATATATCCGTTCACGGACTCGACCCGAAGGTCTTCAGTGTATTTAAAAGCATCGGATGGATATTGTGACTGAGCACAAATCCAGTATACATAAACATTTCATAATCATAAATGATTCCATAGGAGTATATAAAAATGGAATATCATCAATTCAATGGAAACATAACAATAGGCATTTCAAAGCACGGTTCAACATGATAACAATAGTACAACAATAAATCAATGTCCACCAGATAGAACAATATCACATTGTGGAGACAATAACACCAGATACGCTCAGGAGTACAAGTTTGGCAGTAAAAGAATGAACTTGGCTTGATAACACCACATGGAAGAGAAAGGGTATCTACTTACCTCTAATGCGTTGCTAAATCAGTCTCCTGTAGGTTTGCCTTTTCCCGTTGAGTTCCCTATATATCAGTAAATACGTTTCAGAATAATTTCTATTCACCAAATTCTATGCCTTGCTATGATCAGTATTTCTAATACTTATTTAGACTTTTATATGTCTGTTTTTCTCGAAACCTCCTTTCATAATTTTGACATTACCAATAGATTCGGAAGGTTCAGAATAAGAAAAATTCACTAGTTATTTAATTCAATTGAAGTCCATTTGGCTCACTTTCGAAGCAAGGGTATTTTGGTCATTTTTACATGTCTTTATCTTTTGGGGCCCCGTCTCGTGAAACGGACCTCACCATTGGACTTAGAGCATCCGAGATAATAAAAATTTACTATTCATTTGCCCTATTTGGACCTCGTTTGACCCACTTTTGAGTCAGGGGTATTTTTACAAAATTAACATTTCTCTGTTGGGCCTTAGTGGAATTATCTATAACTTTCCGGGGTCAAAATGTAAATAGCCAGAGTTGCGGTCTGAACCAGTTGGTTCAGAACCAGAAACCCTAAACCGGTTCCATTCCACTGTGAACCAACCGGTTCAATTAACTTCAGAGAACCGGATTGAGATATCTGCCCTATCCACCTTATCCACGTTTTAGATAACCCCTCCAACCCAATTGATTTATTATGTCTGTATCCAATCCTTTTTAATTTAAAAAAACAAAACAACATAATGTTGGTTCCTTTATTACGGTCGGTCGGACCTCAACCCGACCCGACCCGGACCCGATCTCATCTT
The DNA here is from genome assembly GCA_008638375.1 of Nyssa sinensis. Lineage (NCBI taxonomy): Eukaryota > Viridiplantae > Streptophyta > Magnoliopsida > Cornales > Nyssaceae > Nyssa > Nyssa sinensis. The sequence goes on from CM018034.1 coordinate 33,615,552, forward strand.
GACCCGAAGAAGCCCCGATAATCCGGTCGTCTTCTCCGGTGGGTTTTCCGGCCACGGTCGCCGGAACAGTGCAGATCCTCACGGATCTTCGTGGTTTTACGTCCAAAATTTACTGTTTTTCTTCCCAAATGAATTCTAAGATTGTAAGGAACATTTTAGGACTGGTTTTAACCTCCAACATCACCGGTTTCACGCACCCATTCCCAGTTTTCCGGCGTTACACCGGTGACTGGATAATCGGCCATAAGATGGCCATTTTGCAACCGTTTAAAGTGATTCAAAATGTTTTGAGATCCTGGAGCAATTTCCTATTCATATTAGGGTTCAAATTTCTATTTAGGTTCACCTATTTTAAATCACCATTTCTAACCGAAACCCAGTTCTATTTTCTCTTGTTTTTCCTCTTTTGTTTCAGGTCCTACTGTTCTAGTAATCAGTTCTATAATCATATAAAGTAAATCTAAAGAATAAAGGCGCAGTGGTTTACCTGTTCTCAGGCAACTGTTGTACCTCAAGTTTCAGCTTTCTCTCTCTACGTCTATTCCTTTTCTCTCCTTCTAATTCTTGCGATTCTATTTTCTCTCTCTTCACATTCCTTCTTTATTCTCTTAACCGACCCCCAGTCGATGGCCCTTGCCACCTGTAGCCGCGGTGGCAGCATACTCATGCACACAAGACGCCTCACCCCTATTTCTCTCTCTCCTCTCCTCCTCACACGTTGCACCCTAGCCCTCTCTTGCTGATTTTCTAATCTGTGACTTTGCCACCTCCTCATCATGCAAGGCCCACATGACACACACTTTACATACCTATTATATATATATATATATCTATGCAACCGTATACACATATATACATATATAAATAATATTACATTGATACATTATGTATGTATAGATATTACATATACATCTCCATTTAATTTTGTGGATGCACGTATTACGTACGAGATTCAAATGTTGGTTTATTCGGGTGTCGCCCGGCACTAGCTACACTAGGCAAAACATAGACATTCCACAACTATATCGTTGCATAAAATACTATGACATAAAATTTAACACAGTTTGGTTTACACTATTTTTCAACTTACCTTGACATACGTGTCGTACCCCGGGTTGGGATATTACACCATTCATCTTTTGTCCCCTTCTTTTGTTCTACTTTTCCTTTATTCTTATTGGTGGTGGCCTTTCTCAAAAACCAGTGTTCAGACTTCAGTCGATCGAGGAAGGAGGAACTGAGGAAGGACTGGGCTGTGCCACTGCGACTTGCGAGTTGCGATTGACTTGAGAGTTGAGAGTTGAGAGTTCTAGAAGGCTGGAAAAATGTTGAATCAAATGACTGAAGTGAAATGAGGGTTTTTATGCATAGAGAAGAACCGTTCTGAACTGGTGACCTAGTACCGGGTTGAACGGTTCACCGGTCGGACCATTTGGTTTTACCGATTTGTCATTTTTAGAACGGTTTTGAGTTTGAAACGGGTTTATGGGTTAAATAGGACCATTTTGTGGACCGGTCGATGGTTCAACCGGTTGAACCGTCCGGTCTGGTCTGGTTTTTAAAACATTGTCCTAAAGTTCGATAAATCCCCCAAATAAAATTTCATAAATACCGGATTTTGTTCGAGCTCGACAGGTTATTAATGTTGCCTTTTTTTAGTTTGAAGGCTACTTCCTTCAAATTGTCTTTCAAGGATACAAGGTCAGAGGACTATCAAGAATGTTTTGGAGGTAACCGCTCTGGTGATGAAGTAAGAAAATAATAATACTAATAATAGTAATTGAAAAGAGTAATTAAACATGAACTGAAAACATATCTTGTGACTTTATTTATAGGCTTTATATCTCCTAAGTTGAGTAGGATCAAGAACCATAAAAGTAGAGATTTGAAAATATCCACAGATAGTAGTTACAATATTGAACTTTGTTTTCTTATTCTGAGATCGGTAGTCCATGGAAGGCAGTGACCAATTCAAAAGCCTTTGTGTTGTGGCTTCGTAACCTGTATATTGGATGGCTAGGTATATCTGTACTCTGTATACCGTAGGACTATTCGGGGACACGTGTTAAGTTCTGAGACCTTCAGTTAAATTATGGTATATCAACTACTCTTCCTCGAGCCTCAATTTTGTGGGACTCACCTCGAGCTGAGGTTAGGGTTTCTAAAGCGTCACACATGCCTTTTTTATAAATGCGTTGTTTCTTATTCTAAGAAGATAGCCATTGATGGGACATTTATTACGTCAATTGTCGGTTGAGAAAACGAGGCCATGATTGCCTCAATCGTCACGCCGAGTTGGAGGCTAGAATTGACGGTGGTTTTTAAAAAATCATTATAAAAGAGAATTCACAACTCGTGAGTGAGCTTTTTATCACTTCCAAGTCGTTCAAGCATCTTCTCCTAGCCAAGTACCATCTCAAAATGATATCTAGCACACCAGCGAGACTTTTTGATCACGCTCTTGCGATTAATTAGTTCGCACCTCTGGTTAGTTTTGATTTCGTTTGTGCCTAACCTCTCATCTTTTCCTTTTTTTAATTTTTTTTTGCTACCCCTTCTTCTTTTTTTCCTTTTAAAAACTTGGAAATAGATGCCTCCAATGCACATTCCGGCACCTGGCAAGACCCAAGAGACCATATAGGGGAGGAAGGTCTAGGGGTTTTAGGCCCTACAGTGATTGATAGGGCTGAAAATACCTTGGCTACTAATTCGAGAGTCCTCTTAATTGAAGCCATTCTCGAACCTAAGAATAGGAAGGTTGGTTTGTGGTTTTATTACAAACTGAAAAGTAACAGGATGCCCTCCTATGTTAGCACAAATTCCTGTAGAATAGTGAGAGAATGAGAAGAAATGAGGAAATCCATCCAAACAAGGTAAAAACACTCTTCTTCAAATTCCTTTAAATCTATATAGTTTTGTAGTTAATTTCGTGTACACATGCTGATATATAGAAGAGATTTGAGTGGGGATTGGAGAGATTAGAAAAAATCCCGTACCTAATCTAGATACTACCAGCAAAACTAATTCTACTTTAGAAGGCCATAACTTAATCAATTTAAGTCCAAATTGAGTGAAATTTGGGTTTAAATTGAAGCTCTAGATGTCTAGTTTCTATTAAAATTAGGTTTACATGTAAACTCCAAGCCTATTTTGATTTATGAATTTTTAAAGTAAGGTGGTCAAAATTGAAAATCGGGTTAATGTAAAACAGTCCACTTCAAACTATCATATCTCTCCCAATTCTTTGAATTAAATTCTGAAATTTTGTAGGGATGTATATCTATGTCTTAGATTTAATTTGATATATTATAATAATCATTCGACCATAAGACGAGTCAGATAGTAGTAATTTTTCCAAAATTGTCCATATTTTGACCTTAGTGAATTAATTAGCTTATATCTTGAGGTGTAGGTGGAATTTTTAGGTGATTTCAAATCTCAATGAAACTAGACTCAATGTATAATGCTTTTGAGAATTTTCATTATATTGGAATAGAGGAATTGGGAGGAAATCGAATTTGAACACAAGAGATTCTGAGAAATTTAGACTTTCAAGGTTACTGTCCATCAAAGATTGCTTCATTTCTCCTCCTACCTTCCTGATAGTTTAGTTTATATCATAAGCACACATAGTTAGGTACACTAAATAGAACTTAAACATATTTTTGGTGGCCTTGGGTATGTATGTTATAAATTGAGATTTTATTGAGTATAATAAACTCAATGATGGAACCTGTTTAACTAAATAAAACTTATAAAGTATAGGTTCTTGAGAAATATAGCATAAAATAGTATTTAATAAATGCTAATTGCATTTATAAGACCTGAAAAGGCTAAGGAGCATCCAAGAAGTGACTAATTAGCTAAGTATTAAGCGAAGATGAGTAACCCTGAACTTTGAAATTGAGACTTTCCATTAAATACAGTTCCTTACAATTTTATAATATTACATGCACTTTCTTCCATCAAATTAATGTATTTCAAATTATTATACTAAATGTTTCAACTGCATGACTGTTTTTAGAATACCAAGTTGAATCTTGAATTGCATGCCTTTCAAAATCATCTTTTTAAATGTTTTATAGCATGGATAACTAAACAATACTTTGCAAGCATATTTTTAGCATGAAATTATATGCCATAAAATCTTCATGAAATAGTCATGCCTGATTGGAGGGTTAAGTCAGGTTGTTTAAGCTTAGAGCTCTAGATTACACTTAGTCGTCTAAGTGACTACTCAAAATAAAGTTAAAGAAAGATTGGCATATATGATTTCATTACACAGTTTATAGATACAACTTCATGCTTATTATGTTTTACTTTTGCAAAACTGTTTAATAAAAAAGCCTGCATAATTCTTTAATTATCTTATGATCAGTTATACGTATATGATTTATAAATGCTGGTAGTTTCAGTACAAATCATTTACCTACCATCCATGAAAGTTTATGAAAAAGGTTTTTCTAAAAACCATCACAGGAAACTCGAGTTATTCACAAGCTTTTCATAAAGCTCACAGGGTTTTTGTCATGTACATTTCAGGTAGAGTTTTAGATATTGTAGCCTGAAGAAAGAGAGTTTAATTACCACACTTTTGGAAGATTAATAATTTAGACTAAGAGTAGTACTTTTTGTAAGAATAGCCAGAAAAAATGTGTAAGTTGTAACATTCAGACACTATTGTTTAATGTAACGTTTAGTTATGCTCAACCATGATTTAGTTTCTACTATTTTATGAAGTATAAATGCATGGAATGTATATACTAGATAAGAGGCATTCGATTGGTCACCGCATTAACATACTACATGAGAGCTAGTATATTGACAAGGTGTCTAATTGGCCAGTTATTATCCCTAAGCCGCACAGGATGGTTCTGGGATGTGACAAGTCCAGATCTATTATTGTTCTTAATCAAACGGTTCATGCAAGATATATATATATATATATATATATATATATAGATATCAGGGTTGGGGTTGGGTTAGGGTTCTCAAGGCCCATGCCCAAGCCCACCCCGAATTGAAGTCGAGCTTGGGTTTTGATATCAAGGCTCATCTCGAATTTTAAAATAAGTTTTCCAAGCCGGAAAAAATCGTGTTGGGCTCGGGTTAGCCCTTTTGACTTGCAGAGCTATCCAATATCTCCATAATTAGGTTCAAGTCCAACCTCAAACATTTTAGTGTTAATTATTATAAGGTCTCTCAAAATAACTGTTTACAAGTTAAGGTTCAACAAAAAATATTGTAACCCCAAAATTTCTTGAGTTTTTAAATTGTTTGAGTCAAGATCTAATATTAATTGCTAATATGTTGATGTTGTATTTTTTTAATGACAAAATGTATCACCAATAAACACGATTTTCAATTCTTATATTATCCATTAGATTATATGTTTGCACACCTCACTTAAATAAGAAGAGTTAATTATTGAAAAATTGCACAAAATAAGTCTGTACAAACTAACGTCCAAGGTAAAAAAACATTGCAACCCTAAAAGTCCCGGAGTTTTTAAATTATCTCAGCCTAGATTCAAAGTTGTTGATGTGACCGTGTTCCTTTTTTTTAAATTGACAAAACTTTCCCTCTTTTATTAATAGTAAGTGCTTTCAACAATACTCTTGTCTTATGAATCAAAAAAAGGTCAACAAGGTTTTCAGAATGAATTGAACAGAAGTTGAAGAATAAATTTTGGTTGATGAAAAGCAATGCATGATGGATGGTGATGCAAATTGTTGAGTTGCTTGACGGAAATGTAAAATAATTCTGGATTTCTTAAAAAAAAAAAAAACTCACCGATCATAGTGTCAACAATAATAAGCCACGATAATTATGATTTGGTTGGCCAATGAATCATAGGTTTAGAGAAAATGATGGATGCAGCACTTCTCACAAGTCTAAGAATTTTCTGTAAAATAATAACGGCCTCATACTTTTCACTCTCAATTGTTTTTCGAGTTGTGAACACTCTTTTCTGAAAGAATTAGGAGCCAACATTAAATCTTAAGCCAAATAATTTATATTTATATTAATCCTTCTTTGTTACCTTTATGCTGTAGATATTTTACATATATTCAATTCTTAATTTTTTCTTATAGGTGTTTAAATATATTTTTTATAAGATGAAAAGGGAAAAAACCTTTGCACCTCATAACTATATATGAAATATAACAGTCTTTAACTCTTGAGTTAGCTAGTCCGATATAATATATATATATATATATATATATATATATTGAAGGGTTACAGAAAATGAGGAAAACAATGAAAATTAGGGATATATATATATATATATATATGGATGTATGTATTCTTATTCATCTGAAGAAGAACAACAAAAGGTACAGGAGACAACATGGATTAATTAATTAGGGATTAGTGTCTCAAAGCAATGTAGGCCATCAAATTCAGGTGCAAAAAATGGGAGAGAAGGCTGCATCTTCCTGTCATGCTTGGGCAAAGTAGGCCAACACTGATCATTTTCCTTTTCCTTCATCATCATTAACGCAGACGCTGTTGCCTTCACTCTGCTTATTAAACCCATTGATTCCTTCCCTTCCTTATTATCTGCTGAAACTCTATTACCCTACAAATTAATACCCAAAAAAATGAATCAAGTGTTGAAAGAAATGAAGTCTGAAAGCAACAAAAGATTTGAATTGAGTATAACAAAAGAGAGACTACTTAAATACCTCAGTAGCATAGATTGCGAGGGCAGCAAAACTAGTAGAAATAGACATTTTTTGCAGTGGATATGAAATGAAACAGTAAGAGAGAGAGAGAGAGAGAGATTTCTGAATAGTAGAAGAATGTTTAGATGATTGAAAGGAAAATAGGAAGAGCAGTTTGTTTTTATAGAAAGAGATGAATGATTGCAAGCATGGAAGTTGGAACGCGGTTTGTCTCTGGTCGGCGGCACAATTAAAACGTGAATCATTTATCAACCGTGACCAGATATTTTCCGACTGGTCCCAACACCCCCTCCCCCATTACAAATAAAAAAAAAAAACAATGTATTTATCTAATAGTATTTTGTTATATGTAGTGTAGTTTTAGTGAGAGATAGATTATATGAGAGAGTGTTATTAAAAAAATAAATTGGCACATGATATATTAGACTCATTCAAAAATACCTCGAGTGATACACATTATCTCACAATATTTTGTCATGAGAAATGTTTTTCAACTGAAAATGTTATATGATGTCATTTTTTTCCCACAATATTTTATTTATTTATAGATTTCTCATAACAGCAATATTTTATTTTTTTGAAATGCGAACAATTTCCTTTTAAATTGTATAAAAAATTATTATAATCCTACTACATAACACGAAAAGCTAATTTTAAGAGCTTTTAGCCAGCACTATTTGAATAAGTTGATACTCCAGTACTAGATCCAAATCCAATTTTTTTATTTCTAAAAGCCCTTCACTTATTTTGTGACTAAATTGTCCAACAGTGAATAGCATCAACATGTCGTAATAGACTTATATGGGAATTAAGACACCTGTCTGAAGATCTTTTTCAAACTTCAAAATTTAATAACTTACGATACATGAATTCATTTTCAATAAAATTATATATTTGGGTTCTAAAAATTGAGATTTATCAAACAATATCCATATTATATATGAAATTCTACTGAAAAAGTCACTGTACAAATAGGAAAATTTACAGAATCTACTAACAGTGAAATTTCGTTCTGCAAAATTTCATTATTTTTTATAGAGATGTGAATTTTAAGGTTGAAAATGACCCCCCCCCCCCCCTTTTTCTTGGAAAATTCATATAGTTTGCATTGGCTAGATCTTGAAAATACATGAAATTCATATATAATTTGCCTAAAATGGATAATCAAGTACAAAGTAATGATAATTTGGAGTTTTTATACATAAATTGTGTTTTTTCTCTCACCTAAAGTACAACAAGTTCCTTATTGTGGGAAAAACACATCAAAATAAATTTTCATGGTTCAATTTTAACTCTATTATCACTATTAAATAAATAGACAATATTAAATAAACAAAGAAAGTTCTTTAAAATATAAGCTGTTTAGGCACATTCACTATATTATTGTAGTGGATGTATGGATCGTGAAGGCGTGATGAGATTGTGAAAGACTAATGAAAATGTGGATTGATAGACAATGTGAAGACAAACCGATAGGAAGGCTAGTGGTAATCCATAGGGTAATGGTAAGTAAGTTTCTTGGATTCACATCTTTGTAGGGTTGTGCTGTATTTTGGTTTGATAACTTTAATCAGTGGAGTTCTTTTGTAAACGTGGGTTTTAATTTTCGACGAGGGTTCTCCCAATATCAATTTATGTTTCCTTTCATCTTTATTTTACTTTAGTGCTTCTTGTATTTGAACCCATATGCAATAATTCATCTTAAAGAATTAAGTAAAGAGAACTTTGGTGAGCGTTCTTTATTAATAAACCCTGCAAGAGCTTTAACGTTTAATTAATTACAAACAATAAATTCGATCACATGTAGAATACATGAAGTCCTCTACCTTGTTCCCTGCACATTAGGCCTTGAAGATGATCTAAAAACTAATCAAGGGAAGCAAAGATGCTTCCCAATTGAAGTGTGATGGTACATTTTTCCAACCAACGCCCTTAGCCCTGATAGCTTTTTATCTTCAAGGAGAGAAGCAGGCTTTCTAGCTTTTTCAATACATTTGTTGCAGGCTTGCTGCAAAAGCATGTTTCCTCAAACTAACTTGTCTTCAATTCCAACCAATTCTAATTTTAAATCTCTATTTCAACCAAGTGAAAATACCAGACACCAAGGGATAAGAGAGAGAGGAAATTTCGTGTGTGAAGGAGCCAAGAATGGACAAGTAAAAAATAAAAGGTGAATCGATTCTTGTAGAGTTTAATAACAAACAGTGTTCTGAATCCATTACTCCCCATTCCTTCAATCCCTCTCTGTATACCAGCCAAGGGATGAATGAAAACTTCATGAATTGCTTTACAAAACCACACAGCTTTATAGCAGTCCACCTGAGGAAGTTGACCCCTAATGGCTAATACTAATAGCATTCCATAGAGGCCTTAGCCATATACACAAACTGGGTATATACTATGAAACTCTGCCCGACCGTGACGCGCAGTAATAATGTGATATCTATACCTTTATACCTAATTTACATACAGAACCTTCTGTTAGAAATGGAAAGCAAATGGTGAGATGCCTAAACAATATAATATAAACAACTGCAGGGCATTTAAGGGCATATATTGCTTCATTCATATTCCAGTATATCAAACAAATTCGTGTTCCTGCCTTTCCAGTGGTGTCAATGCCGCCAAAGACAGAATTTCCAACTCTTTCACACCCTCTATTTTTTAAATTTATGTGAGCGATTTCACATTGAAATTGATCAGGAAAACAACATTAAATTGGATTTAAGATTTGGATAGAGGATAATACAAGAAGCAGTGATTTAGGAATTCGGTGAACCTTAAAAGAGTGCTACCATAGAAAGGAAAGTATGCATTTTTACAAAGTAGCCTGAAGCAAATGACAAAAGAAAAAGTAGTTACATGCATAACGAGGGAATCATATCCTGGAAGGAATCATTGGGATGTTGTTCTGTAAGTATGCACAAGCAGCAGCAACTCCACTCCCAAGCTTCACTGGGTAACCTACATCCTTGAGTATCATCTCCACTCCAGCGAGACAGCCCAACAATTGCAACTGCAAAATATACATACATAAATAAGTAAACAAATAAATCATGCAGAGAAGGAATTTTTCTTCTTCAAGCCACTATAGATGTCAACCAATGAATCAATTGTGCCTTTGGAGCCAATTTTCCATTTTATTACGAGAGAATATAAATGTTTGCTGAAAGACTGATTCTGAGCTGCTTCTGCTTCCAAATGAATACAGGGACAGATTCAAAATATGGCATGCAACTTATCAGACTATTTTTGAAATTCAAGAATTAATGAAAAATATTTGGGACATAATCATTAAAAAAAGTCAACAAAGTTTTCAGAATTTTGGTTGATGAAAAGTAATGCATAATACTTGGTGGTGCAAATTATTGAGTTGCTAGACTGAAATGTAAAATAACTCTAGATTTCTTTAAAAACTCCATGATCATAGTGTCAACACCAATAACCCACAATAATTATGATTTGGTTCGTCAATCAATCATTGGTTTAGAGAAAATGATGCAGTGCTTCTCACAAGTCTAAGAATTTTCTGGTAAAATAACAAATGCTTCATGCTTTTCACTTTTAATTTTTCCGAGTGTACACAATTTATCATTTAAATATAAAACAAAAATCTAACCATATTATAACATGGCATTTAAGTCATGCCAATCCCTTTAGCTTGTCAAGAGATGATGCATAGAGCAATTTTGGCATTGTCTAGGAAGAACATTGTGGTGACAGAATGATCAGAAGCAAAGGAATGGCCTAGCTGTTAGTGGGAATTTTAAACAATAACTCAGTTAAAGTGGAAGTCATTATTGATCAGAGGAAACTGCATTGCATGAACCGTTTGTTTTACTGATCTTTTAGTCCTATTTACTTGTGTTTCCAAATCCAAATTAGTTAGAAACATTGGATGGGAGAAATGTCATACCTCATTGAGGTTGCCAAGATGCCCTATTCTGAACACCTTTCCAGCTACTTTGTTCAGGCCCAAACCTAAGCTTAAATTGTATCTCTTCCATCCCCTTCTAACAATTTCTGAACTATCAATATATGGAGGAACAACCACAGCAGTGACCGTGTCACTATACCATTCCTCCTTTTGGGTGCAGTTCTTCAAGCCCCATGCCTCCACAGCAAGCCTGCATTTTGAAGTTGAAAATACTTATAAGTTACACTTTAGATATACTATAATAGCAACAGAAAAAAAAAATATTAATGGCATCTACTCGAGAAAGGATTAGAAGCATAAAGATAAAATATTGGAATATGGAAATATTTGAACTTCATATTCAGAAACTAATGAGGAAAATAGTTTGAATAAGGTGGGAAGAGTTCAAGAATGAAAACAAGTGCAGAAATGTAACTTCTGTGAAAAAGAAATGTGTCAATAGTCTGGAATGATTGGAAATAATTAAAATGTTTAATTGCCATGGAATTTGTTGGAATACTCATCCATAGATACATGAATACCAGATTACACTTGATGAAAAATTGGTAACAGTTGACACTGACAAAATTCAGAGATTTATCACAAATTACAAAGGAAAAAATGTCATACCTTGTTGCTTTGGCCAGGCGGCCGTGCCTTGCAATCACATTGTCAAGCCCTTCCTCAAAAATGAGATCCAAAGCTGTTCTCAGCCCATATAACAGTTGGATGGAAGGAGTATATGGCCAAAATGTTCCCAACTTATAAAATTTCAAGTAGTCTTTCCAGTCGAAGAAAACTCTGACTGATTTTGCAGTTTTGGAGGCCTCGAGTGCTTTGGGGCTTGCACACACAATTCCCATCCCAGTGGGAAGAGAAAGTGCCTTTTGAGAGCCAGTTAAAGCCACATCTATACCCCATTCATCCATGCGGAAATCAAGTGCACATATGGAGGACACTCCATCAACGAGAAAGAGTGCTGGATGCCGGTAGTAATCTGAGAGTCACATAATAAATATGAGAACCATCTCATAAATTCAGAAAGTTAGACTTGAAGAGGTGAGGAAAAGGAAAGCAATAGAGCTGTAAAAGATCCAAATTAGCATGTTGTTGCATATAAAGATTCTGGGCATTTATGATTTGTTTAAAATACAATTTATAAGCTGACAAGTTTTCCATGGAGTTCTTTGCACTTCTTGGTCTACTCTTTGATGTTATAATCCTCTGGAAGTTTCTCTACGTTTTCATACAGAGGTAATGCTTTTAAGATCCAAGCTTAAGTAGTTCATGTTTTGCAATTTGTTAGGATGCTAGGGAATCATGCCAAATTCCCAATGGCAAGGCAACTTCACAAACCATCACCATTCTCTATTTCTTTAATAAAGGGGGGAAAACTGATGGTCTTCTTTACTGGATGATACTCTCTGGCTACTGGAGGATCCAATCTACCAAAGTCTATCATACATGCTTATATTTATATATGTATTTATATAAGTGAATACATACATGGTGAGGGACTTCATATCTAGATTTCTGGCAATTGATAAAACCTACGTATGTGGTGAGGGACGTCATATTTAGATTTCTACTGATTGATAATACATTCTAGAACCTACTGGATGCACAATGTAAACTTACTCAAGTTGGCACAGTCTAAAAAGTTGGCTTTCTTGATAGCCAGAAGACAAGCAATTGCTAAACTCAAATCTGGTAGAAAATTGGATTTTTAGTGGGCCTCTCCTTATGCACATTTTGGGTTTTGTAAATTAACACTACTTGAATTTAACAGTTTGACTAATTAGTTGGAAGCATCTTATAATTCCGATTAAGCAACGAACTTCATATATTATGGCCTAAAAAAATGCTTACCAAGTATTTTTCTTACAGCAGCCAAGTTGTTGGTAACTCCAGTTGCTGTCTCATTATGAACAATGCAAATGGCCTTGATAGTATGTGCAGTATCCGCAGCGAGCTTTGATGCCAAAACTTCAAGATTGGCACCCTGGCCCCACTCACTTTCAATGACATCAACGTTGAAGTTGAGGCGCTGCTGTTGATCAATCCAGAGCAAACTGAATTGGCCAATGAGGAAAGATACAACTCGATCTCCAGGAGACAATGTGTTTGTAAGCGCACTTTCCCACGCACCGGTACCTGCACCAAAACAAGAATATCAGGTTGTAAATTAAGAGGAGCCAAAAAAAACAAAGTTTAATTGAACTTAACCTAATCTGAAGGCTTAATACATGATTAGTCATTCAATGGAAAAGGAATTAATTTATGTCATTGTCTGCATTTGAAGGCTCAAATCAATTCTTGAATTCCTTTATATCAACGTCACGTGACTAAGCTTGCAAATTTCTAGATCAACTTACCATCACTTTACACAGCCAGAACTACTTTGAATCACTTCATGGCAGTCTTTCAAACTATTTACTAATTTATCAAAATTGTTCTTCTAAGGCCCAACTTGTGCCATGTAGCAGTGTGCAACGTGTACCTTGAAGGGAATCGCTGCAAAGACTTGATGAAATGTCCAAGTCCAACAATAAAAGAAGTATCTCAAGATGCTAAAACTGACTCCTTTTTCATAGAAAATATCATTATTTCAAATGCTACCAATAAACAAGTGACCCATTTGATGCAAAATTAGCATCAAGATAGTGAGGCACTTGTAAATGGAAATTCAAAGCTATCTGTATGCATCATATTATCCCTATAGAACAGTACCTGTGGTTGGGATCAGAAAAGGGGTTCCAGTAGTGCTCTTGAAAATCTTCTTGACATCCTCAAGTAGGGTTTTGGTCATTGCTGGAATGGCCGGAGAGCGATAGTCTTCATTGTTTCTGTTCATTGCACGAATGACCTGTTCCGGTATATTGACCGGCCCTGGAACAAATAGATGGTTCCTTCCAGGTCCATAAACATAGTCCATCTTCCCCTCCTTGAAGTTTCACTGTGGAATTAAAATTCAAAGAATCCCTAAACGTCAAAGCACTTAAGCTGGAAACACCCATTAAAGAAATCAATTGAGATCACAGTCTATAACCACTCGTTTAACCAAACTAATGCAATACAGAAACTGAGTGAAGAAATCAATTTTAGCTTCATTCAAAACATTGCCCTTTCATTCCACTATTTATGCAACCTTGGAAGTGGGAAACACAAGGAACATACTTCACTACATCCATTGAAGTAAAATTTCTAAAAATATATATAAAGAATTACCATCCTACACTGCAACATTATCAAGATTTGTGTGATAGACTCTCTAACTTAATAAACTTCATCAGAAAAAAAATTGTTTTCCTTCATCAGAAAAATTAAAACTGTTTGACAACATTAGACATGCTAAAATTATATATTTAACATTAGACCTACTAAGAATATATATTTAAAATAATAATTCTTCGATGACCATATGATGAATAGTCAATGATAACATCATACTGAATAAGTATCCTTAATCTGCTATAGTCCTGTGTATTGATTTCAAAACCTAAACCGCTCTCAATGCTTTTCACATAACTAGACGAACGGGTCATTCGTAATGACAAATTCCTGTTTGCAACACCATTCTTGCAACTTCGACAACTAATCATTAGTATTATAATAATGTTATTCTAATAAATTTTATTTAGATAACACAATATCATAATTAAAAATTCTCATCACCATGTTGTCATCTATTTCATTATTATAGAATATATTAACATTTTTAACATTCTGTAATGAGAAATTTCAAAAGAAATGACAATTGTATTTCATGACATCAAGGTCTACTATGCTGTTTGAAAATTTTGCGGTAAAACCATGCTTCTATACCAATATCATTATGTTCTTAGCATTCACTTGGGTTCTACAGACATTAGAAATCCTAAAGTCGAACTGTAGAAGTATATGCAAGACTCCAGTATTAAAGGTTTCCCCCATGTTAAATCGTTACACTTGCTTTCTCAATTTTCAAGTAAATACATATAAAATTTTATAGTATATGCTAACGTTTATGATTAACAAGAATAAGAATTGAACTCTTAGCCCCACTCCTCCCTTTCAGATGTCATATTGGTATTTTATCACTGTGTTATGTATCAAGGCTTTTGGCAATTAGTAACTCTATTAAGTGCTGAAAAATGATAATTTCAAAGATTTCTCTATTAATTATTGTGTTTCATAACACAGAATTAGCAGTCACAAAGTATTATTTTTCTCTTAGAGATGGTTTTAACTTTTGTCAATCAGAAAAAAATAAATAAATTGACTTCCAAACCACAAGCTTAGTGAAAACTAATTTATGAATTGGCAAATTTACCATTAAGTATTGCTTTTGCAACTTTAAATCTCCAGTGCCATTAAGAAAATTTCAAAGCTAAATTTCAGTTTTATCAAACTACATACTAGTTGGTGGTGGAAGAAGCAAAACAAGCGCCGGTGAAGTAAAGGAAATATCAAGAAATAAAAAACAAAGGCATTCAAAATACATATAAACATGCATGTATATACATAGATATAGATATAGAGGAATATATACAGAGAAGAGTGTGAGTTAACAAGTTGAGGAGATTGATTACCTTCTAAAGACAGTCCCAAAATCTGGGTGAAACGGCGACTTCTCCAAAGTAAGTGGGATTTTTGGCAGAGATGGAAAAATAGCGGAATATGAATAGAAGGTAGGAAAGCCGAAGTGATATCCATATTTTTATAAGAGCGCGGGAGACCATTGGACGTTCCATGTGGGTCCTACTTTTCGTTCAACGTGGCAGATAAGAGTGCCTGAATGTGAATCGTGCGGTTCAGAATCAGTGACATCACAACAAACTAATATAGGAGTGGTGCAATTTGGTTTTGTATTAAAAGAACTTCTTTATTGCACTAGTGCCCTTATATCTCTACATATTTCGATTTAGCACCTCATATTTTTTCCAATTATATATGCTTTTGCCTCTCCTCGAATCAATGGGTTGACGCATCTGTAATTCCAATAGCACATTTACGTCAAAAAGGATGAGGAGTTACTACTTCAATAATCCTATTTAAGACATTATGCACATTTAGATTCATTTTTATTCCATTATTGTTGAGATAACCTGTTGATTAATGACAGATCTAAAGGAGGGGCTATAGTTTTCTAAAATTTTGAAATTTTCTATAGAAAAACTCTTTGAAATTTGAAATTTTATTTTTTTCGTCCACGCCCCTACATCTAACATTGCGTGTGACTATGAAACCCAAATTGAATGGAGCCCAACAAAGGATAGAAATTAGTAATAAAGCTCAAAAAAGATGTTGGCATAGTTAGAAAGTAGAAAACATAAAACAAGAAACGGAATTATGGAAAAACATAAGGGGCACCAATTCAAATAAGCATGTACGACAAAATTTAAAAAAAGAAAAGAAAAGATATAGTGGTTAAATAGAGGGCCATTAAAAAGGTTTGGTAAGTATGAGGTTGAGAAAGAATATGTGAAAGATAACGTGATAATGAGCTATCAGCCACATCCTCATCTGTGTGACCCCAAGCCACACACACACCTACCTTTTCTCTTCTTCTTTGTTTTTTTCAACCTTCAATACAAGCTTCTTTTCTTAAATTAATTTTTTTTTTTTTAACTTATCTCCTACTTAAATTCTTGGCCTCTGGCGGAAATTCCAACTTTTTTATTTTTATTTTCCTATTTTATTTAGTGCAATGATTAACTCTCATCACGCACAACACCCTTTGACTCCTCGAAACACACAACGGGATTTTTTTTTTTTTTTAAAGAAGCCCAAAAAGGCATTGCAATTTTACAAAATTTCCCCTATTGTCTTCTTTTTAAAAAAAAAAAAAAAAAACATTTTTTATTAAAAATATTCAATTAACATAGTGATTATACTAGAATCAATTATTTATAAATAAGAAGTAATCCCATAACCATACAAGCACTTCAAGCATTTTTTTTTTTTTGGTTCCAATCAAAATCCTTTCAATCTAAATATAAAGTCACAATCCTGTTAATTGTCAGTTTAATTGTGCACCCAAACTTGTTATGCAATTATGTTGGCTAATCTTTGTAGTGGCTTCAAGGCCTAAGAAGTTGGCATCCACAAACCCTAGTCAAGTTAAACCCTTGAAATCATCCAGACAACTCACTCTCTCTCTCTCTCTCTCTCTCTCTCTCTCTCTCTCTCTCTCTCTCACGCTTAAATTTTCAATGATAAAATATTTTATATTACCAAGACTGTAAAGGGTGAATGATAGTTAGACAACAAAAAAAGTATGTGCAATTATTGGCAAGTGTTATCATCGGAAGAAGACGTTAAATCATAAAGCAAACTAAGCTTAAGGTTCAACTTCACCATACACCTCGTAAGCTTTGATGTTCTTCCTTCTAAAATAAACTAGGGGGATAGAATTAACTTTAATATAAAGTAGTCCTTACACGAATACTTGAAATATAACTAAATAATTAATTGAACAAGTAAATTCTCGATGTTTTATATAAAATAACAGAAATTCAAATTGACATAATAACATTAACAAGTAATTTTAATTCTTACATTTCTCAACACCCACGGATTTGTTGACAGTAAGACATACATATCATCCATCGTCCAGCCCAAATCTTCAATAAGATCCAATTGTAGTACCCCCAATAGTTCAGTAAGTAAAGCTGGGCTTCCACCAAAGAAACCTTAACAGATCTTCATCGCCATCAACTCCAAACAGCTCACCTATTCATAATAATACAATATCCAATCAGAGAAATACAGTGAAACAAGAAACAACGACAATAATCGATTGAGAAATTCAGTCATTCTTACCTGCAAGTTCCTGAATTTGTTAATTTTTCTTTCTTTTTTTTTTTTTTTTTTTTTTTTTTTTTTTGTAGATTTTACAAATTCAGAAGCAAGATTTGAGCAAAATCTGGCCAATTTATGACTTCAATTACCCAATTCTGACCAGCAGCATACACGTTCCACCTGCTTTCACTGAAACAATTCCAGCTCCTGCAGCAGTCAATCTGGTGTTCCTCACAATGTCCTAGTATAATTTGCACAATCATCTGGACATATAATTTATAAAATGACCAACAAACAAAAATTCAATGGCCCAGAGCAATACCAAGTTCTACTGATTGCAGGAAGCATAAGTTGACTTTGATGGGCCAAAGCTGCATATGATTATATCTGTAATAAATTATGACTTGCCATACAGCAAACAACAAAGCAATTTGTAAAGGGTCATCATAGCTGCAACGAAATGGCAAAATGCATACATGAATAAATAATTCCACAGACAAAATGTGGATACAACTAAGATGGAAGAGAAAATAAAGGTTCAGATAGCGAAGATTCAAAATTGCTTAATATACAATTTCCCAAAGCATAATACATACAAAATGTCTTCTTTATATGTGTATCTCAAATGACCAAGTAATCCCTTTTGACTATCCACTATGTACGTAAAGAAATCAGTTGCTTCATCTATATGAAAGAAAGAAAAAAAGGGAAAAAAATCATCGTTGCGAGATTGTAACTTGTTCTTTAAGTCATCTCTTGCTCATAAAAAAGATCTTTGAATTTCCACCGCAGCCACCTGTTTAGATGGATGCAGTCCTCATCTGATGGTTTCAACAATGAAGCATTCTGAGATAAGAATCTGCAAAATTTTATTCCCATGGGCAAAAAAATTCCAAGAGAATATGGCCGAAGCAGAAATATACCACTTGATGCCTGCTGAGAAACCTTGGCTTCCCACTCCAAAACACCGGCTCTCATTCCATTAGGCACAGAAAAACTACTTGATGCCTGCTGAGAAACCTTGTCTTGGGGGAAAACCAGTCTGACGCACCCTAAAAGGTCTCTCACTACCAAAGTGTCTAGTTGTCGGATGGTCCTGACCCAAGAATCCCCATAGAGTTTGGCTCAGGAATGCGGATACCATTATTCATAGGCCTTTGATATGGAGGCTGAATATGGGATTGAGTCTCAGCTTCAGCTCTTCTCCTTCGTTTCCACGCTTCAAATTTCCCTGTATCAAAACCCCTGTGGTCTAATACTGATGTTTGATGGGAGGTCTCATTTTTGTACCCTCTTGGCCTCTCAAAAGGCCCAGGCCCAGATCCAGATCCATTGACGTGGGAAGGTCCCACCCGTGCCTCCTCCCCCCGCTCCTGTTTAAGCTTTGAATAAATCTGTTGAAGCCGCTCCCCAGACAAATTTGAAAAGGTTGATACATAGTTCCACAGACGACCGGTCATCCCTGTACAACAAAAAAAATATCTCATTCTAGAATATTTCACACTGGTTTCAGTTTAATAATTAAGTAAACATATGAATTTTATACTTCTCCAGGTCACATGAATTCAATTAAAGCAAATGTGTGCAAGCATGGAGAGAGAGAGAGTACAAAGATAGCAGCGAAAGTCAAAATATGATGATGGAATGAATCAGAGAGAGATGAAGAAAGCCATACTTTCTTGCTTATATGGTTCCTCCTCATGTTCCAAAACAATTTGGTCAATCCTTCGTCCAAGAAGCTGCAAATAATTTCGAATTTTGGAAAGCACCTGAAAAAATCATAGTTGAAGAATGCGTAATTTTAGCACAAAATCAAGACAAGTTGCAAGGAAAAAATTCTTACTAAAAAAATACAACAAAAAAAGAGAAAACAACCATAAACACAAACCTTTTCCTTTGGGAGATCTGCACTGGTAGTTTGCAACTTGTGAAGACGTCTCAGGGTCCTTTCCTCATCAACCATTACATCTTCACACCATTCCATCCATTTCACTTCCTTGAACTGTTCATACACTTCTTCATTATCTGACATTTCACCTTCCTCTTTAACCAAAGGTTCAACTCCCTGGGGTTTCAAAGATCTGACCTTGATCACTTGGGCATTAAGTTTAGGGGAACCTGGTTTTCCTGGCTTGCCCTTGCTGCGAGTCATTGAGATGTTAAGAGGATTTTCCTTCTGTTTCTTAGAACCCTTACGGCCCCCTTTCACATTCGAATTCTTCCCACCAACAGCCACAAGCTCCTGGTAACAATTGTCTAGGCAGTCAATTAACATGAATGGACACAAAACACAACTATGATTAACTCCCACCCTCCCATGCCCATCCCTATGATAAAACCTTCTTACACAGTTACACCTTAATTTGACTTTTTTATGGTAAACAATTTAAATCAATTTTTCGTTACAGTTATGCTTTCTTAAAATAAAGTTATCGATCAATGTCCAAGGTTTGTCAATCACATCTTTGCGTGCCCAAGAAGCGCCCGCCACAGGTCAATCACATCTTTGTCATGATTAATTTGTCTAGACTCCAAGATGTGTTGAACACGTATCCAGAAAAGTCCAAGACGTGTTGTCGTCCAATACCTGTCTGACAGGGATATACTCCTCAGAAGTGTCCATGCTTCTTGGCGGATTAATGCCAGTGTTTCATATGACTTACAAAATACACAAAATGGATCGTAAAGGCCGAAAAGTTAAAACCAGAAAACATTGCATTCTTGAAACTGAGGCAACCAACAGGTGGTATGCTGAGGAAAGTTGGCAACAATGATAACATTATAAACACAAAGAGCAATGAATGCAGTAATAAGAATGGAGTGATGGTTCGAATAAATCTACAGAAAGGTGTATGTTTTTGAAAAAATGACCATATGCTTTACCAATAAATGTGGCCAATGTAGAGCAAAATGGCAAAACCACATCTGTCTAGCCATATGCAGCATTTTAAGTCAACCACTTCAATGCAAGAAACAGTTCAAATGAACTCATAAAATGACATTGTCTATCTTTAAGTAGTTCCTGGTCGTCCAGCAAATCACCAACATTAACCACATGATACATGAGCTATCATCGATACAACCAAACCAAAAAAAAATGATACTACAAAAAAAACACTTAATATTGCGAACATGATTTATAAGGAAACTCCATATCCCCCCCTCCCCCAAGAAAAAAAATTGGTCATTCAAATTAGCCTGCAGCTTTGAGACCTTTCAAAACTTTAAAAAAAAAAAGAAAAAAAGAAAAGACAGAATAACTTTTGGGAAGTTTGCTAATATTTTACATTCTTTAATCTCTCTACTTACAAGCCTAGAAAAGAAATTCCCTTTCTTCCGACTACATTGTTTCTGGAATTTTCCCACAGATGGTTATCTCTTCACTCCCTAGCCAAAATATAATGCAAATAACTGTTAAGAACTACTCCAGTTATAACAGCATCCTACTTTATCAACTATGTTCCTCCATTCATCCAACATCTCAATTTCATCAAGAAAATATTTCTAGATTTGGAAAGATCATGTGTTCAACTACCTGAGGTTGATTTAGACATCCATAGCAAAAATTATAAGCCTTATCATCCAGACACCAAAGGAGACTCCCATTATAATTGGCACTCTTGTATTAAAGAATGATGAGACCACTGTTGAGAGTTTGATATACATTGTTGGTTCATTCTCTAATAGCTTAAACTTTTGGAGCAACTAGTGACTTAACATGGTATCAAAGTCTTAGTTATGAGAGGTCTTGGGTTCAAGTCTCTCTATTTGTATTTATTTTCCATTTGCATTTGCACTCTTTTTTACTTCGTATTTGTTTGTGGTTTATTTGCCTCTTCATGTGCGAGTCCAGGGTCACACGTGAGAGGGAGTGTTAGGAGCTTGATAAAAAGTTGTTGGCCCATTTTCTAACAGCTTAAACTTTTAGAGCAACTGGTGACTTAACAACCACCACATTTGCAAGCTTAAAAGAAATAATCCATGTGATTGGACTTCATTCTAATATCTAGGCAAGATGGTCAGGCGTAGATATATTGGAAAGCATGTCCTCACTTTTATTGCATAATTGAAAAGTATAGAGTGCATTTTTGTTTGAGATATCAATTAACTAGCAATCATAACTTTTTTTTAAGATGTTCAATTGGAAGAAAAGGGGGGTATTTGAATGAAAAATAGGTTGTCAAAATTTTATGATTGCGAGTTTTTTCTCTTTTTTTTTTTTTTTTTTCTTTCTATACTGATCAAAAAGAATAAAAATAGCAACCATAAATTTTTTTATGTAAAACCTAGCTTTTCATCCAAACACCCTTCCCATTGATAATCTTAAAACCCTAATTCACAAAGCAAGCCATCCAGGAAGCCTAATGTCCCCAAGTCTTGTCCACAATGATTGTTTTGTTTTGTTTTTCAATTTATGTTTAGCTTTGGTTTTCAATTTAATTCTAACTGAGAAATTAGCAGATATCTAATCCAAATGTTGATTTTTCGGATAAGTTACAAGAATGAAAATCAATTCTAACACTCCATCTCCAATTAACGTGCATATTTCTCTTAATATTTTTCATTCACAAAACCAAATAAATCTATACTCTATATATTAAAAATATGGTACTATTGCAATAGGCCATGTTAAGTCTGTGATAGAACTATATTCCAGCCTAACATAAAAAGAAAAAAGAAAAAAAAAAAGTGAGTGCAAAAAACAGATCAATGCCCACTTTTGCCAATCACACAAACCACCAAAAAAGAAACAACCAGAATAGATCAACACGAGTGATTAGGAAAGGAAGGAAGAAAATCAAGTATACCAGAACTACTAAAATAAATGGTGAGAAACTCTCTAGCATAAGAAAATTATAAAGCTATGTTTACCATTTCTAGAAGATGAGAAGCCCGCTCATTCAAGTTTGGAGCCCGTGGTAGGAAAGTCTCATGATGCTGAAGTTCCACCGGAGCAATTTTCTTCGTAAGACCAAGCTTTTCATCTAACCTTATCTTTTCCCAATTACCAAATCCATGATAGTGAATTCCCAAAAGCAACTTTGCATCATCCTCTAATGAAAATATCAACAGGGAAAAATATATTACATCAGAAAGAAAGGAATTGAAAATTAAATAATACAAAAATAAGGGAGTTAAACGTACTCTGGTTCCACCCACATCCTTTGGACCAAGTTGCAGGTTTGAGGTACATCAATGCTCGGAACAGTGAGATAGGATCGTCGTAGCGATTAATTCGCTTCGCTAGGAGTTGAAGTTCTTCAACGCGGCTCAGTAGATCATTAGCCTTTACAGGGACACCAAAAAAATCCAATAGAGGCCCCTAAAGGTAAAGATCACATTGAAGTGTTAGTATAAGCCCTGTAGTGCTCACAACAAACAAGTCACAGTTATCACTTATCACATTTAAATAACAATTTGCCTTAGTACAAGTGATTTAAAAGCCAACCTTTGGGTCTAGGTTTCCTCCTTTAGCTGCTTCTCTACAACCGTCAATCAAAGCATCAAAAAGTTCAATTTGTGCTTCTCTTGGTGCAGCTTCAACTGCCCCGCCAACCTCTGCCACTATTAAACTAATTTGGCTCTGATTCCCAAACTTCTTAACCTAGTTTTTGAAGGAAAATGGAGAAAAGATGACCAAAAAACCAAAGAAAAAAATCCATAGAAAAAAATGCATGACAAGGTCTCCAGTGTAGCCAGTTTTGTCACAACAGAAGGTGCAACACCACCTTCAACCATGTTGGCACCAAAAGGGTAAAGAAAAGCGTGAAAAAAATGTATGACAAGGTCTTCAGTGTAGCCAGTTTCATCACAACTGAAGGTGCAACTCCCCCTTCAACAAAAGGGAAACGAAAAGGCATTGTTTTTGTTGGGTTGGGGGGAAATGTTATAGATCATATGAGCACACTAACACAATTTTTGAAAAATAAAACACCAACACAGCAATGATAACATTCTACACAGCATATTCACATTGCCAAGGCTAGGTTTATTAAGAAAAATCATAAGCTCAAAGTTTTTTATTTTTTATTTTATCAATAAACATAAGCCAAGTTTGGCTTGTCTAATTGGTGAACAATTTTAAACAGACTTCTTAGCGAGTCAAGCGTGGATTTAAATAGCAGTCGCGGGATACGAATCGGTCATGGTCGCGGTGTAATGGTATCGGGAGTATCAGGTTATTCGTAACGGGAATCGAAAACCGCAATTGTGAATTTTTTTCAAACACTAGTAAATCTTATAAAAGTCATTGATACACATATCTTGATTACAATCATCGCATTTTAATCTTTTTTACTATTAATTTTTAATTTTCTAATACCTAAAAAGATTTTTTTATTTTTTCATAAATAACACTTAAGAAGATATTTTATTAATTGATATAGATATTTTAAAGTTAAACTAATAAGAAATATCATCTAATTTGAGTGGCATTACAAAGAATAATATAAATAAAAATAAAAAATAATTATAAGCATGAAAATCAATTTAGTTGATTAGTTAATGGCATAAAAAAAAAATTAAAAATTTAAGGCTAAGAGGCATTTTCGAGTTCGTATTGACCCGAATGTTTTGTTAACCAATTTCAATTTTTTTTGAATTATTTTGATAAGTATCTCTCTTGTATATAAATGTTATAAAAATAGAAATCATAAGAATTCTGTAAAAAAAAAATTAAAAAAAAAAAAAAACAAAAATAAAAAAAATTGAATAAGCAAAACATAAAATAGATGTAACAGTCCTGTAACGGCCGATACGTAACGGTATCGGCTGTGAATTTTAGTAACACCAATATATCGGTCAGCATCGATATCAGATGGTCAAAAAACCGATACGTAACGGCTATTATTTAACACCATGGAGTCAAGTATTAGGTCTCCGTGAATGGCATGGCTCATTTGCAGCCCAACAGCCAATATAAACCCACTCCCCCCCAAAAAAAACACCAAAAAAATAAAAAAAAAGGGGGTACATCATACAAGGAAGGAAATTAAGTAGTGTACTAGAGCAACTCCTCACTAATTATAACGTACAATGCACAATATGAAAATATAGTTCAATATGTGGTACAGAACATGTAAAAATACCTATAAAGCTATGGTAAAATTTGGCCCCTTACAAAATTGGAGTATCCTATGAATATCTTCTCAAACCTTCACACTATACAAACAAGGCCATTTGAGTATGCGTGATTATCAAGTCAGTTTGAAAAGGTGCTAATATTGTTTGGAGAACAAGAAGATTAGGTAACGAAATCTTGTATGTTTACAGTGAATCTCATAGAACAAACATCAGAGAGGTAAAGGTACCAAAAGAGCTAGGCCTTGGAAAAGGCATGGTTTTACTTTTAATAGTGACATCATTCTCCTCACCCTTAATGGACAATACTCAGAGAGCATTTTATACGAAACTATAATGAAATTACTGGTTCTGTTCGAGGTGGCTTTGTGCAAGTGGTCGGTGGTGTTGAACAGCATGCAAGTGTTCACATACAGAGATTTTTTTTTGGGTGTGTTGTGTGGGTTGGTTGGGGGGGGGCGCTGGAAGGAAAAGGAAAAAAAGGCTACTGCCAAGTGTAACTCCTACCAACCCAGGGTGCTAAGAGGTGAATTGTGTATCTAAACCCAGGTACTCATAAAGTATGACAAAGCACAGGGCAATGAAATGTAAATGAGGGGAATCTTACTGCACGGGAAAAACGCAAAGCATCTCTTTTTGATAAGTTCCCGTAAGACCATCCTCTTACTTGAGCAGCTGTTCCTTCAATTGCCGGTGCTGAATAGCCTGAATAATGTGCTTTCCGACGCTTTTGAACTCTCTCCAGAAACTCAACTCCCTTCTTTTTCCTCTTATTACTTCTCTCAGGTTGGTTAGCCTCTGCATAACTCTTAATACTTCTTGCAGCTCGTGGAGCTAAAGCTTCCTAAAGATAGAATAAACTCATAGATAAGGATATCCCTAAAGTAGATAAAAATAGAATTAACAAAAGAGGAGAAAATCATAATTGAAGACCTTCAGTCACATGCATGTCCAAATTAAAAATTATTAAAATATAGTCAGACGTATTTCATAATTAAGCTTTATTATAAAATTAGGTTCATACTTCAGCTTGGGCTACAGCGTCTGGTTTTATCCAACGGCTCCAAAAGCTCCCATCATCCTCAGCACTACAGAAATTGGCAACCTATATAATGACAAAAGGAAAGAAAGACAGCTTATAGAAGAGATTTAAAGAGACCTATGAAAATAAATAATAAAAAAAAAAAAAAACAAGAGCATTAACAGAATAAAACTGTAAATTAAAAAAAAATAAATAAAGAGGAGAAAAAGGTAATACTGCAAACACCACAAACCACTCCCAAAAAAAAAAAAAAAAAAGAAAAAAATGAATAACACAATTCAGCATGCCCCACCAAAAAAAAAAAAAAAAAGAGTTAAGGTGCTTGCCTTAAAAGCACTCAACAATTCACCTCCTTGCTCTGCTTCAGCTCCCTTCTCTTCAACTTTCTCTGCTCTTTCAAGAATTTCATCTATATCCATACTTAAAAGCCTCTTTTTGCTTTCTTCGTCATTTTTGTCTTCCTTAAAAAGTTCTTCTGCCCCAAATCTTAAGATTGCTGATAGCTCATTCTGTGATCATGGAAAAAGACACATTGTCATATGAAATATCTGCTTTAAGATCAAAATAACACAGCAATATTATTAATTAAAGACGAACGGTCAAGTCTAAGGACAAGAGACAATGATGACGACAATTACAATGATAATAAATCCCGGTTATGGAACGGTGCCAAACAAATAGCTTTTAATCTCAACAAAGATTCTGACGTCTCAATATCCTAAAAGAAATGCAGCAATACATAAATCAGTTCACTTGATTTCCTTACTTTGTCAAAGGAACTCCCCTTTTTTGCTTCTTTCTTCTCCAATCTACCTTCAGCATTAAGCTTTTGAATCACCAAATGGTCAAGAACCTATCAAGAATGCATGGGAAGATGAGAAAAACCACACATATATCCAAAGCAAATTCATACTTCTTTTTGGTTGAGAAGTCAGCATGCATGCGTAAACACATTTGTATGTATGCAAATATGTGCAAGTGCAACTTCCATGTAAATGCATGCAATTAATTTAAGAAATACCCATGCATTCAAATAATATAACAATAATACTTTGTTTATCCAGCATGCATGTATGCACGTATGTCTACAAACACATGTATATGTCTGATTCAAAATGACTGAAAATGAATTCAGAGATGCACGAAATAAAAAAGCATAGAAGAAAGAGAAAATGGAAGACAACCAACAATCGTTTACCATCTTTTTCTTTGCACGCTCCAATATATCTTCCTCAACACTCTTGCTTGTAACAAATCGGTAGATATTGACAACTTCTTGCTGCCCAATCCTATGAGCTCTACTCATTGCCTAATAAAATAAAAATCTGCAATTAAAGAAGATAAACCAAATCACGGTGCAAAAGAAGAAAAAAAGGGATCATACTCTTACAAACCTGCAAGTCATTTTGGGGATTCCAGTCAGAATCGAATATAATAACTGTATCCGCTGTGGCGAGGTTGATGCCTAAACCACCAGCACGAGTTGAAAGAAGGAAACAGAAATCATCACTACCAGGTGCATTAAAATGGTCCATGGCCTGTTGACGCAACTCAGCCTTTGTACTGCCATCAAGCCTTTGAAATTGGAACCCTCTAAATGACAAATATTCTGCCAATATATCCAACATCCTAACCATCTGCAAGGAAAATTATTGAGAGGATGTCATACACAACCATGCCCAAAATAATTCAATCTTAACCCCCTCCCATCTATAAGATTACATGATAAGAAATCATTGACATATTTCATACCCAAAAATGACCACAGTTCATAATTTAAAAAAAATGATCAATAATTCTGTATTATAAACAAGGAACCCATGTACAAAAAAGGGGAACCGGCTACATCAATTAAGGCTTAGTCCCCCAAAAGATCTACGAACTTATCCAAATACGATGGATATTCTTTTTTATCCACAAAAATAGAAGTCTCAAAAACAATCTTTAAAATGCCAAAAAGATAACTCAACTCCTTCAAAGATCCTTCTATTTCTTTCTCTCCATAAACTCCAAATCACACAAAGATGAGCCATTCACCAAGCTATCCTTAACTCCTTTGGAATGCAACAAAACTGCCATCAAAAAAGAACATCCTTGATGGAAGCCGACATGACCCAACTAATCCCGAATAAGGAAAACATTAAGTTCCACACATCCCCTGCCATGCGACAATGAAATAGGAGATGGTCAAGCATTTCTTCCTCTCCCTTACACAAAGAACAATAGTTCGGAAGATTGTAGCCAGGCTTTTTTAGATTATCCTCCGTTAAGATGGCTCCCCAAGCTACAGAACAAGCAAAAAACACCACTTTTTGAGGTACCTGAGACCTCCAAATAAGCTTCCATGGAAAGTCTGATGTAGGAGGAGAAAGGGGAATAGAAGAGAGGAAGAGAAGAAGAAAGAGGAGAGGAGAATCCGAGAGAGGGAAACCAGAGAAATTTCTGTATTCAATATCAATAATCAGAGTCCAAATCCATTCAATACAACCTATCCCTTATATAGGAAAAACTCAAAAGTAATCAAATATTAGAATTAAGGAACTAAAACATATCCTATATCAACTCAAACAAATCCTAAATATGAAAATATAAATGAAATAAAAATAAAATTACATAACAATATATATCCTTCCGGATCAAATATGAATGGACCATGAAGTCCTTCTTGATCCCCATCATTTCTCCCCGGCTGAAAAGAACTCGACTCCGGTGAGTTAGAATGGAAGAACGACGACAAAAGATGAAAATCTTCATGGCAGCAAGAAGTGGCAGTGGAACAACATTCTCCACATAAACGATGAAAATCAACAACAAAAGAATCTTCGATTGGTTCATAAGAACAAACTCCACACAAGCTATGGTTTTTTGTTGGAGTGGTGAGGGCACCGGATCTGATAGCGGAGAAATAACACCACCACCTGCACGAAGACCATCAAGAAACATAGAAGGCTCCAAAGGACCCTGAATTAGATAGCATATCCTCCATAATGAAAATTGAACTTAGATTTAAATTCAACGGTATGTCAAGTAAATAAGCACTAGGTCCAAATGCAAGGAGTAGAAAATTTACTAACGGATTTAGATAGAAAATTTATGGAGGAAGGTAGTATAGATACAAATTCAACACAATGGTCTGATACAGGAATAGAATCAAGTGAATCAGTGCACTTGGACTCTTGGGTTGACACTATGCTCACACTCAAATTTATCTAGGATAGAAAGTACTTGCTCATCTGTAGTTTGAGGTAATGCATGATGAGGTTCCTTCGGTGTCTCAACTTGAGAAGTTTTGAATGTTTTAGTTTTCACAAATGGTGGGTCAACTACCTCTTTAGATGGATAATGAATAAGGAATGGACCTAGGAATTTCACAATTAGGTTTTAGGTCACAAGGAACAAGAGGAGAGGGCCTAAGGTTTTCTTTCTTGCCATGCTCATTGGGTTTGAAAGGAATTAATTTGATGATCTTACCCTTGTACCTAAAAGTACATGTGTTTGACCCAAGATCATTTATCCACGGTTGGCCTAAAAGCATATGGCTAACTTTCATAAGCAAAACATCACACCAAACATTGGTTGAATAGTTGCCCATTTGAATTGGCACTAGACACCTCTCTGTGACTAGCACAAATATATGACTTATCCACTTTACCTCAAATGGTTGGAGATGAGTTTCAGGTCATAAATTCATTCTAGTGACAATAGATTTTGACATGATGTTAACGCGACTACGACTATCAATGAGAATTTTGCATATTTTTTCTCACATTAAGATTAATTCAAAAGAGTTGTAGGTGTTTCCATGCATTTTCTTGGGTAGGGTCAGGTAAGTTACACCACAAATTCTTAAAATAAGATTCAAAATTAGAGGGTTCCGAAGGATACCTCTGAGATAGAACTTGGGACATATTTTGTGGAAATGATATATAACTCACTTGAGAGTTCTCCTCTTCATTATGCAAGTATCCAGAGTCATTTATTTCATCATAAGAATACCTAGGTGAATCATAATAGTAGCTCTAGGAAGAAAACCTATGGAACTGTTCTTGGTAACCATTGTATGCATAAGAGTGTCCAAGAGTGTTATCCCTTTTACTCTCATAGAACCTAGGATGTCTATCTGATGAGCCATATGGTAGGGCTTGGTTTCCTCTTTAATGGTTCTTTTTTTATATCCATATGTTGAAGCATCACAAAACCTTTTTTTTTTTTTTTTGAATGAGACAAATACTATGAAAAACTAAAAAGGAATTGAAAGAAAATTAAACAAGACTCGGAACTACATGTTGAGGACCAAATGTAACATTGAGAATGATGATATTGAAAAAACAATCAAAGCGAAAACAAGCAAAATTTCAGATATGGACCTATTTGCAAGATGTACCAACTTACCAATTGAATTTAAAAAAATAGCACAATCTTCGAAAGGAAGTATGCATACCTTTTTCTCAAGGCCCACAAATAGCTTGATAGTATTCCCAAATCTTCTTGACAAGTGAGTAGCTATGTTTTTTTTTTTTTCTTTTGAATATTGGGCTGTTTTGGAAATTTCTGAGAATTGGGGGCCTAGAGTTGCTAAGATGGCTCAGTTGGGCTGGGATAGGCTAAGAGAGAGTGGCTGGATATTGGTTTGGGCCAAGGCTGGGTAATGAGCTGGTAGGTTGAAGTATTTTGTTTCTGGTCGGGATAGATGGGCCTGATATGTGTAAGGAGTGGGCTGATTCTTTTTTTTTTTTGGACTGGGCTATATGGTTTAAATGAAGTTAGGTTGGATTTAAGAATGGGTCGAGACTAGGTAAATGTTGTAGGTGGTCTGGGCATTGGGTCTGCTATTTGGAGTGGGTTAACAATGGGTTGAATATATGGATCTAATGGAGGGGGCTGGTTCTGATATATTTAGTGAAACGGGCTTGGGTATTGGGTTTAAATGAGTGGTTCTGGTTCTGATATGGATAAAGAAATTGGGTTTAAATTGGGTTGGGTTTTGGTTTGGGCTTAACAAGTGTTGGGCCAAACTATGATAGGAAAAGGCTGAAGGTAAATTGAGTTAAATGATGTGGGCTGGGATTAAATTAGTGATGCTGGGCTGGTTCTTTAATGCGCTTGGCTTGTGTCTTACAGTTGTATAACACTGATTAAAATCCCTCTGCCCTTTTGCTTTAAGAAAAAAAATCAAAACAAAGGAAAAAAAAAACTCCAGAGAGTTTTGGGGCAAGAGAGAAGAGGCTGCCGGAAGATGTCTGCAACCGGAAACTTGCGATGACAGCTGCAGCAACTGAGTCGCGGCTGTGATGGATGGGGGTTTGGCAGTCCGATAGTTCAGCGTTGGCAACATGACAACAAAGGCAACCGTGAGGATTCTGTCGTTACGATGGCTTCAAATCTGCCAGGGGTTCGATCAGAAAGTCTGCGGTAGCGATGGCAGTGATCTTCAATCTGTTCTGTAGGCAATGGGACGGCTGACCAGAAATCTGTGAATATGTAAAATATGTAAACTGACGATGCCACGGCAATGGCTTGCAAACGATGATGAACCAGTGGTGCAAGTGACGCAATGGAAGATTGGATCTGTGATGAAAGTTTTCTACTATGAAATGGTGAACAATAGATTGTTGTTGTGATGAGTAGAAGGATCGAAATTTGCTTTGATACCAAATTGATGTAGGAGGAGAAAGGGAAATAGAAGAGAGGAAGAGAAAAGGAGGAAGAGAAGAAGAAAGAGAGGAGAAAAATCCGAGAGAGGAAACCAGAGAAATTTCTGTATTCAATATCAATAATCAGAGTCCAAATCCATTCAATACAACCTATCCCTTAATCAAATCCTAGAATTAAGGAACTAAAACATATCCTATACCAACTCAAACAAATCCTAAATAAGAAAATATAAATTAAATAAAAATAAAATTACATAACAATATATATCCTCCCGGATCAAATATGAATGGACCATTAAGTCCTTGATCCCCATCAAAGTCCCCCTCAAACTTGTCCACCAATCCCCCATAAAATGACTGAACAGTGAATTTTTTGTTTCCATTTTCTGTCCAAATCATCTCATTGCTACCCCCCTCACATAGCCCGAAATTGTTGATAGTAGCCATAAGTTCCTGCAGCTCCCAATAAAAAAAAATTCCTTCTAAATCACGGCCCCCAAATCCACTTACCCCCCACCCACTCTCCACACTCCTTCATTAAAGCTCCCTTATTAGAGGCAATTCTATAAAGGTTTGGGAACTTCACCCTTAAAGGTTCCATACCACACCAAGGATCCCCCCCTCCCCCCCCCCACCCCCCCACCCAAAACAAGTTTCACCCTAGAACCATCCCCCACCTCATGGCTAACAAAATCCTAGAACTCATCCTTTCGTTTGCTAATAGCCTTCCAAACACCGCAACCATAGGCCTCCACCACCTCTCTCGATGACCACCCGCCGTCCTCCCACCCATATTTCATGTAAATAAGATCCTTCCACAAGCTCTTGTCCTCTTCCCCAAACCTCCACAACCATTTTCCCAATAATGCTAGATTGAACAATCTCAACCTCTTACCCCCAAACCCCCCTCCGTGCAAAGACCTCATAGCCTTCTCCCAACTTAGAAGATAAATTTTTTCCTCATCCTGTTAGCCTTGAAATCTCTCCACTACTGCATCTCAAATCCTTACCGATTTCAACTGAGCCCCCAATGGAAATCCAAGATGAGTACTCGGGAAACACCCCACCTATATACCAAGACATCTCCTTGACACCTTCCACATCACCCAATGGAATGACCTCACTTTTGTTAAGGTTAACCCTCACGCCAAAAGTTTCCACAAAGCAAAGCAAAGCAAAATACACCTCAAGTATCTCAGTTGAATCTCATTGGCCTCACAAAACACATACGTATCATCTGCAAACAATAGATGTGAGATTCTCCACCCTCATGCCCCCTTCGTTCTCCATCTTGAAGCCCCTCAAGAGACCCCCCCTGAACTTCTCTTTCCAACAAAAAAAGGAAGGAGACAATGGATTCCCCTATCTAAGACCCCTAGACGATCTAAAAAAGCCAACCAACGAACCATTCACAATTACTGAAAGAGAAATAGTAGAGATGCAAGATTATATCCATCTTCTCCATTTTAGGACAAACCCCAACTGAGACATCACTCACATAAGAAACTTCAAATTTACATTATCATACACCACCTTAATATCAAGCTTACACACCAGCCCCTTCTCCCTACTCTTCCTCCTTGAATCTACACATTCATTAGAGATGAGCACGACATCCAGACTTTGTCTACCTCACACAAAAAGCATTCCCCCCCCCCCCCCCCCCCCCCCCCCCAAAAAAAAAAAAAAAGCTGCAAAGATAGAACTTTGGCCAAAGCTTATAGAAACTCCCTAACAAGCTTATGGAAACAAAGCAATAAAAGTAGCATTTAAACTCCTTTCAAAACTCCCTCATAAAAGTTATTGAACACTACCATAACATCACACCTAAAAATTCTCCTAACCAGGTGCGATGCTCCAATATACCCAAACAATCGACCACCCAAGCGCAACTGTAGATGGGAACTACCATGGCTTAGGAGAAATATTATTGAATTCTTTTATATCCATTGTCCCCTCCTTCTTTGGAAACAAAGCAATAAAAGTAGCATTTAAACTCCTTTCAAAACTCCCTCATAAAAGTTATTGAACACTACCATAACATCACACCTAATAATTCTCCTAACCAGATGCGATGCTCCAATATACCCAAACAATCGACCACCCAAGCGCAATTGTAGATGGGAACTACCATGGCTTAGGGGAAATATTATTGGATTCTTTGAAGAAAATGACCAAATTAAGTTGTGAGATTCTAGGCCCAATTTTTGTTTAAATAAAAAAAATCTCTATTTGTTCCTCTTTTTTAAAAGAAAAAAAAAAAAAAGAAGGTAAAAATCCAAAAAAGTGTCTTATGTGTCCTAGCATGTCCACAATGCGTTGGGATGTGACAAAATTCAAAAAATTTGAACACTCTTTTTTCATGTATTCGACACATGTTCAGGATGTGTCCATGTCCGACACGATTACATGAGTCAAAATAGAATGTATATGCTTCCTAGCCTACAAGATGAACAATTCATTGCTTCTATTTCTCACCATTCAACCCCTTAAAAGAAGACATGTTTCTTTTACATCAAATATTCCACCAAAGACAGTGGAGCTATCCACCATACCTCCTTAACCTTCCTCTTCACTCTGGAGCCACCCCATCTTCAAGGCACCTCACGGGCTCACACAAATTTGGCATCAACCAACAGACATCAAAAAGGGCAAGACAAGCCCATAATTCCTAGTCAAATACAATACAGATGGATATAATTCACCATCCCTTTTGATCAAGAACCAACAGTAGTTCACAATAACGTATCTTCTCTTAAGCAGATTATCTATGGCCAAAATCCTTCCAAAAATAACCATCCAACCAAATGAACGTCACGTTACTAGGACACACTGCCTTAGAAGGACAAAAAGCTCATGGTGAAATCGTTTTATAGAAGGTTAGTGGGTGTGGAGAATAGGGGGTCTCCCACGAAGTGGATATGGAAGTTAAGGGTCCCTACAAAAGCAGATTTTTTTGCTTGGAAAGCAGCTTGGGGCACCATCTTAACAACGGATAATCTTCAAAGGAGGAGACACCATCTTCTGAGCCGATGTATTATGTGCAAGGAAGAGCGAGAAATGGTAGATCATCTCCTACTACATTGCAAGGTGGCTAGAGACTTGTGGAGCTTGCTCTTTGTTATTTTTTGGTGTGATTGGGTTATGCCGGCTTCTTTTAGAGGGGTACTTGCAGGATGGTGGTGAAAGAGGATTCGGAAGGAACTTCGTGTTGCATGGAAGATGGCTCCTATTTGTCTTGTATGGTGCCTTTGGAGGGAAAGGAATCATATAATTTTTTAGGAAACAGAAATTCCCCCTTGGAGACTTTGAGGATAGTTTTTCTGTAGTCTTTTTTTGTGGATAAAAGAAGAATATCTTACGTATCTAAGGAAGTTTATTGATTTTCTGGAGAATCTTAGGCTTTAAATTGCCGATCCCTTTTCTTTTGTATATTTGGGTTTGCCTTTCTTGGGCGCCCTTTATAGTGACACTTTACCAATAAAAAAAAAAAAAAAAGAAAGATTAATTAATATCTGAATGATGGAATGAGAGGACTCACAGCTCTCCCTCCAGAGACCCAAAAGTGCAGGGTAAAAAGCTTTCAGATGACATAATGACCCAACATAATACTTTTCCTTTAAATTTCCCCATTTCTCCATTTTTATTTTCAAAACACAAGATCTTGTCCAGATCCAATCTGACCAAGCTTGAACAAGGTTGTTTCGGCTCACATGTTTGAACCAAGTCCAAGCTTAGTCTTGTGTCCGACAAGTTTTGCCCGATCAATTCATTAGTCAACTCAACTGGGTTGATTTTTTGTAGGTCATCTTCATGACAATCTTATCAGCAAGAGAAAACAGATTAACTAAAAAAAACACACAAAAGATAATGTCAAACACTGCTGTTGGCCCCCAGAACTAACCAGCAAATCGTTTCAGAAACAAACCTGAGAAAATATCAAGATGCGATGATTTGTCTCATGTAATCGAACAAGCAGCTTATCAAGTATAACTAGCTTCCCACTGCTTAGAATTATCCGCTCCAATTTACTGCTACCAATAATGTTGGCATCCCCACCATAACCATGGTCTGCACTTTCAAATAGAAAAGGATGATTGCAACATTTCTTCAACTCTACCACAATATTTAAAAGTGAAACCTGCAAATTGGAAGTATATTTTTGTCAAAATTCATCACTCTTTGCATTGAAAAAAGCCATGCTCAAATTCAGCAGTGTAAGAATTAGTGTCACTATGAGGTCAAATTTAATTGATTTGCTAATTTCATCGTATCCCAACTGTAATACCTGGCATTTGAGATGAAGCAAAGTAAAGCCAAACATAAAAAAGAATGTATAATAAAAATATTAATGATGAACGACAACGGTGTCAATTACCACAACAAAGGCATCATTAGACTTCAACAAAGGAGTAAATGCAGAATATTCAATCCTTTAATGCCTAAAAAGTGACATTTAACCGACACTAACCTGATTTCCACGGACTCCTTTGTTCAAGTCATGGAAGTTGCGTTCCAAAATCCATTTATAATACCTAGATGAAATTAACCAGCAATAGCTATGACTACGAATGAACACGACCAGCAGTCCAGAAAAAGAAAAGCTATGGAAATCACTAACTGTTTCTGAAGAGGGGACATCTCAACCCTAAGAATGCGTTCGATCTTTGGAGGCAAGGATTTCTCCACATCCTTGATAACTCTTCGGAGAATGTGAGGCCTCAATTCCGTATGAAGATTAGCAAGCTGATCAAAAACCCAATTCAAAATTAAGTTTTAGGAATAGAAAAACCTATCAAACTAAACCAAATATATTAACAAATAAGCAATGAATGGTTAAGGAAGAAGGGGGTAGGTGACAATTTATACGTACCTCATTTTCATTGAACGAACTAAGATTCTTGTAATTTTGAACAAAGTCATCCTTGCTCTTGAACTTATCATGATCAAGGAAGTGAAGCAGAGCCCTGCAATTAATATACAAACACACACACACACACACACATAAAGGAAAGTTAAAGGGAGAACTGCCACACATCTCTAGGTATAGTCTGATAAATGTTAATATGAGATAAAAGGTTGCACTTGAATATTTTTGTTAAGGCACACGAATGTCAACAGGTGAACTAATTGCCTTAAAATGTAGTGAAGCAAAAAGCAGAGATATATAAACACTAGCTAACAAATAACTAAAAGCAATTAGCAATATTAAAATGCACATTTATCCAGTCCCCTCGGAAAAATCAGACTTCAAATAATAAATAGTGGTATACACATGTATAACTAGAATGTTTCTTAAACAAATTTTGTTATAGTAATGCAATAACTCATTCATGTTATACTTCAGAGAAATGCAATGCTAGTCAGCAAATGCTCAAATTGTGCTGAAGGATATACTGAAACAGATAAAATATCTGATCACACTAGCTGGCTTATTATCAGATGAGGCAGTATAATAATATACGCACATGTATTGCCTGTTAAGATCTTTCAAATTACCATTGCAAAGCCTTCAGTAACATGCAGATACCTCTCTTAACAAAAAAATATTTGAAAAAACAGTAAACTTGAATAGACGAGTTGAATGTGCAAAACAAATACTGTTAATAACAATCAACAATTACCATAGCTCTTCAACACTGTTTTGCAATGGAGTACCCGTGATAAGCAACTTGTTCTTGGTGCAAAATTCCTGTTAAAAACAAGCAAACACAATCCAAAACTAACTACACAAAAAGGAAACACTAATTTTTCCAGAAGTAGCAAAATCAGTGAAAAATTTGGCATACCAAAAGCGTTGTATACAATGAAGCTTCACTGTTCTTTAACCTATGAGCTTCATCTACCATAAGATAGTTCCACTTGATTTTGGAAAGCACAGCCTTATCCTTCAACAGTACTTCATATGTAGTCAAAAGAGTATCAAATTTTATACTCCTGCCAGTTTTCTTGTTAGTGTAAAATTCATATTGCTGACAAACCTGCAAACAAAAATATTAAAATAAAGTTATCAAATTAGGATTAGAAAAATTGGAAAAAGAAAACATATTGTCAATGCACATATGTGTGAGACCACTTTTCCAATTCAGAAAACATACCTTTCAATTTACAGGTACGTGTTCAGAAAAACTAAAAAGAAACAGGTAGTAATACGAACAACATGACAACAATTATGATTACGATATTACAATAAAAACAATAGTAATAAGAAAAACAATAAACTGCCTATGCAACCAGGAAAAATATATCACTTGTAACACCCACCTCTAGAAAAATAAAGTAATTAAGACAGTCCAATGAAGATTACCTCAATACAGACCTTTCCAAGTCCCTATTGGACACTATGTCTAGACATGACCTCAACTGAGGTCAAAAGCTAATCTAATCATGGGTCAGGTTGACTTAGGGTAGATCAATAAAAACTAAATGAGTTGAGTAATCAATACATCACCAACATATAGTGAGAGGAGATATTACCTCAAATATGAAGAAATAATAAATAAAATAATTATTTATTAATTAGAAAAAAATACAAAATAAATGCATAAGATACTAAAAAAATAAAACAAAAATATAAAAAATTATTTTTAGTATTATGTGAACTATACATAATGCTAGAAGCCAAATACACACACTCAAGTGTGTATATATGTGTATCTATAAGTATGAATAAATAAAAGAAAAATGAAGGAAAAATGACCATCATGTGACTTGCACGTGATGGGAAAAGATGACACACTGTGTGTGTTGGTGTATGCATGTGAATACATATGCATATATATACATACATCTATATATATATATGAATATAAAAAGAAGTAACTTGTTGGGAGATAAAAAGAAGAGGAAAAGAAGGGAGAAAAAAGGAGAAGTGACAACAACCTAAAAAGCTACCTATACCAACCCTAAAAAGGCTATTAGTTAGACACTAAGAGAGAGAGAGAAAGAGAATGAGATATATGTGTATGTGTGTACATGTGTATATGCTGCACCAAACAGGACCAAGGAAGGGTGATGTAAAGCCTTTGGAGCTCAGGAAAGAGGACTAAGACAGAGAAGGAGGCTGCCATTGAAGAGGAAAGCTCAAAAACTTCAAATTCTCTCTCTAAGATTTAGTCGTGTAGACTACTGTTTGAGGCTGTGTAATGGTTTAAAATGCATGCAATAAGTTATGTATGAATAATATGTGAAGAAAAGCAAGAGAGATAGTCAAAAACAGTAGGAACCGAACAGATCCACCAATGAAGCAAGCTTCAACTAGGTCGAAAATTTGACCGAACCAAAACGCACTTTTACACTCCGCCTGGATTGAGGGAATTGAAACGAAAGGAAAGGGAAAGGAGGGAGAGGTTATTTTGTGCTTGGTTTAAAATTAAGGAAAGAAAGGAAGGGGTATGAAGGGAGAGGAAGGAGTCTCTTAACCCTTATTTTATCCAATTTACTCTCCTCCCAAAAGTGGTCGGAGACAAAAGGAAAGGAGGAGTCTTTAATGAATTTTTTATAATACAAATTATAACCTTAAAATTATAAAGGAAAAAATAAAAAAGACATGTATCACATGGCATAATAGTAAAAAAGTATATAATCGTTTCCTTTCCATTCTTTCTTTTGTTGTTCCCAAACAAAATGAGAGGATTACGCTCTCATTTCCCTCATTTGTTATCCAAGCATGAAGGATGGATTACACTCGCCTCTCCACCCCTCTCCTCTCTCTCATAACTAAAGTTATCATTTCCTCTCCTTCCCCTCCTATCTATCCAATTATAGTGTTTAGACTTGGGGCTGAAAATAGATCCTACAAGGATCATTATACGAGAATAGCACCAAAATGAGCCTAGAATCACCACTTGTAACAAAAACAAATACCCTAAATCGAGCCCCAAACTCAGTTCTAACAATGGAAAATAAAACCCCACCTAATGAGGATCACAACAAACCAAACCGTGCTTATTTTGGTGGACAGGGAAGTTACAGTCGGCCATGGGAGCTCACATCAAAGCTCCATAGTTGGTTTCGACGCCTAAAAGTTATGCCAAATTGTAGGTGAAGGGCCCAAAAATCAAATGGAGAAGAAAACACATAAAAAAAAGGTGGCCAAAAGTGCACGAAATAGAGAAGGAACATAGCTAGGGTTTCAGTCACGTTCTGTTTTAGTGTACGATGATGAATAGTGTTAGGTCGGGCCTCGGGTCAGTTAACAAGCTCAAGTCCTAACCGCTTAATAAAACGGGTCTAGGGCTTAAAGAAACAACGTCGTTTTTGAAGGATTCATTAAATG
This sequence comes from Nyssa sinensis, assembly GCA_008638375.1. Classification (NCBI taxonomy): domain Eukaryota; kingdom Viridiplantae; phylum Streptophyta; class Magnoliopsida; order Cornales; family Nyssaceae; genus Nyssa; species Nyssa sinensis. The sequence goes on from CM018034.1 coordinate 33,654,994, forward strand.
ATGTGGCAGACTGGCTTGAACCGATCGGCCTGAAGCAGTATGACGCCTTCACTCAAAGGATCATTGGACCAGTCAGTCTTTAGCGAAATTCTAAAGGGACAGCTGAACCAGTGGTTTGCCCTAACCAACCTAGACCGGAACTTCCCATATTTATAGTTTGACCCCCAATTTTATGGAAAATAATGTAAAAGCCCATGAAAATAATTTATAATTATTTTTTTAAGCCTTAATTAGATAAATAAAATTACTATTATATCCTTAGGCCTAAATACAATGTAACGAAGGCCAATTAAAATGCAAGAAGAGTCTAACCCAACATTTTTTAGCATTCCGGACTCAATGGCAAAGTCCGATTTGGGAAATTAGACCCCGAATATATGAACGAACAAACTAGACAAATTTCAAGTGTGTCCTAATGTGTTAATTAAGTTACCAAATGAACACCAATGATTACAAGGGTACTTACCGTAAGGTTTTTCGACCTTCCGGACTTAACGGTGGAATCCGTTTCATCAAACGAGGTACCAAAAATGCAAACACATAAAAATGTGTAATTCCCAGACTGCCCTTAATGATACACGGGCTACTAGACTGACTAAGAAAAATTAGAAATGGGCAAACTTAACGTTAATGGACGCTTTGTACCTAATGGTAAGGTCTAATCTAAGAAGCACAGATACGGACACGGATACGACACGGACACGTTATTTGTCAAAAAAGTAGGACACGGACACGTTGAATATATATAAATTTTTATATTTTTATATGACCATATAATAAAAACCTAATATTATTTCATTTAAAATTAGCAATAAAACACAAATTTAAAAAGTATTATTAAGATATTAAAATAACAAAGTTATTAAATAAAAATTAAAGAACTTTTTCATTTAATCATCAACATCTATGATTCAAGTGTCCGGACACGTGTTTGGGAAGTGTCCGAGAGTGCCGATGTCTGACACGTGTCCAACAGGGACACGTGAGCCAAAATAGAGTGTACGTGCTTCATAGGGTCTAATTGAGTATCCAGATATCCCGAACATGGCCTCGCATGAAAGCGCAAAATTACGAAAACGCCCCTAGATCTAAAGCAAGCTACTGGAAGGCTAACTAAGATCCGGAAGAGGCTAAATTTAGTATCTTCGACATCCCGGACCTAATGGTAATGTCTGTTTAGGAAAAATAGGACACTGAAACAAACTAAAAAATGACAAATACGTCCCCAAGACTTAATTAAGCTACTTGAAGAGTACAAAACATAAGGTGGAACCCATACCAAAGTTTACAGGAGCCTTCCAAGTCTAAAAATGAGCTTCATTTAAGATAATTGGGTACCGAAAGGACAACATAAGAACGGTAAAATTATCAAACTACCCTAAAGCTTAATTAAGCAATCGGATGAACTTAGAAAGTAAAAGAGGGACCTACCTTATGAATAAAAGACCATCTGGACTCAAAGATGAAGTCCGTTAAGGTAAATGAAGTACCAAATAGTACAATACACATAAAGGGCAAATGACCAAAATGCCCCTACAAGTTAAAGTAAGTCACACGATGAACTACGAAATATTAGGAACCCTAATTAAAGACCATAAGGGAATCCTAAACAGTAAGACCAAGTCCAAAAGAGACTAAGAACATTACGTAAGCAAAGACTAAGTGGAGTATCTATACTGATATAGTACAGATGTATTATGATCCATGCTTTAGGATCACCAGTAAAGAAATAGGGATAAGAGGAATGTCAAGGCAAGCTGAGTAAGCAAGTAGCTGTGGACCATGGACCACAAGTGAGTAGCCCTAAACCTTGATAAAGCTTGCGTTACTCACGAGTTTTTCATAAAGCTCATAGGGTTTTCATCTTGTGTATTTTCAGGAATGACTAAGAAGCTATAGATCCATATATTAGTGAGCTATGATGAATAGAGACTATAGCTAGAATAGGATTAGTGTTCCAACCATGGAAGCACCAACCTGAGGTGACAAATACCAGATTATTGTGATAGCCTAGAGTACGAATAGAATGTGAATGATGTAATAGTTCAGATACTTATGTGTAATGTAATGTTGAGCTCATATTATTGCAACTCTAATATAACGTTACTTATGATCTGTCGAGTGTGACTGCATTCAAACAAAAAGTTTTTACAGACTCAAATTTTCGCTGCAAGTTTTTATATGACTGAATGCAATCTACTTGGTTATGTAAAGAGGCCTTTAGTTAAACATGTCCTCAATATGCTAAAAAAAGTTAGCATATTGGCAAGGTGTCTAATTGACCGGTCATTATCCCTAATCCGCATAGGGTGGTATCTGGGATGTGACATCACTAATGCCAACAAACCAAGAAACCAAAACATCCACTAGAAACTAACAGCACCATTATGTTTTAATAATAAAACTTTTAGTTGCCCATCAACAACTTTATATACGTGCAATGTTTTAAAAATTGGACTAGACTGAGCAGTCAGACTGCCAACTGCCTTTTTGAGGAAGCCCTTTTGCTAGGAGATTCATTTAAACTGCCAGATTAACGCATGAACCATTGGGCTAGTTCTGTATGGACTTAAATAATCTGTGCAAGTTTTGTTGTAATATATAAAAGGGAAAGTTGGGTTGCTCCTGTCATGACAGATTAGTAACAAGGCAGGCTCCCCTCCATTTAAAATATGACAGTAATCCAATTACATAAACAAGGCCTCCAATCAAAGCAAAGACAAAACAGAGTCAAGCACACATTCCCTCAACAGGAAGAGACCAGAAGATCAACCCCTTTACCTTCTTATCTTTAGAAAAGAAAAGGGAAAAAAATGAACAAACAACGAACTACAAAGGTAAATCAATTTCAACAAAGAACCGACCCCCATCCCAAAGAGAAGGAGAAAAAAACAAAGATAAAGAATTTTAACTTAGAAGATCGAAATGGACTATAACTTCCACATAAGCATAAGCCAATAAAAACTACTACAATTATATTCTGAAATACATGCAGTCATGCACCACAAATTATGACTGACCTCTCGGCTTGCTCGAGTTCCAACATAAATAATAACATTCATGTTAGCAAGCCACTTTTTGAATTCTTTTGCCCAATTTGACAAAGTTGATAATGGCACAACAACAAGAAATGGCCCATGAATCTGTTGAGCATTCTGTAGGAGAAATAAAATGAATGAATCCTCTGAATAGGCAAAGACAGCGTGTCCATAACAGATCAGAAACAAGAAGACCAAGTGTGTACCTGTAAAAAACCTAGCATTGAAACTGACTGAACAGTTTTACCAAGACCCATTTCATCAGCTAATATGACATTTGTATCGTTTCTCCAACTGCGCTATGAAAGAGAGGCTGAACATTACAAATTTGTAGGTGAAACTAATTCAAGGTATGAACTTTCTAGTATAAAGAGAATACTTAAAAGCTAAAAACAAAAGAGGCTCTATCATACCTGTTAACAAGAAAATTCAAGCCCTCAAGCTGATAATCTCGAAGTTTTCCCCCCTTCAACCATTCAGGCTGTTCGTCAAGCTTCCTCAAACTTGCTAAACAGCAAAAATATTTCAGATTAAATCACATGTTTAAACAATTTGATAGATAAGAAATGTAAAGAAGTACTGTAATATGCTTTTACCGTCAGTATATCGAGTTATGTTTGAACAATTTCTTTTTATAAGTTGAGTTATTTTTAACAAATTGAAAGAGAAAAACAGAAGAGAGTACATTGAGTTATATGCTTTTACATGATTAATTCCAATACAACTAATTCCATAAATAAACGGACAAGTTGTGTGCATTTCAATATCAATACCTTTTAAATTAGTCATCTTCTTAAAAGAGTTTCAATCTTTCATTTAGATATACATCAACACATCCCAACAAAATGACCTATATCAGCCTTCTGTCATTCCTTTTTTTATCAGTAATAAGAACCAGGATTATAATTGATAGAAAAGAGAATACATCAAGAAGGACAAGAAGCCCTTCTGAACTGAAAATGACTCCAAAAGCAAGCAAACAAAAGACACAATGAAATAATGAGGATAATGATGTTCCTAAACTCTTTAAGGTAACCGCTACCCACTTAGCCAGGGAATCTTCCTTTTGACTTGACCTGGGCATCTACCCTCACATAAATGCTACCCGGAAGAAAAATCGTAATTTTTTTTTTTTTGATGAGTAATAAATTCATTAAGAAGCACCAAATGGTTGCATCCATTTACAAAATATATATATTTACACGTAGATGTGTATATACACATCAATACTAAACACTTTTGTTTCAAAACTCATAAAGCGCAAAAAAGATACAAATTTCTCTATAGACATGGTTGAGCCTCCAAACAACCAATAAAAGGTGCTCAACACCGAAGCCTTTACAACGAAGATTCAACACTCTCGAAAATTCTGCTTTTCCTTTCCCGCCAAATGTTCAACCAAATGCAAAGAGGAGTCATGTGCCAAGCTCTCCTAAGTCTTAACACTCCTACTAGAAGAAATCCCCCCTCAACGAGCTAAGTCCGCCGAACTAGACTGCAACATCAACCAAAAACTCCAAATAAATAAATCAAAAGGATCCAAATTTCCCAAGCAACTGGACAATGAATGTTAGAGATGGTTCACCATCTCCTCATGAAATTTGCAAAAAGAGCACCGATTAACTAAACTTTGACCTCTTCTCCGCAAACTGTCCATCATCAAAATCTTCCCCCAAGCTGCAGTCCACGCAAACAAAAAAAAAAAAAAAGCCAACTTCAATGGAGCTTTTGATTTCCAAACAACATCCACGGAAACTGGTGTCCCGTCTCCCCAAGAAAAAGCAAGCAATAAGACTTCACCATTAAATCTCCCCCTTTATACGCCCAACCTCCCCTAATCAGTGAAAGTCTGCCTATCAACATGATATAAAAATCCATAACTTCTTCCATCTCCTAATCCTGAAGGAATCTATTTAAACTGATATCCCAAACCAAAGCACTCTCCGATCTCCTGTATTATGCAATTGTGACATTCTTGTTGCTAGCAATCCAGAAAAGTCTTGGAATGACTGTGTGAATAGGATCCCGATGACACCAAGAATATATCCAGAATCTAATTCTGGAACCATTCCCCACCCTCCACCTAATATGCTTGGAAAACCCGTCCCATCCACGTCTAATACTCCTCCACATACTAACACCATATGAAGATCTCACTTCCCTAGAACACCAGTCCCCTTCTTCAGCCGCATGTTTCCTTTTCACCACCCTTCTCCAAAGACTCTCTCCCTGCCAAACTTCCACAACCATTTTCCCAATAAAGCCTCGTTAAACAAACGAATTTTCCGAATGCCTGGCCCCCCCATCCTTCAACAAACTACACACCTTTTCCCACTCAACAGTGGTATTTAAAAATTCATCTTCCATCTCTCCCCATAAAAAATCTCTTTGAAGTTGCTCCAACCTTTTCACCATGGACGTCGGAATAGGAAAAAGAGACATAAAATTGGTTAAGAGACTTCCAATCAACTAACTGCCTCTCAAATCTCTCAACCACCATATACCATGAACTCAAAGACCTTGCAGATGATCCCAGTGGAAGACGCAATTAGGTAATGGGAAGAGAAAATAGCAGCAAGTCTCTCACTACCTCCCACATATCAACCCCCACCCCACCCCACCCCACTCCAAAAAAAAAATTATCCTTCTATTCATTGTTAACTCCCAAAAACCGCTTAAATAAAATTAAAAAATAAAATATATCTCAAAAACAACCCAATTGAGCTGGTTCAGAATCACAAAACACGATTGTGTCTTCAGCATATAGAAGATGAGAGACAAGTACATGGGTTCCCCTACACTTCCTAACTAGGAAACCTCTCAACATCCTTCTCTCAACTGCCCTTTCTATCAGCCTGCTAATTGCATCCATCATCCAAATGAAAATATAATCCCCCTGCAGAAATCTCCTTGAGTACTAAAAAAACAAATTCTCTGAAGAGCCATTGATTAAAATTGAAAACCTTATCGTAGAAATGCAACACTCTATCTACTTCCTCCATTTGGGCCCGAAACACATCCTTTCAATCATATAAAGCAAAATACCCAAAAGGCAAAGAAAAATACCTTTCATCCACCTCCACATATATAATACTCATAAACAATAATAAGTAAAACAAATAGCAATTTAAACTTATTATAATTAGTAACTAAGTATTAAAATAAATTGTTTATCTACATTCAATTTCCATTACAATTTTTACTTGTCTACTGTTTTTGAAAAAAATATATAAATATCTTCATTAAAAAACAAATGGATATTATCTTTTATCAACTTCTAAAATTATAGTTGATGCGAAAGAAATGTTTCCACAATTTCGGTATGTTTCCTTAGAAACATGTGAATTTCAGTATTCCACTAGTGTTTCAGTTCGGTTCATCGAGAAACAAAAATATTTCAACCGTTTCGATGGAAAAGAAACAAAATTTTCATCCTTGCAATTGACAAAGATATCACGTTTCAGTTCATGTGGCACTATACATTCCCATTCCCTCACCACATACCAAAAGGATCATCATAGCAGGTAAAATTAGTATTGCCTATACTTCCAAGACAACTAAAATCTCAGAAACACAAAACATTTCACAAAGCCCCTTTTAGCCATAATAAGGTTCATAAACAATATCTTTTTCAATTGGTTTTGACAATAACTTCAAACCATCTCTCAGTAATCTGCCTCTTTCATGGCATTTTTGGATTTATCTGCATAACCAAACTAATACACAAGAATGCACTCACTCTAAGCAGTTGTTACCAATAGGCCTTGATATAAGAAACCAGACTGAATACACTATAACTCATTCTGACTGATCTAAACTTAAGATCATTTCATGGCTAGCCTGAACAGCATACACTGACAGTATATCTAAGCAACAGAACCCCGCATCAGCTAAGCATGGTGGATCATTGTCAACATATATACATATAGATACATATACATGTTCACTAGCATCTTATGAGAGAAAAATTTGAAAACAGAAAACACAATGTCCTGATTTTACCTATACTATGAGCTACCGAACAACAAGCACCCATGCACAGTTACCAATCACAAAAAAGGACCCACGCACAATTGAATATGTACAGCAAGAAATGTTCCCCAACATCTTACTTACATTCTGTAATTAGAATTAGAAATATTTATGTAAGTTTATAATAGAATTACATCACAGCTTCTTAGTAGAATCAAAAAGACCATTAGTCCTCAACGAACTTGATATTGGCAAGACAAGTTACTAAAATTTTATGCCAATTTAACCTTTAATAGAATCAATAGATTTTGTATTGATCCTCTCTAAAATTCTAGTTTCTTGCCAAAAAATAAATAATAAAAATAATTATTTGGCATGTTTCTAGACGAAGATATAAACCCAGGGATCAAAATTTCATTTCTTTTCTGTCAAAATGTCCGAAACAATTCAATTTTTCAATGAACCGAAATGAAATAGAAAACCAAATCACATCTTTCCATGAAAACATAATGTAACTTATGCCAAATTGTCCACTTTGTATATATTACATTATACACACCTATTATGTTAAACTGTAGTATTTAAATCTAATATTTCCACATTCATAAAAAATAAATATATAATAATTTCATATTTCATATATAATAACTATTAAATGACTAATTTACATCTACGTTTATTCCTCAATTTTACCCCATTATCCTCTTCTATGGAAGGATGTGAACACTGAAACATTTTCAATTAGTTAATTATATGTTTTTTTTATTTTTTCATCGTTTCCACTATATTTCAAAACGTCTCTAAATTGTATAAACCCCATAAAACATAATCAAACATCAATATAACATTCCCACACATAAAAACAAAAAAAAACTAACCTTTGCTCTTCCTCCGCTGGAAATCCACCATTTTTCCTTGTTCATTCATTGCAGCCTCACGAGCCTGCTTACAAAAAGACAAATGAGAAACCCAAAATTGGTAAATCACCTATATTGTCTTCTCACATCTTTTTATATTCATGGCACATACAAAGCAATGGTTGAATGAAACATTAATTATAGCAACGTACACATCAACAACCTATAATGCGAAGTATACATCATAGTTTTATTTTTTGGGATAGGTACACATCGCAGCAAGGATCAAAATTTTGTTTCGTAGTGTTGTTTCAGTCACCCACAAAATGAAAACATTTCGGGAACATAGTGAAAATGATAAAAAAAATTAAAATATATAAAAACACTTGAAAACATAAAGTAAGATTTATGGATGTGTGAAAATATATATTATAGTTAATTAATTAACAATGTTTTAGCATACATATCCATCCGCACAAGAAGATATTAAAGTGAAACTGAAAAAAAAAAAAACATAAATGTAAATTAGTTATTAATACCTAATAACTCTTTATTGATTAAAAACAAGTATAAAAAATTTAGAGCTTCTTTTTTTGTGTAATATGAAATTATTATATATTTGTTATAAAATATGTAAAATTATTATAATTAAATGCAATACTATAATATAATAGATATATACTGTGTAATATTCATGAATTAGACAATCTGACACAAGTTACATATAAAATAATAAGTCAAATAAATAGATATTTAAAACTATAATAATAAGTAATTAAGTATTAAAATAAATTGTTTATCTACATTTTATTTCCACTATAACTACTATTTTTTCTCGTCTTCTTATAATTTTGGGTGTTAGTACTTTAATTTCCTCTTTTGTTTGAAAAACAAATGGATATTATCTTTTACCAACTTCTAGAATTATTGCTGATAAAAAAGAAATGTTTCTAATGTTTTGGTTTGTTTCCATTAGTTATGGTATGTTTTCACGAAAATAATTTTGTTTATAACCATGTGAATTTTGGTATTCCACTAATGTTTTATTTGGTTCATTGAGAAATAGAAACGTTTCGCCTTTTCGATGGAAAATGAACAAAATTTTGATCCTTGCATCGCAGCTGTTAAATTTATATGATTTAAGAACCAAAGATTTAGGTCCTCTTGTTGCCAATCTGCTAGAAAGGATTACAAAAAACATTAAAAAAAAAAACCAAATTTATTTTAATAAATCCCAAAGTCAAAAGATATCACAATATACAGACATGACAAAATTCCTGAAGAAGCATTACCGACAAACACTCTAAAATACATCTTTCGTACTTCACTGACGTGATAAATAAAGAACAAAATATTTAGACTAGACTAGAAGTTATCATCTTGTAATTTTGGGTGTTAATACTTCAATCTCCTCCGTTTGAAAAACAAATGAAGATTATCTTTTACCAACTTTTAGAATTATTACTGATAAGAAAGAAATATTTTCATTGTTTCGGTTTGTTTCCACTAGTTATGGTATGTTTCCACAAAAATAACTTTGTTTCCATGAAAACATGTGAATCTCAATATTCTACTAATCTTTCCTTTTGGTTCATTGAGAAACGAAAACATTTCAGTCGTTTCGATATAAAAGAAATGAAAATAGCAGCTGTTAAAATTTATATGATTTAAGAACCAAAGATTTAGGTTCTCTTGTTGCCAATCTATCGGAAAGGATTACAGAAAACATAAAAAAAAAATCCCAAATTTATTTTAATAAATCCCAAAGTCAAAAGATATCACTATTTAATGACGTGACAAAAATCCCAACGAAGCATTACTGACAAACACTCAAAAATACATCTTTCATACTTCACAAACATGATAATTAGAGATCCAAATATTTAGACTAGACTAGAAGTTGAATTCTCCTAGTAATAATCTTTTCTTTTCCCTTCTTTACTTTATAACCTAATGATAATACTCCCAGTTTCAATATATTTATCAGTTTTGATTCATCATAATTTTTTTTTTTTTTAATCGGTATTCATCATAAATATTAAGTGATAACAATTACAATGCTAGTGAGTATATACTATATTCTTAATGTTAGTGAGGATATATTTTCTTCTCATTCATGCACTAGGCAATAATTGCCAAGAACAATAATATTGTCACCTCTCTCTATATACATATACATGTATATAAATATTATTTAAACAGGAAAGAGCTATGCTTGCTCCTTGTTTTTGGTTCTCCAAAGCAAGGCTCTTATGTTGTTTTTGACTTTTGTTTTGGGGTTAGTACCTCATTCATAGACACAGGGTTGATCTTCTACGGGAACCATATGTCTGAACAGGCCTAAAAAAAAAGGTAAGGTCTCGCTTTCCCTTACCTCTAAAGTGTAAATATCTGCGGTATGTATGTACGTATGTGTTCACAGGAATATTTGTATACATATATAGCAACAAAATCAGATGCATAACACCACTACCAGCTGTAAAATTGCAAAATAATTGATTCATATAACCAATGTGGAGAGAATTTATACCACAAAAGTACCTAGAAGAAGCAACAATGGATACTTTCTATCATCATGCTTCAATAACTATGTGTGATTGTTGCATCTACATACCAATTAGCATGGTTTCAAATAACGGCCGTTACGTTACGTATCGATTTTTGACCAGCCGATACCGATACTAACCGATATATCAGTGCTACTAAAATTTACGGCCGTATCGGCTGATACCATTACGTATCGGCCGTTATGGACGTTACAGGCCGTTACAAGACTGTTACATTTATTTTATGTTTTTTTTTTTCAATTTTTTTATCTTTGTTTTTTTTTTAATTTTTTTTTTTTACAGAATTCTTATGATTTCTATTTTTATAACATTTATATACAAGATAGATATTTAACAAAATAATCTCAAAAAAAATTGAAATGGGTTACCAAAACATTCGGGTCAATACGAACTCGAAAAGGCCTCTTGGCCTCAAAATTTTTATTTTTTTTTTATTCCATAACTAATCAACTAAATTGATTTTGATGCTTATAATTATTTTTTGTTATTATTTATATTATTCTTTGTAATGCCACTCAAATTAAATGATATTTCTTATTAGTTAAAATTTAAAATATCCATATAAATTAATAAAATATTTTCTCAAGTGTTATTTATATATAAAAAAAAATCTTTTTAGGTGTTAGAAAATTAAAAATTAATAGTAAAAAGATTAAAATGTGATGATTGTAATCAAGATATGTGTATCAATAACTTTTATGAGATTTGCTAATGTTTGAAAAAAATTCACGATTGCGATTTCCGATTCCCGATTCCCGTTATGAATGACCCGATACTCCCGATACCATTACACTGTGACCGCGACCGATTCATATCCCGAGACCGCGATTTAAATCCATGCCGCTTAGTCATAACAATAAGCCCACTGCTCTTATTCAATTTCATTTTATCAAATAATAGTTATGATTCTATATATATTCTAGTTTAAAATTCAATAAAATAGACAAATACTATCAATTTTGATTAATAATTAATATTTTCATCAATTCCGTACATAACACAAGTCCTAATGCCCTATAACTAGCATGGTCCAAAGTCTTGACTCAAACCAAAACCTATCACCCAAGATGTCTCAGTTTTGCTGCCTTCAAAATCTAGATGTCTCGAGAAGTATCCCACAAGATCACACAAGTTTAGTTTGTATTATCAATTTTAGTTATTAATTAAAATTTTCATCAATTCCGTACATCACACAAGACCTATAACTAGCATGGTTCAAAGTCTCAACTAAGATCAAAACGTATCACCCAAGATGTGTCACTTTCGCTTCGTTCTAAAACTAGTTTAATACACGTCAATTTATTGAGACGTCATTGTCTCGGGAAGTATCCCACAAGATCTTGTGTGTATCACCTGAGATGCTATTGTCTTAATGTGATGTCTTACAAGATGACACTACACGCAACAACACTGAGATGAAATCAGCTTGCAAGTTAAATTAAAGGAAATAACCACTCATCTCAATTTCTATCTAATCTCCAAACAATTCTTGGATCTTCCAAGCATAGATTTCAACTCTAAATACCTTGAGTAATGCTTAAATCATCACCATTTTGATAACGGTTGCTTCTCCGACGGTGATCTAGTCACCAAACTCCGAAGGCCAAATCGTGTGCTTCTCCATTATCTCTCACTCTTTATCTCCATTCTCAAAAAGGTGTCATATTTCCTTTACTCCTTTGATTTTATTTCTAATATCAATAAAACTCTCCCCTACTCTCTAAACTAAAACTAAAAGTAAAAACTCACCATCTATATTGATTCTCCAACCATGAGTGCCTTTTATTTATTTAATTTTCTTTTTTTTTTGATAGGTAAGACACACCCACCCACCCACCCCTCAACCTCCTGTTTGGGAGGTAGAGGTGATACCATTCAAGCTAATGCTTGATGGTCAAGAGTCCACTCTTTTTATTTATCTATTTAATCATTTATTTATTCACTCAATGGACACCAGCCAACTACGGGTCCTTTGGACACAAGGCTGTTAGTGTAAAATCCAGATATAACCACCCCCAAGAACCACATATAGTTTAAGTTGGGACTCAAACTTACAACCTTGAGGTATTAAACCCTGAGACCTTCCCATTCGAGCTAACCTTGGGGGTTATTTTTTTAATTCATTTGTTCATTAATGATATCAACTAAAACTAGCATGATGCTTGATTTGTATTAGATATTTATTATTGGACTACATGTGTTGCATATCTTCAAATTGTACATGTTAGATGATAAAGCCTGTTAATTTGATGGATTCATATTGTTATTCTTGTTCTTTAAAAAAAAAAGGATATATTCAGAATAATTTGAACCTTATATCTAGCATATTGTTGTGTATCACCTGACACTGATCTGCAAAACCACGATCAAGTTGCCTCTAGACCGAAATCAATGACTGATACTGCAACATGATATCTAGAATTGTGTACAAAGATAAGACCAACATGACACGCAGATTGCAACTGCCCATCCCCTCCAAAATATCACGAGTATAGATGAAATGTAAATGTGGAAGTGATACTAGATACAGGCAGCACTTGAGTCTCATGCATGGTAAGAGGGATTACAAATTTATAAGGCACTATTACACAACATAGACAAGTTTATGCAAATTTAAAACAATGGTAATCAGTTATCATCAGTAACCAGTGCTCTACCTTATATTCGTCAATAGCAACTTGAGCAAATGCAATGTCTACATCCTTCTCCCTAAAACATATATAACCTTATAAGCATTCAAGCTGTAATTGCACAATGATAAAAACAAATAGAGAAGAATGAGAAAAGAGTGCAACCATCAGATTGTATGCCAAGGAAAAGAAAGAAGATGCTAGTACTTTAATCATGGTGATAATACTTTACCATATAAAATATTCATGAAACCTAATGATATGATTCTACAGGACTAGGCCACATTAGAGAGGAGAAAATGAGTACACTGTACAATAAATTGCCAAAATCATCAAATGAAATCTGCCTACTATACCAAGTTGCTTCAGCGTAAGACAGTCCTTGCCACTTGACTAAATACTCTGGCACCACATTGCCTGAACCATCTTTACTAATTCTGTCTGCAATTATTCTCTCCACCTGTGCATCCATTAAACCAATTACAAAGACTTCAAATTAAAAGAGGGAAAAGGTGGGTAGGGGAGACTGAAAATGATCAGGAAAAAGAATTAGAATTGACAGAAAAACCTGTCTATTTTGCTTTATGAGATCCAAGTCCATTTCCTTGCTCACATCATTGACTTCAATCTACAAAGTAAATGGACAAAATAAAATCACACATTGAGATGATTAAGCCATTCATATAAAGAACATAATAAGTATATTTTTCAAAATGTAAAACATAATGGCCAAAGAAGTTGACAACGTATGCAAATTTGAACTAAAAAAGTACGAGTATGTAACTCCTCCATTTAAAATTGTTGGAGCTTGTCGAGCTTAGTGCAGTATCATATGAAACTCCTATCTTAAGAGAGAGCATTTTGCTTTGTTTTTAGAGGGAAAAAATTCAAGCTCTATATCATAGAACTATAATGAAATACAAAAGACCCGATTTTACACCCAACTCCCTGAGCCAGTATCTCCATTCCTACTATTGCCCCGACTAGCATGACCTCGCTCTTCCCCCAATTAACTCTTAGACCCGACATCACCACAAAGCAAAGCAAGATGCATCTCAAAAGGCGAAGTTGTCTTTCCTCAGCTCCACACAAAATCAGTGTATCATCAGTAAATAGCAAATGGAAAACCATCACTCTCCGGCCTCTCCCATCATCCACGAAGAAACCCCTCAACAAGCCTTCTGCCACAGCTCTATCTAACATCCTACTCAAGGCCTCCATGACAATCACGAAAAGGAATGGGGATAAAGGATTCCCCTGTCTTAAACCCCGAGATCAGCGCAAAAGCCTGATGGTGACCCATCAACTAAAACTAAGAAGGAAACAGAAGAAATGCATGATTGAATCCATTTTCTCCACCTCTCCCCAAAACCATGGTTTCCAAAAGAAATGACATAAAGCCCCAATTCACATGATCATAGGCCTTTTCTACATCCAACTTGTATGTCAAACTTGTCTCCCCCTTCTTCCTCCTTGGATGGATACATTCATTTGCAATCAAGGTTGCATCTAGAATATAACTCCCCTCTACAAAAGCATTTCGACTGTCGGAGATAATCCCTCCCATGACCACCCGAAGCTGCAAAGAGAGAACTTTAGCCAACAACTTATGCAGATTGCCCACCAAACTAATGGGTCTAAATTCCTTGATATCCTAAGCACCTTCTTTCTTTGGCATCAGGGCAATAAAAAAGCACTCAATCTTCTCTCAAAAATCCTGAAATCGTGAAAATAAGCAAATACTGCCATGATATCGCTCCTGAGTACCCTCCAGCAATGCTAGTAGAATGCCATCGTAAGCCCATCAGGAGCCGGTACTTATCCCCATCGCAAGATTGTAAAGCCGACACCACTTCCTCCTCCTCAAAGACCCTCGATACTAACTCCTCCTCCGAAATGGAATTAAAGCTCATTCCATCCAAATCCAGCCTCCACTCTCTTTCCTCCTGGTATAATTTCACAAAACTCAACAATTCCTCCTCATCCTAAAGCACCTTGCCACCAATCGAAATCGGGCCAATGTAATTCTTCTGCTTGTGAGCATTAGCTACCCTGTGAAAGAATCTCGTGTTTCCATCCCCCTCCTTCAACCACAACACTGTAGACTTTTGCCTCCATGAGATCTCTTCCATTTTGAGC
This sequence comes from Nyssa sinensis, assembly GCA_008638375.1. Lineage (NCBI taxonomy): Eukaryota > Viridiplantae > Streptophyta > Magnoliopsida > Cornales > Nyssaceae > Nyssa > Nyssa sinensis. Next base: position 33,670,197 of record CM018034.1, read on the forward strand.
AGCCCCCTATCTGCCCTTTTAGCCCTTCCAGCCGCATTATTTCCTCCTCACTCAATGCAAAATACTGCTTTTACACTCCAAATTATGAATTTCCTGCAAAATTGGCTCTTTCTTCCTTTGCACATTGATCCTCCTCATTCCACCTCTTCAAATCCTCCTTGAGCATCTTGAGTATTCTCGAAAAAACAAAGCTAGGATTCCCAATTTCCCATTAACTCTATAACTATTCCACCATGATTCCACCTTATTTCTTGTTGATGCCTTTGTCATCAAAGATATTAAAGACACCAACCAAGGCCTGTATGAGTGGAACTTGTCAGTTTTTGTGAAACTATGGTTAGGCTGGAGGGTGAGAATAGGTCATTTCAAGGAATATCACTTGGATTTGGTATATGCCAGGCATTCTTTTACTGTACTTATTCATTTTGTGGGTGGTTTGGCCCCCGCCCGGGGGGGGGGGGGGGGGTGGTTTGGTGTGAGATGGATGCTGACTGAACTATTCATGTATTCCATGATTTAGAGGTCATCGCAACATGTACTTTGATAAGTTGGTTTTATATATGCATGGAATTTTAGATTTTGCTTCTTTACCAGGGGTTTGGATTTATCCATGATCATAAAGGCTAACTACATAGTTGTCACAAACTTCTCCCATCATCAAATAATGAGTCACCAATTTAACTTACAAATGGCAAGAACAAAATATATCTGCCAACAATCATATTTTACGTGGCTGAAAGTTCATAATAAATCCAAAAAATCCCAACTAAGGCAGAATAGCAAAAAACTTCCACTAAAAAAAAAGACAATGTACTAGATTTGCTCATTTTAAGATGGTAAGACCTAGATTTGCTCATTTTAAGAGGTAAGACAAAAAAAGATAGAATTAAAAATGAACACATTCATGAGAAGATAGGAGTAGCACCTATAGGAGATAACATGTGAGAGAACCGGTTAAGGTGGCATGGCCATGTAAAACAAAGATCAGTAAATGATCGAGGGTCGTAATAGGGGACGGGGGCAATCAAAATTTATTTTGGTAGAGACTAAAAAACGATATGACAATGTGTAGCCTAACTGAGGTGGTCTTTAGACTAGCACGAAAGGATTCATGTAGCCAACCCCAAATAGTTGGGATAAGATTTTGTTGAGTTGAGTTGCCCATTTTAAAATTAATGAGGAAAAATATTTTTGATGTGGGTTGTCCATTGCCATTTACAAAGGTTTCTAAAACATCTCTTAGAGAACTACACAATGTTACCTGGAACGTGGATCCTTATAGTACATGAAATGAGAACAGGAATGTAGATCATTACTTGTTATAAAACATAGTACGTTAAGGGTAAGATTCTTCAGATCGCTTTGTTGGAACAAAATACGTTTATTTAGAATGTAATATGCTTTTTAATTGTATTTGTAATAATATTTATATATATATATATATACACACACACAAGAAACCTTCCAACAAACCCAAATCATTATAAATAAAAATTCCAACGATGTGTGTATATATTTTTTTGTTTGTTGTAGGACTTTTTTGGAGTTTTTGATGTTTTAGATTAGAACACTAAATCTTGAATTACAAATTAGGAATGATCCACATTTTGGATCATGCGATCCAATTCATTAAGGGGGAGCAAATTGTGATAACTATGGAACTACATGTCCTCTTTATAATCTTGTTTGTACTACAGATTGGTTTCACTCCCTTTCAATGGTAATAATCAGGGTTCAAGAAACAATTCCAGATTGCACAGTTTTCACCCATTCATAATAGGGAGCTTTTCGAATTAATAACAATGTTGAAGAACCAATTACATTACTGAAAGGGCCAGAATTTTCCATGGGATTTTACCAGTGCACAGTGTTGTCAAAGGCGATCGCCTTGTTGCCTAGGCGATTTTCAGTCTTATCGCCTTATCATGTTCCAAGCCAGACATGTTCAAAGAGGTGACGCCTAGGCAATCACCTTAAGCAAGGCAAGAGGCAATGATGCGATGACTTTTTTAATTATAACATATTTTACTTGTATGTCCTTGTGTTTATAGTATTTTATGTACTTATTTAACAATTTTGTAAGAGGCATATCAATATAAAAGAATGTAGTTATAGTCTAGAAATATTATTGACCAATCTGTTATATTAATGTAAGTATTACTATCAAGCATTAGCACAAACTTGGCCTAATAAACTTTTAAATATTTGAAATGTTGCAAAAAATTCAAAGTTTTAGGAGACTAACACTTTCAACATGAAAAAAATAAGTTGTAAGTGGGATTGATATTTTATCTTCTATAACCAGCAAACTATCATCATTCTTCACAAAATCTGAGCTTTTACCCACAATAAAACATTGTCCTTCCATCAACCAAATTGATCACCTACATGGAAAGTCTTCTCAATGTAGGCTTGGTTTTTGAGAATTGGTTTAGATGTCTACAAGATTGTCCCTATCATGTCTTCCATATTATTAGGATTAGAAAGTTTATAAAAAATTCTTCTATATAAGACTTAAATAACAAAACTTTGAATATTAATTTAGAAAAGCACTGAAGTTTAAAATGATTATATCACTTAATTACGTCATATGAAACTTTCACATTGAATTTATTTGGGTTACATGATAATTATTTTAGTAATAAGATATTATTTAACTTAGAATGAATTAACTTTCAATGTGTAATATATATATATATATAATATTATTTTATTAGTTAGCGCTTTGCTTCACTCGGACTAGCACTTTTTGTCAGCCTCGTTCTTCGGGCAATGTGAGTCCTTAGCGCCTTTCACCTTTAACTACACTGCTAGTGCAACAAATTCCATATGCCAAAAGGCAAGTTTAAGTGATATCAGTCACTTTGAAGCGTGGATCAAAATTTGGTTTTGTTTTAGTTGAAACTTTTTGGTTTCGGAAGAAACTAACACAAAACCATGTTGGAATCACGAATGCTTTTCAATTTTTTCAAATAAAAGAACAGATTTTGACTGGGGTGAGAGAGACTCAAATTGTCACTAGATTTCAAGAGAAAAAGAAAAGGTGAAGAAAGAGAGGAGAAGAGAAATAGAGTGTCCCTATAGTTGTGTGTGATGTGATCAATACATGTATTAGAAGCATGTTTCTCTTCTTCTGTTGAGACAACTTCATCAGCAAACACTTCCCCCCCCCCCCCCCCAAAGGGGGGTTGTTCAGCTAGTCATCGTTTGGACTTCATGGTTCATTAGGCCATTTTTTTTCTCTTGTTGATGCCTTATTTGTGTGTCAGTGGAAGTGGGTAGTCTGTCCCACTTGCCCGATTGGTCACACTCCACCTTTTTTTATTCCCCTTTTTTCTGTGTTCTTTCTAGCACAAATTTGAACCAATATGAGAATAAGACCCACACTTCTTGTTAATTAATATTTATTTTTTTATTACTTAAATCCTTTACCATTTGCTTACTAAATATTTGAAACCAACTTTTTTAACTTTTATTATTGAAAATACCCAAAAAAAAGTAAATCTCCCACTTGGTACCACTTTGACCTTCAAAATAGTAATAATAATTTACAATTTAATTTTAAAATATTTGCACTTCACCAACCTGCTTTCTATATAAAAATTTATATTAAAACCCTATAATTTACTAAATATTACAATTATTGCATATATATATATATATATATATAAATGGATAAACTTATTATTTATCAAATTATGGAAAGTTTTTGAGAAAAATAATGTTAATCATCGGATTAGCATGAATATTTATGAAACATCTTACTTAATCAATGAGAACTAAGAAATTATAAAATCAGCATTTACTCATCCTCACAAAAAAAAAAAAAATTCAAATTTCAATACATAATTAGTCTTTAGTAGATCAACTTAATGAAGCCAGCATTAAATGGCCTTGAGAACTTTACTTTTTTTTATTTTATATGTACATGGGTGCGCCGGCTGTTGTGGCACCTTTAGTGGTAAACAATTATATATTTTTTGTATAGTATGATCTCTTGTTTTGTACTTGAGCATTCTCTACTGAATAATTATTCCTTAACCAAAAAATAATAGTTTTTCTTTTTATTACTACTATTATTTTTTGATGCATGGTCATGAGATTGATTAAATTTTGTTTTAAAAATAAACATAGCATTTACTTATCAAAAAATAAATAAATAAACATAGCATGCATATGTTATTTTGTCGATATGGCATAAAAAGATAAGAATCAAGCTTCATATTGAATGAATTATTGAATTTTTCCCCTCATTTATATCGATTTTTTAATAAGTGAATCATTTGACATTAATTTATTGGCTTCAAATTCACATTAGCATTTATTTTACATTCAAAATTAGTGTCATTAAGTATAGATGGGATGCACCTCAAACATGTTCAATTGATCAAATACATGGCTTGTCTACACACATAAATAAGTTCTAATTAATGTTTGCAATGTCTTTTTAAATTTGTCTCTGTTCTGTTTTAAGAACATTGACCAAAATTATACACCGAAATGAAATTTTGATCCTCACTTCAAGCCATATATATAGTAGTTTGTTGAAGGGGGAAAAATTGCAGCACACATAAATCATATCAAAAATACACAGGCACAAGTAAGTGAAACCTATAAGTGCTATACAATCTCGGACAATGTTTTTGAAGTCTTGTTTATTCATGAAATCCTGAATGTCAAGGATTTGATTTAAAAGTAGATAATGGGTGATGTTACCTCTTCACGCGAGACTGTCTTCCGATACTTCACATCCTCCATCACCTTCTTTGTGTAATTTAAAACCTTCTTAAAACCACTAAGCTGAAAATCAATAAAGACAAGGTAAAGAGCATTCAACCAACAAATAAACAAGCAGAAGAAACAAATGGTTTCACCGTAATGACAATATATAAAACATTATCAATGCCCACTAGTTCACCGAAACTGCATTTGAATATTAGCATAATTATTTGAAGGCATACATTTTGTAGCTCTAAAAATGACTTCCATTGACAGTGCAAATGTGACTGGCCTTTCCATTTTATCAAAAATTCCATTTCATTCCAATCTGGTTCAGAGTCGAACAAGTGGCTTAACAACACAGGCTCTGTTGGTTTACTGTTCCTCAAAGCTTCTTCAGCTATGCCCTTAGGCTGATGCCACAACACCTTTTCAATAGAGTCACCATCTTCCTCTTCAATCTCCTCCTTTAGAAAAAATTAAAAATTAAAATATCAATATCAATAAAATTAAAAGTGGATGAACTGCTAATTTACAATTTAAGACATGGAGACAGAAAAGTTCCACAGGTTGAAATTTCACCAAAAGAAACAACGAGTTTTGATGAAAACAGTTTTCTGAAAGCAAATAATAATAATAATTTTTTGATAGATAAGTGGCCCTTGGGGTGTAAGTTGAAATAATAATAATAATATCAATAACAATTATAGTCTCATTAGATGAGTTGCAAAAGTCAAGAAATTCTGAGTAATAAAACAATTGGTTCTACAAGAAACATACAGATGTAGAATTCACAAGTATCCAACCAAAATATTTGCAATTAGGTCATAAATCATCATTCACCAACCTCCCCCCACCACCCACCCACAAAAGAAAAAAGAGGAAAAAAATAAATGAGATCATCTATCGGATTGGACAATTAGAGGAAATATGAATAATAGAACACAAAGCTCCACAACAGATGCACGAACGCTGAAATTTGAACTATCCAGCCATTATTTTTACCTATCATACAAATCATTTCCACCTTCCATAACACCTTGAGCCACATTTTTCATAGGAGTTACATTCTTCAGAGACTTCACCTAAATCCTCCTCAATAATCACAGACCTTTGTGGAACAACCCCCCCCCCCCAAAAAACACAACCAAAAAAGAAGAGGGAAAAAAAGAGACCAGAGAGAGAGTATTCAGGCCTTCTCACTATTCCTTCATGAGGAAAATTGTAGGTCCAAGGGTTTGTAGGATCCTGTCATAGAGAAGGTGTCCACACACATTCAGATGGGTAGAGGGGGGAAAATGCTTCCTTTACCTTAGTGGGCAGCATCACCCTCATCCATCCCATCGGGCTTACTTGCCTCCATATTTTTTTGATAGAAGTGTATATATTTACAAAAAAGGAGGGCTCAGAGGAGGAGAGGGGGGCAAACTCATAATTACAATGAGAAGGCCACGACTATTAAGGCCTTAAATCTCCCCAAAAAAGCAACCACAGAGCTTACATACAGTGGGAAAAAAAATTTGGCCCGAAGGAAAAGCAATCTCAAAAAAACCTATCTTTGAATGAAAATGTGTTTCTTTTTTTCTTTTTCTTTTTTTTTTTTTTTTGGGGGGGGGGTGTTCCTCTCCCTCAAAAATACGCTATTCCTCTCTTTCCAAATACACCAAATCAAGCACACAGGTGCCATCTTGGCCTCCCCCCTCCACCCCCACCCTACCTCCCCTCCAACATAACAGTAACACCCACAAGGAAGCAGGCATCACCCAAGCGCAACCAAAAAAAGAGAGCAAAAAAACACCAATAATCCCTAGCCATTAGACAATGAACAACGAGATGGTCTACCATTTCCTCCTCCCCTTGCACATACAACCCCTAATAACCAAATGGAATCCCCCTTTTTATTGAGATTCTCCAAAGTCAAAATAGCACCCCAAGCCACTTCCAAGCCAAAAAAAAAAAAAAAACAACCTAAGTAAGAACTCGGGAATGCCTAATCGATCTCCACAGAATCCCTCCCAACCAATTCTTTATAAAAGTATTACACAACAAACACCACTGGCTTACTAACTATCCACACCAAAACATCACTCCTTCCTTCTTCCACTTTGAACCTACTCAAAACCTCCAAGAATCTAGACACCACCCCCACCCCTCAATCAAAAAAAGTCTCTCTTAAAGTTTGGTGACTACACCTCCTAACCCACCCGAGAGAGCAACAATCCACGAGACAACCCCCTTTGTTAAGGGCCAAACTATACATTTTAGGAAACCTCTCTCTCAAGACCCCATCCTCACACCGTGCGTCTACCAAAACTTCACCCTCATTCCCTCCCCCACCTCAAAACAAATATATTTTTTGAAATGAACAACCCTATTCCTCAACATTGCCAAACACCACAACCCAAGGCCTCCACTACTTCCTTGGTAAACCAACCACCCCCTCCTTGCTACCAAACTTCTTGGCCACCACCTCCTTCCAAAGTGGCTTGATCATCCACCCCGGACCTCCACAACCACTTGCCCAATAGAGCTTTGTTAAAAAGTTTCAAGCTTTTAATACCAAACCCCCAATCGATAAAGGAATCTTCACCTTGTCCCATTTCACCAAATGCATCTTCCTCTTCATCCACCCCACCCCAGCCCACAAGAAATCTCTTTGTAGCTTCTCCAACCTCCTTTCCACTGAAACTGGTCCCATACTCTACAGAACTTTCGTGAGGCCTTCAAAAAGGCAATCCCAAATAAGTGGAGGGAAGAGTCCAACCATACACCCCAAATAACTAGCCAACTCCAAAATGTCCAAGATAGCTCCTATTGGAATAATCTGTCTTGTTCAAATTAAGTTGTAACCCTAACACTGCCTTGAAACATAGAAGAACATATCGAAGAAATCTCAACTGCCTTTCCTTCAACTCACAGAAGACAATAGTATCATTCACAAATAAACAGTGAGACATCTCCACCCTTCTCCCTCTACCATCATCCACACTAAACCCCTTCACCAAACCCCCCAGCACCAACTCTATCCATCATGCAACTAAAGGCCTCCATTACCATAACAAACAAGAAGGGGGATGTCTTAGGCCCCGAGAAAACTAAAATAAACCCGCATAAGAATCATTGACCAAAATTGAGAGTAAAAAAGTTGAAATACTACTCAACATCCACCTCCTCCATCTATCCCCAAAACCCATCCTCATTGTAGACAATAGAAATTTCCAATTTCACGTCGTCACACGACTCAATGTCTCTAGCTTTCAAATCAAACCCTTCTCCTTCCTCTTCCTCCACTCATTAAAGCGCTCATTAGCGATTAGCACAACATCAAGAATTTTCTTTCCTTCAACAAAAGCACTGTGACTTCATGAAATAATGTTCCCATCACCTTCTTCAATCTAATAGAAAAGACCTTGGCCATTTCGAAGTTGCATTAAGATGCATAATATAGAGAATATGGAAGCCTTTCATACGTATGTTGATTATATGATCATGGATGTTTGAAGCTTGCCTAGTGTTTGTTAAAATTATTTACCAAAAAAAATAAGTTTTTGTTCAAATGCCAATGTAAGCTCTTTTGGTTATTTCTAGCTTGTTTGCTTCATTATTGATCTTTAAATGATGTATATGGTATGGATGCTTTATTATGGCTCATGGAACGTGACTATTGGATGATGTTTGGGACCTGGAAGTGGTGTGTTGGTGGCTTGGTGTCCCTACATGATTTGTGTCATGACCCGTATATAATGTGTTGAGGATTGTGTCTCCCTTCGGCTCAGTCCATAACCCCATACAGGAGGTAGCCTTGGTCCTTTGAGTTAGTAGCCCAAGAACGGGTGATTTGATACCTCGAGTTTGTGTTGTGTTGACCTTGGGGTTTGTTGGTGGTGATTTGGTTGGACGTGGGACGATTTGGTATGGGTGTGGATCTTGGAGTTGGTAAGCATAACGTATTCTTGTGGATCCTTTTGATATTGTATAAGAAATGTGGAAATTAATGCTAGTGTATCTTGATCATGTGCATATGGCACATAGTGCACCACTATACTAGCACAAGCATTCACTTTCATCATCATATTTTCCCTTTCTTTAAATTCTCCCACGGTGTGTTGTTCTAACCCCTATTAGATGCAAGAAGTGGCAAGGAGCCAATGACTTGATGATTATATGGAGGAAGCTCCTTTGGACTCACTCTTTCAAAAACCATGACTTGATGACCTTTAACCTTATGTTCATGGCATTTGGACCTTTCTTTTGTGTTTTGGAAAGTTAAGGAATACATGACATGTGTTGTGTACCTTGTATAAAATAGAAACTTGGAAGACTTATATTGATGTTACTATGTATTTTGGACTCTTGAATGCTTGAATATTGTGCCTAATATGAGTAATTGTAATAAGGAAGATATGGAGGAATGATCTATAGCATATTGTAATGAAAATGGCATAGGCTCTGTTTTTCTGCTGAGAATTTTTGCAGAACAGTCCACTTTTTTTTTTGATCAGTGCAGAACAGTCCACTTCAGGAGACTATAACTCCCTACCTCCGTGAAATTAGAAGTTGAGCCTTATGTAGAATTAAACCTCTCCCTCCTAGCTTTCAAATGACTCGTCAATGACCTTGATTGGGTTAAAAATGAGATAGTTATGACCCATTTAGCAAAAGTGTCCAGAACTTGACCTCCAGGGACAGTTCGGTGAATAACTTGAGCTACAAGTACTCTTTCTGAGTGATTCCAAAGCCTATGGAAACTAGATTTATAGTAGAAGATGCACTAGAAAGCTCACTATAGCAGGTTTGGGAATAGGGAGATATGGGGGTCCAAAATGGACTGACCTGCTCTGTTCACAGAGTAGGAATGAATTGCATGCGAGATTCCTCTCTTTGCACAAAAAAATGGATGTTTTAAATTATGAACTTTAATATGATGATGCAAATAAATGTTGTACATTGTTTTATATATATTGTGTGACTATTAGGTGAGAAAAGGGCCTCAACAGGATGGGGAAAGGGAATTCAAGATGGACCAAACAGCAGGCTGCCCCATAGCAGCCAGCTGCTTGGTCAAATCTGCCAATTGTATTTCTTCTTGGTATTTGAGATATTTTCTCCCCTCTTTTGCCATACTTAGACCCTCTAAATTCATACTAAATGTGTGTGAATGTAAGACCAATAATGACTTCAAATAGGCTCAAAAAAATGGGTTGTAAGTCACAAAAAAAAAATTTGCGGAAGAAAGTTAGGGAAAATTAAGGGATCTTTGAACTAGTTTTGATGAAGTCGGTTTAAATGATAAAGTTTTGTTTCAAAATGATGTGTATTGAGTTAGACGATACATGTGACCAAAATTAGAGACTTTAAAAATGAATTGAACTTATCTTGAATTAATGAGGGATGAGAATAGGGTTCACCCCCGAGCTTTCGTGACATTCCTCCACTCTCAAATTAAAAACACAACATCAATTTCAGCCTGTTGGGGTATTCAAAACTGCCATTCACATGATATTTCAATACTTAAGACAAATATGAAATATTTCAAATACTTAAAGCAAACAACTTTTAACAAATGGCGCTACATTTTTTAATTCAGAACTAATTTCAAAAATTATTTTCAGTCGTTCCCCTATTAGTCTCAACATAAAAATTTATATAAAAATTTCAGAACATAAATTATCTCATAGTTCTACAACAGTAACAGTTAGGTTCATAGATTAAGAAAAGAATAGTTGGTGAAAGTTCAACATGGAGAACACTTCAAAATCTAGAATATTTTATGGCAGAACAAATATGGCCTATTGCAAATAGTCCAGTTTTCTACATGACAAATTCATCCTTAACGTCGATTACCTAACATTGCTTCTATACTATCTCTTGCAGCATTCATAACATGAACGAATGCTTCAAAAGATTAAAAATTTCACAGTAAGATTTAATCAAATTACAAGAACTAGAGATAAAAACTAGGAATGGAAGTCACGCGTATACATTAGATGATAAAACACACCTTTTGGCTCCTTTTTTTCTTGCCTTCATCAAGCTCTTCACTTTCTTCACTTTCAACATATGATACTTTCCGCACTGACCGACTTGAAGTTCGGAGTTCGCTGTGTTTTCCAGAGATATTAGCAGAAGTGCAACGATTAGCATTGTTTTTGCGGAGATATGCACCTCTCCTTGGCATACTTCTGAAATCCTCATCACTTTCATTATCTGAGTCCTTTGCCGATGAACCTTCCTCTTCAAATGATGTTCTCCCTCTTTTTTGACGACTGTATGATGTAAAGGATTTGAGTTCCCTCGAGGACTTTACACTACGTCCACTACTACCTCGTTGCCTACCCCTAGGTTTCTTATTATAAGCATCATCTTCATCTGAGATCTCTAGATCATCAACATCATCACTGTTATCATCTTCATTAGAATCTTCACCTGCCCAGTCTTCATCCTGGTACTACAGGAAGAATGCAAAATGTTAGTTTGCTAAAGTTGAAGTTATTTTTATAATCTGAAGCAAAAATGTAGTAGAAGTAGGCATAGAGCATCATGCTTCCTCACAATTAAAACTGGGCATATGATAACCAAAACACACACGATCCTCCACAGAACTTCTATTCAATAATAAGATATGTCATTAAGAAGGGGGGAAGGGAAGAGGAAGAAGGAAACTTGATAGAATTCTGACAAGCATTTTATGTGGAAAAAAACATTTCACAAAGGGAGAAGTGTTTAAACAAATAAATAAAAATAATAATTTTCTTTTTCAATAACAATAAACAAGTAAAGGCACAACTGAATTCTGATAAATAAATAGAGGAAGAAGAGGAGGGTAAGAATGAGGAAGAAATAATCTTGTGTCATAAATATACCAAAAGCCAATAATATTCTCTTTTATTAGCAATGTGGAAATTTTTGACTTGAGTCACAACACCAACAATCTACATTCCATTCAAAACAATATAATAAACAAATTGAGTGTAAAAATGATAAATGATAATAGAAATGCAAGAAAGGGGGGGGGGGGGGGGGGGGGGGGGACTGATGACAAAAAGGTTCTTACCTAGCCTATCTCCCAGGCTGGGGGGGTTTATGCATGGGTGGGTTTGGGTTTTGGCTTAGACTGAGGTCTGTTGGACTTCCAAATACCCAGCCCATTGGGAATCATCAATATTCCTAATAGCAATTCAAACTTAATAAATGCTGCACTTATTTAAAGCTGAAAATCTCTTTTATCAATATATATATATATAACTCTAAAATTTCGACAACCTAAAGATAAACATATAAATTAAAGCAAAAGAAAAGGAAAAGCACTCTTATTATGCCTTCCCAAAGTAATGAAAATTTGTAAACATGAGAGAACCATATTGTCCTAACTTAGGAAATTGAACATTAGATATTAATGTCGGTTGTAAGTAATTATTAGCCTCAACAACTTATGCTCCAAAATCTTACTACATTGGCTATGAAGGAGCTTAGCTGCCCCTTTTCTTTCTTGAAAGGTACTGCTTCCACAGGAATTGTGGATGTTCATGCCTTGTAATCTGCAACAATTCTCCCTGGGCTGAAGGAACTCAACCTTGTCGAGGATTATGACCAAGAATGCCCTTTAATTCATCACACAACAGAAATAAGATAACACCACCTTCTTCAGCTTAATTCTCAAGAACCCATTGATAACTTGAGCGTGATCCCAAAGGGACAAACTAAGTATGTATCCACAAACACTATGCCCCACATTTTTTTATGCAGTGAAGAGCCAGGAAGTACGTAGCTATAGAGGCAAGATTTCACCATGCTTTTTATGTTTATAGGATTTTCAGCGCAAGAAAGTACTCTAAGATAGTTTCGATTTTGAGCAATCTGTTGTCTAACCCCATAATGTTGTATATTTCGAGTGCAGTTCAGTCATCAAATTGAGCTTTTTGACTGCTTCTACACATAATAGGTTCTTAGAGCCCTAGTTATCTACTTCCCATATATATGATACACAGTATACCTCATACACTTCTGGTTCTCCGTTTACTGTCAAGGCATCATGCTTCAAAGACCCATCTACAAGACTACATTGACCTCCAGCTCCTTTTCCCTAACCATCACAGAGATTGACTTGCAAACCAGACTGACCTAAAACAACTTCACAGCCTCTCTTCAAAATTTCCAAGGGCCAACCGTGCTGCCAACCAGCATATATAAAAGAAATATATATACATGACCACCATTTCGTCTGCGATTTGGAAAGCTATCTGGCAGCATTATTCAAGCAACCAAAGCTCAAATAGAATATAACATACTAAATTTAAAGTTTCAAGATAATAAAGTACCAAGTAGCCAATATTTATTCTAAATGTACAATAATAAGAACTAATCATGATAGAATAGGAAGAGAAGTTCTCAGGTTTAGCCTTGATGAATCGTCTGTACTAAATGTACAACCTTCGTACATGCAGCTAGTGATGGCAATTTGACCTGATATACGGGTAATCAACCCACCCCTAATGGGACACGTATGAAGCTCGTTTGTCGAGGTCAAGGCAAGGAAAGGAATGAAAAACAAAACCCAATTCTCAGGGAAGGATTCCTTTTCCAATGGCTGAATCAAAAAAATGCTTAGCTCTTCTTCATTAAGCTAAAACAGAAAATAGCCCTTTGTATTTTCCGATAGTTCTTCATTAATCATACAAAGTGAAGTACACAAAGGATCAGAAAAATTATTACCTCTTCTTCATTAAGCTGAAAAAGAAAACAGTTCTCTTTATTTTGATTTTCTGATACTTTTCATTAAGCAACCCAAGTGAAGTACACAAAGGGTCAGAAAAATGCATAACTCTTCTTCATTAAGCTGAAACAGAAAATACTATTCGGAAGGTTCCCAGCAAGACACTGAAACAGAAAAAGGCTTAGCTCTTTGTATTTGTGGTTCGCAGGGAAGGATTACTTTTCTTTTTGTTTCCTTCATGGATTTCTTAGGACCCATGCACTCATAGGAAGCTTTCAGGCCCTTTTGTGTAATTCATTTGGGTTGCTTCCCTCCAGAGTCTTTTAACTGATTGCTTTTACTTGTTAAAAGAAAATAGTGAACTAAATCAAGATGGCTAAGGCTAACCCCCTTGACAACCCAAAAATTATTCCGAGACTACTTCAACCCCAACCATAAGCAAAAGTACTTCTGCATATGGTTGGAGTTGATGAAGTTGATCTTACCTATCAAAAAATCTCTCCCTACAGTTCTTGAAAGTACCGCCAATTCCTATTTGTTCCCCCACCCCCAAAAAAAAATATATTCCTCTTCGATGTGAAATCTCAAATACAAACCACCAAAAGTAATTTGACTCTCCAAATAGCAGCCATATTTGCACAATAGAGAGGCAAGGGCACAGGGTAGAAGAGTGTTGGAATTCGAATCTCCTATATTAAGAGAGAAGAATATGCTGTCACCAACGTAGCACATCAAATGGCACTCTTTCATGATCCCCTAAATTTGAAAGGTAGAGCTGGAGCAAAGAAATATCGTGCTGGATGAATAAACAAGCAGTAGAAAGATATCTAATCAGGGCTGACCGGTGAAGATATGAGCAAATATCCATAGATAATCCGATTAGTGCTTATTGGAAGGTTTAAAAAAATAATAATAATAATAAATGCCAATGTTGCAGGCAGGGGTAGACCTGGAATAGCATTTTTTTAACAGGGGGAGCCAATATAAGGTTCTTACCATGAGCCTTGTAATATAAGTCAATACTTTGGGATAGACAATTATATAATTTGGAGGGTCTCTACCAAAAATTTAATGAAATTATACGGGTACAAAAGGGAAATTTCATGTTTCTTTGGGAAGGGGGGAGGATCAAACCCCAACCCAACCCCAAAACCCCAAGAAAAGAAAACAAAATCACTACATAGGTCCACCAGATAAATGCTTTATTTGTTAAATTGTTAACTTGAATGTTTGATCTGTTTTGCCACTTCAATATTCTGCAAGTTGGAAATTTTTTTTCGATGCTCTTATACACTCCTCCCACCCCATAGGACAACCAAACTTAGTGTGCAGAACTCCATTCTCACTTCCATTCTCCCACACCATAGGACAACCGAACTTGGCCATACCTCCATTTCAACTTCATACATTTTTTTTTTGGATAATGAGGAACTCTAGACGTGTGCAATCACCACCAAGCCATGCACATTGGATAAATCAGGACTCGAATCCAAGAACTCGAGGTCTTACACCACAGGCTAGCCATCCAAGCCAACCCTAAAGGGCTAAATCGGTAAATATTTTGTCCATACCACTGTTAGAATCTTAATTCTAAGTTTCCAACTCTTCATCTCAGTAGGATATAGATAAAAATTTTCATGGTTGGCCTCAAGTTCTTCACCGAAAGCAGAGACTTCATTTAAAGATACTTTTGGATTACCATGTACACATAAATGATAAAACCAACCCACCTCAACCCCCCCCCCCCCCCCCAAAAAAAAAAAAAAAAAACATTTCTTTAGAACCCTAGATGATATGAGAATCAGTAAGTAGAGCTTCAAAAGAAGCTGGTGTAGACATAAATGGGATTCTAAGCTTCCCTCCAAAACCAACTAATCTTAACAGTTCAAGAAAACTTTTTAAAACATTGATGATTCAAGTCCTAACCAAATCAATTCAAATGAGTCCTGATTAAGCCCTTCCAACCTAAAAGACTGTAAACTTAATATATATGTATCAGATGTAGGTGTGCCTGTGTCTTCCACTAATAGCAAGACAACTAAAGATTACTTTTTTTCTAATGAAAACCGTGTGTATGAGTATTGTCCACAAGATATCATAGATTGAACCGTTCTCAAGATTCCATATTCATGTTTTGAGTCAGACATCGGCTGTTCATAAAGTAGAACCCATAATTTGATATTAATATAAAAGAGAAGAAAATTACTTTGAAATTCTTCTGAACTTCAACCTCCAATAAATTTACTTCTTGAGATAGTGAACCACCAAGCCCTGAAGGACTTCTACACGTGATTGGAATAAAAAAGAATAAGGTAGCATATACTTGGCTTGTTTCAAATTGAATTAGAAATTTTAAAAAGATGTAAAAAAATATATATGTTTCTTAATTTTTTTATTAGGTGACAAGTTTGTTTCCCAATTGACAGCACTGCTAAAGGACTTCTACACGTGATTGGAATAAAAACTAATGGGGTAAATTGAGCTAACAGATTTTTCTGTCAATTTATTCGTAAGTCACAAGTCTTCCCAATTTACCAGAACTAACTAACAGACTTCACACCGATGGGAACAATACATGCCTGATGCAAGGTTGGAGAATAATACCTAAGTCTAACACCTCAAAATGTGAAGCACCGGTTGTCTCAGCCTTGAAATGCACCCATTGCCCAGGTAGTGGTCATCATAGATAAACCATAAACAACAGGTGCTTATCACAAAATGAAAATATTCTTCCCTACTTGTCAACTTAGATTACTGTTGTCTAACACATCTACCCAACATTTGAACAACAATATTAAGTCAATTTCTTGCTTCTGTTACCAGCAAAAAAGGCTGTTTCTCTGGAAAGGCCCCCCAAAAAACACTATTTTATGAAATCAATTACAAGTGGATCAAGCAATTTCAAAAACAAAATAAAAAAAAGGAAGTTGGCATGCAACAATATAGGATTCGCCAACACAAAAAGAATATTATAAGACTATTTAGTGAATTTGATAGGATAATTGTATTAACTCCAATAATGTAAGTAAGATAACCTTGTTCCCCTTGCAGCCACTTGTGGCACCGTAATCAGGATCGAAATCTGCATCATCAGGATCATCTTCTGCAGGCAAAGAAAACGAACAATTAATCCCAAAAATTATTAAAAATCATGTCACACCATACTGGAAGAGATTGTCTCAGTCATGATGGTCTATACAACTAAACGCAATCTACCACCCAATATGATTTCAACAATCTGAGGAAAAATGATAAATGTCAAAAACAATTACCATCTTCCTCATCTTCATCTTCATAATCAGCATCATCATCACCATATTCATCACCATTTGAAGCTTTTGAATTCCTAGAAACATTAGTGCTGGCAGCAGCAGGCCTTGCCTGTGGCTTCGATTTAAAACCACTCGAATGGTTTAATGCTCTGTAATGCAACAGATCACTCTGATCATCACCATCCTGCTCATAGTAATCGTCAGATAACATCTCATCAGCAGGAAGATCAATGTGACCCCTTCGAACTTTGTCCACTTCTTTCTGACTAGCACCATCTTCTGAATCTGACCTCTCTTCCCTGCCATCAGATGAATCATCTTCAGATCCTCCCTCATTTTTATATTCAGATCCACTTTTCGACTCGTGCCCAGATTCTGACCCAGCCTGGGGACCCATAGGTTGACAGTCCTTCCAAAAAGTCGATCCCCATTTTCCCACAAGAGTTGTTCTCCTTCCAGAAGGGTTCAAATTTGATATCCCGCTATCATCTGCAGCTGCCTCATCTTGCAATCTACTGGCATCATCCGGTTCACCATCACTTCGATACTGCTCATCCATCTTCATTTCATAATCTTTATCACTTGAAGTCGCATCTACATCATCATTTCCTACCATGCTCTGAACTCTATCCATGCTTTGCCCCCGGCCTTTCTCATCCAAAACACTCTGCAAAACTGGATCATTCAAGTAGTTCCTAGAAAAGGCCATCCTCTCTTACATGGAACTTCAATAAGTTTCACTTCCAATTCTTTACTACCCTAAGGAAACTGCTTCAGATGGAGAGCAGTAAAGGATCACTCCATGCAAGAGGCAATATTTATTTGTCTTGTCTCCTAAATTCTCACCACAAGGACGGAGCCATAAGAAAAAGGAAAAGCTGGTCAGGGAAAGCCTCAATCATCATCTTGTAAATAGAACATTGCACATTAAATTAAAGACTTACAATTTCAATTGTAAAGAAAAACTACTCCTAAACTCAAGAATCAAATAATCCAAATTACAATTAACTTATAATACTACTAATGATTCCAAGCACCAGACATTGTATGACAACGAGTACACTTGAAATTGGATTAACAAGCAAAGAAATGCTCTTAATACTAAAATTCTCAACTCAAATCTAAACCTATAAGATTATGCGTCACCAGAAATAAGTACCTACAACAGTTCAAATGAGGCCAAAGACTTAACAGGACATTGCTTACAGAAACGGAACGGAGTTCAAACACACTGCCTTCAAAGTTGAATTCGAATACCAAATCATCATAGAATCAAGAAAATCCGATCCAGATAATTGAAAAACTAAAAAACACCAACCACAAATGAATAGACTAGTAAAAACAATGGATCGGTCAGTCGACGTACAGAATCTGATAGAATCAATTCAAAAACTTCATTTGACAAACCGTAAAACACGTACAAACCCTAAATCTACCATCAGAAACCCTAAATTCGACAGTGCAACAAAGCAATCAATAGAAACAGAGAAGCTGATAATTCATTTAAGAGACTCACCTTAGCAGAGAGCGAAAGCTATACCAATTAGGTCAAAATTGAGACAGAAAGAGAGGGGAAGGCTGTGCAGGTTAATTATCGCGCGCACTGTCGGAAGGTGAAGGCGCCGGAAAAATGACGCGCCGGCGGCGGAAAATGAGAGGTACAATATATGTCGTTAGGGGGATTTATGGGAGATTTTGGAAAGCATATGTATTCGGCGGCGACTAATTTGCGCCGGGTAGTGTGGAGGACAACCGATTTCGGATGAAAACGACGGGGTGACTGGATTTACCGGTCGATGATGTCCAGAAGAGGAGAGAGAAAGAGACAGAAAATATAGAGAGAGAAAGGGAGAGGTTTCTTCTAAAGAGAGAAGTTTATGAGGGGAAAATAGGATTTGCAATTGCAAGGTGATTTTTGTTTGGAGAGACGTGTTTATAGATACATTCTCTCTCTACAATACTTTCTCTACTGCTATCTAAAATGTTTAACTTGCTGTTTGCCCATTTACAAAAGTAGCCGAGGCTATTCAAGAGCCAATGGGATGTGTCCGTGTGGCAACTCTGGTTGCCGGCGGTTTGGACAGCCGATTGCCTGAGAGCTTCGAAGGATTTACACGATCTTGGGCTCTAGGATTGGATGTGTCACGTAAATTTAGATAAACAATAGATTATTTTAGCAACACACATTTATTAGTAGTTATGAACTTTTTTAACCTTTATTTAAAAATTCTTTATGTATGAATACTTATTCTACATTTATAAATAAATTATATGTAAAATAATATGAAATATATCGCAGCAAAAACATTTTTAAAATGTATAAATATATCATTTTATAGGTGAGGTCTGCAGCTATTATACCGAAACGGAAATTAGTTTCTTAATTCTTTCAATTTTTCTCGAGTTTGGTAAATTTTCTATTTTTACTTTCAAATTTTTTGAAACGAAAATAAGTTTCTTATATTTTTTATAAAAATAAAATTAGAAAATGTATTTGGTATAACAACATGGTTTTGAAAAAATGAAAACAAAAACAAGAAACGAATTTGATAACTAAGATAACATTAAACCTAAATTCCATAACATATATTTTCAAATTTCTCTTCTAACACATTGTGTTATAAATAATGCTAACATTCCAAATATTGTTCATTCACATGCCAATAAAATTTCATAAATAAAGTAGCACGCAAATAAACCCCCTCATTCACTAACTAACCAATTACGATGAACACTTGCTCGAAACTAATTAGCAATTTGGTTCCTCACACAAGTCATTTGTTGCAATTGGCTTTGAATCACATTAGAGTCTTAATGGGAACCTATGGGCACTTCATGCACCATTATCATCAATGACCATTTGATTATTTGCATCTTTACGGTTTGTGAATAGTACAATATGCGTTAAGGTTGTATTTTTGTGTGTGCGGAAGATAAGGAGGCATTTTTTAATATACAAAAAAAGAAACCTTTAACACTCCAAAGCATCACTTGTTTAACATTGTGTAATGAAGACTAACGATAATTGAATAGATCTTCATGATTACTACGTTAACACTCGTTGTCTCTAAAATCACACAAGTGAAATCTTTCTCTACGATATGAAGATAGAAATCCCAATTGACGCTGCACTCTTTGGCCAACGTAGATTACAAGCTTGGCTCCCTGTAGAACACTCAAAGAAGAAAATCAGAGGACCACCGGATTGGCTCCGGTGGTAGCCGCTCCGATGCTTAAGTTAATAAACTGAATTGAAAAGACTATAATGTAAGCCAAATAATGAGCATAAAAAATAAAGCGTACCTTTAGGGTTTAATTTATAGGTGGTGACTCTCCTAAGTTGATTAGGATTTGGAGCCATAAAAGTAGGGATTTGATCACCGGAGTAAGGCAGTTACCTTGTTGGATATTGTATCAATAGAGATAACCATGTGTGTTAGTTTTCTTGTAGAAGACTGTTTCCTTATTCTCTGCTCGATATATCTTTAAAGCGGTGATGAGCTCTGCATTAAGGAAAATGCTCTGAAGGTCGGCACTCAGACCTGTAAGTTCTGCAAGGATGTAGATATGCTCTGGAGGTATGTGCTCGGCCCTTTAAGTTTTGTAGGTCTGTTTGGAATGGTCGAGCACAGTTGATCTTGTTGGATATACGTGTCAAGTGATGATTGGTCTGTCACTTTGTGGTATATCAGTTACTCCCCCCCCAAAGTCCTAGTTCGATGTCAACGAGCAAGTAGGGCTGTGTGATTTTAGAAAGCCATGCGCCTTGTCTGTTCGTTTTCCAAGGTGACTATTGATGCGTCATTTATTACGCAGCCGATGTTTGAGCTATCGAGGCCATCATTGCCTTCGCCATAACGGTTCGGCTTGGTGGGCCCACATTTTGAAAACATATAAAAGAGTGGGGAAGGGCTTCATATGCCTTCTTTCTTCACTTGTTTTCATGTATCAGAAGTAATTCCGCCATTGTCGAGCTTGAGCGTCTGGTGCCTCCCGAATTTTGAAGAGTGCTTGTTGTTCGAGGCTCCCATTTTCTGTTTAATTTCAGGTTTGATTTCAGTTTTTTAATACTTTTTAATTTCCTCCTCTTCTTCTTTCAGTCTCTAATAATGTTGGTTCTTCACCCTCTTCTAGTTATAGTGGTGGCGTAGGAAGCTTGCCTGTGTCGCCCCAAGCCCAAGCCCTAGATAGTCATCCCTCTGGTGATGCCGTAAATAGGTCAGTAGGATCCCCCTCCAGTTCGGAGGTCAGAATAGTAGACGCATTCTTAAAACCCCGAAATAGGGTTGTTGAGGCCTCTAGTTGACCCACTCAAAGGGAAGAAGGGGCCAGTGCCATTACTGAACGTATGTTAAAGAAGTTGTGGGAAAAGTATAGTCTTCCCTCAAATGTTACCTTTAGGGTTCCGAGCGACCTAGATCACCCATATGATGTCGAGGCGGGAGAAATATGCGTTTATCTTGCCTGGTTTGAAATGGGATTAACATTCCCTCTTCCTGAATGGTTAGGCAATTTTTTAGTTGGTTCAAGGTCTGTCTTGTCGATCTTAACTTGAACAGTTGGTGGCACCTCCTAGGTTTTATAATATTAGGGCATCAAAATAATGTAGATGTGTCCGTTGACTTGATTCGTAGCAATATGGATCTGAAGTACATGAGGTCGGAGGGCCTCTTTTACATGTCTTTTGACAAGGTGTTCAGACCCTTATCCTTTGTACCAACTTCTAATAAGACTTGGAAGAAGTGGTACTTCTTCATTGGAGGAGCGTGGGAGCGAGAAGACTTCCAAGACCATATCTCGACATTCCCTCGTACCACAGGACCTAAAGGTGGACCCATTTTTCCTTAGGCTATTTCGGCTTTGCTCTGACTTTCGAGCTACTGAACTAAAATGATATTTCTTGTTTCTATGCAGATAAGAGTGCTTGGAGGAGACCCGACTTTACCACTGAACTCTAAGATCAGTATCGTCAGCTTCTTCAAACCTCTAACTGAGCTTATACCGCCATTGTCACTTCGGAGAATCTGATGGCTGCCAACACTCGTATTGTCGAGCTCAGAAAAAAGCTAACATCAAGGTGTTCAGAGCCAAAGCCACAATTGGTGGGGGAGGCTTCTTCCCAACTTGAGCCCGAGCCTCCCTTATAGGTAAAAAGGAGGAGGTTGATTTCTGGCTCTCTAGAACCTACTCCACTAGAGGGTGAGAGGGAGGCCCAGACCGTTGTCCCAATCTCGGTAGTTCGTCCTGCCTCTTTCGTTCCAAGCAAGCGAACTGGGAAGGGGAAGGCGTCTGCCACTCCCTCCCAACCGTCTGATGAGCCAGACTACCTGATCGCCAAGAAGGCCTTTGACTACATCTAGTCCAAGGGCCCTCATCGGTATAGGGGGGAGAATCCTGAGAAACTGATGGCTGAGATAATGAGTCTCCACATGAAGGTAACATCTAAAGTCTTTTTTTTTTTTGTCCTTCTTTTGTTTGTTTGTGTACTTGGCGTATTCTGATCTGTTTGCTTTGTTCCTTGCAGAGTATGCATAGCCTGGCTACTCTGATAGTGACTCCTTTGAATCCGGAGGAAGTTGAAAAACTTAAGGCCGAGCTGGATGAAGTCAGATTGCAGCTCGAACAGCTCAGTCCAAGGCTCATGCTGCAGAAGAGAGTCTGAAGGAGGCTAACTATAACTTTGCCGTTCTGGAATCCGAGAGGGATCTGCATACTCGGGAGGCTGAAGGACTTCGGAGGGAGATACTTAATCTTCGAAGCTCCTTTGATCAAAAGCTCCAAGAAGCAGTTGATCACGCCAAGACTGAGACCGAGGCGGAAATGAGGGAGGAAGTTGAGAAAATGGGTGACGAGCTGATCCAATTCGGCTTCGAGAACTTCCGATCCAAGTTTCTCCTCAAGTTTCCAAATTTTGACGTGTCATCAGTTGTTCCTCCTAGAGCTGCCTCTTCTGTTACTGCTGCCCCGAGCAAAGAAGCCACGCCCTCTGTTCCTCTTTTAGCAGAGGACCCTGCCCCTTCTAATAAGGCTCATATGACTTCTTTTTGTATATTTTTGCCCCCTTTTTTCTTTGTTTTTGAACTTCAATGTACTAGTCCATATTTATCAATGAAATTGTCTTTCTTCAGATCTTTCAGTGTCTTCGTTCTAGTACTTGTGAATTTTGTTATGATTGCAAAGTAGACTCGGCATTGTCCCAAGTTTATTGATGCTTTGTAGTGTATGACTGGGCTCCAACCCTTTAATTCTTGCAGTTGTTGTAAGTAAAATCACTCAGGAACCTACTTTTAGGTCCATCCTTCCGAGCAAAGCAACTTGTAATGATGACATTTGAGCAATTTGTCAAGGGCTTATCTGCCGAGCTAGAAGACTTGTGATGATAACTGGACTGACGATATTTGAACAAATCTTCGATAATCAGAGCCTCCGTTCTTAGAGCACCAGAACTTAATGATAAGAATTTAAGTAATAAGTTTTGTAAGAATGATTGGGAAATGGAGCTTCTTCCCTTTAACTTGGGAAATAATTGAGTAATTTTGGTGAAGTGGATCATACAAGAGGTCTGTTCACTGAGATGGACCAGACATAAGGTCTGTGCATTAAGATGGACCAGACATAAGGTCTGTACATTAAGATGGACCAGACATAAGGTTTGTACATTGAGATGGACCAGACGTAAAGGTCTGTACATTGAGATGGACCAGACATAAAGGTCTGTACATTGAGATGGAGTAGACATAAGATCTGTACATTAAGATGGACCAGACATAAGGTCTGTACATTGAGATGGACTAGACGCAAGGTCTGTACATTGAGATGGACCAGACGCAAGGTCTGTACATTGAGATGGACTAGACCCAAGGTCTCTACATTGAGATGGACCAGACGCAAGGTCTGTACATTGAGATGGACCAAACGCAAGGTTTGTGCATTGAGATGGACCAGACATAAGGTCTGTACATTAAGATGGACCAGATGCAAGGTCTGTACATTGAGATGGACCAGATGCAAGGTCTGTACATTAAGATGGAAACACTTCATGGATTTTTTTGAAAGGAAAAAATTCTTTATTGATAATACTTCCGTAAGTGTTCTATATTCCAAAGCTTGGGAACAGGTTTCCCATCCACGCTCTCTAACCAATAGGTGGTAGGTTTGACTGTATTTGTTACTCGATAAGGGCCTTCCCAGTTGGGTGACAACTTTCCCATGGTGGGATCCTTGGTGTTTTGAAACACTCTTCTTAGGACAAGGTCCCCAACTTGGAAGCTGGCAGGTTTAAGCCCCAGTTTAGAGTGGCTGACCATCCTGTGCTGATATGCTTCCATCCTAACCTTGGCTTGCTCCCTCTTTTCTTCAAGTAAGTCTAAGTTTTCTACGAGCTGCTGATCATTGGTTTCCTGGTCGAAAGTCTCAGTCCTTAGGGTAGGCATACCAATTTCAACAAGGATCACTACTTCGGTGCCGTAGGCAAGTGAAAAGGGAGTTTCCGATGTTGGAGTTCTTCTAGTTGTTCTGTAGGCCCAGAGCACTCTAGGGAGTTCTTCAATCCATTTTTCCTTAGCCCCTTCCAATCTCTTCTTAAGGGCGTCAAGGATCTTTCGGTTGGTGACCTCTGCTTGCCCATTGGCTTGGGGATGACCAGGTGAGGAGAAATGTTGATTGATATGTAGGTCTTGGCAGAGTTTTTTGAAGATTTTGCCAATAAATTGCATTTCGTTGTCTGAGATAATCACTCATGGTATTTCGAACCTGCTGACTATATTCTTCCAAGTGAAACTTTTGAATTCCTTCTCTGTAATATGTGTTAATGGTTCTGCCTCCGCCCATTTTGAGAAGTAGTCAATAGCTACTAGTAGATATTTCCTATTCGGTGTAGCTTTAGGCAATGGGCCTATGATATCCATCCCCCACTGTGCAAAAGGCCATGAGCTTGTGATAGGGATGAGCTCATGGCGGGGCTGGTGTTGGTAAGGAGCGAACCTTTGGCACTTATCACATTTTCGGGCGTATTCTTTCACCTTCCTCAGCATTCCAGGCCAATAGTAGCCTTGTGTTAGAGCTCGGTGTGCTATGGTTCTGCCCCCATTATGATTTTCACATATTCCTTCATGAATTTCTGCTAGGACATACTGGGACTCTTCTAGAGATAAGCATTTCAATAAAGGTTGAGAATAAGATCTTCGGTACAACCTTCCATTCATGACAAGGTACCGAGCGGCTCTGATTCGGACCTTCTTTGCCTTATTTTTATCCTTTGGGAGGAGCCCTTCTTCTAGGTACTGGAGGTAGGGAGTCATCCAGTTCTGAGGTTGTTCTGTAATTTGGGCAACTTGGATCTCCTCGATGCTAGGCCTTGGCTGATGGGAGATTCTTAGCATAGTATCCCCTTCCGACTTCATGTGAGACGCCATGTTTGCCAAGGTATCAGCCCTGCAGTTCTGACCCCTTTCTATTTTTTGGATTGAGAATGCTTGGAAGGAGTGTTTTAATAAGTTGACCAGCTCTGAATACCGAAGCATCCTATCATCTTTGATGGCGAATTCTCCCTGAACTTGGTTGACCATCAATTAGGAATCAGAGAAGACTTCAAGGTTCTGAGCCTCATATTCTCATTCTAGCTTCATTCATAAGATAAGGGCTTCGTATTCTGCTTCATTGTTGGAGGCTCTGAATCCCTAGACTGACTGCCTTTTTTGCTATGAGCCCATCAAGGGATTATAACACCAAACCGACTCCAGAGCCATGGTTGGTGGATGATCCGTCAATATAAAGCTGCCATGTCCCCAAACCTTCGAGAAGTTGGGCCCTATTCTGTAGTGCTGGAGTAAACTTGGCAATGAAATCAGCCAAGGCCTGCCCCTTAATTGAAATTCGTGGAACATAGGATATGTCAAACTGCCCGAGTTCCACTGACCATTTGACTAATCGCCCTAAGACTTCAGGCTTCCTCAGCACTGACTTCAGGGGGTAAGTAGTTGGGATTTCAATGGGATGTGCTTGGAAATAAGGTTGTAGCTTTCGAGCAGATACTATTAGCGTAAGGGCCAGTTTTTCGATCTCGGTGTACCTCTTCTCTGTATCTAATAATGCTCTGTTGACATAAAATATGGGCCTCTGAATGCCCCTATCCTGCCTTACCAGTACAGAGCTGACGACATTCTCAGAGACTGCTAGGTACAAAAGTAATTTTTCCCCTTGGATTGGCTTTGATAAGAGCTCAGGTGAAGCTAGGTAGTCCTTCAATTCTTGAAAGGATTTTTCACATTCTTCCGTCCACTACAGAGCTTTGTTACCTTTCAGAGCTTTGAAGAATGGTAGGCAACGATCAGTGGATTTGGAGATAAATCTACTCAAAGCTGCTATTATGCCATTTAGAGCCTGAATGTCTTTCTTGGTCCTTGGTGACTCTAGTCCAACCAGAGCCCCAATTTGAGTGGGGTCTGATTTTATACCCCTCTGAAAGACAATATACCCTAGAAATTTTTCCCTTTGTTACACCGAAGGTGCACTTTGAGGAATTGAGCTTCATCTTGTACTGCCTTAGGATGTTAAATGCTTAAGTCAGGTGCTGGATATGGCTGTCCTTCCGTAGGCTCTTGACCAACATGTCATCAATATGGACCTCTATAGTACTGCCGATCAGAGGGCTGAACATCTTAGTGACCAGACGCTGGTATGTGGCCCCAGCATTCTTTAGTCCGAACGACATCACTTTATAACAATAGAGACCTCGTTCGGTTATGAATGCTATCTTTTCCTGGTCTGGAGGGTACATCTGGATCTAATTGTATCCTGAATAGGCATCCATGAAGCTTATGAGTTCGTGCCTTGCAGTAGCATCAACTAGCTGATCTATCCTTGGTAAAGGAAAGCTATCTTTGGGACAAGTTTTGTTGAGGTCTGTATAGTCAACGCAGACTCTCCACTTGCCATTTTTCTTTTTGACCAAGACAGTGTTGGCTAGCCAATCAAGATAAAATACCTCTCGTATCATCTTGGCATTAAGTAGCCTTTGGACCTCTTCGTTGATAATCTGATGCCGCTCTAGAGAGAGTGACTTCTCTTTTATCTTACTGGTGGGTGGTCTGGATCCACCATTAGTTTATGAGTGATGAGATCTGGATCTATTCCTTTCATATCCTTTGTTTCCCAGGTAAATACAGAGAGGTTTTTCTTCAAGAATCCTACCATCTCATCCTGCTTGGCAGGTGTCAGGTTTGGGCCTATCTGTAGGTAGCGCCTTTGAGGTTCCGAGCTGACTAGTACTTTAATGGGTTCCCCTATGGGCTTGGCCCTTTTGTCCCTTCCTCTGGGACTTAGTGGCTCGTCAATTCTAGAAGGGCAATCTTCTGTCTCGTGATAGTGGGAGTAGATTGGATCCCCACATTCACGGGCATGCAGTAATTGCTATTTGGGGGCATTGACCTTGAGTGTGAGAGCATGACATTCTCTAGAGGTTGGTTGGCATCCTCTGATAGAATATACAGTCTGATCTTGGATGTACTTTAGGCATTGGTGGAGGGTTGAAGTGACTGCTCCCATCTCGTGCAGCCAAGGTCTCCCAATTATGACATTGTAGGGGGATTTGGCATTCAGAACCATATATTCGGTTACTGTGGTTTTTTGTCCGTCCCCTTCTCCAGTAGTGGTGGCAAGTTCAATCTGTCACATCCCATAACCCACCCTATGCGGATTACGGTATGCGATCGGCCAGTTAGGCACCCCTCGTGGTTTACACTTATTGAAAATATCAATAGGTAACCTAACCCCAGGCCATTCACTTAAGATTCCCAAGTATAACGCATTCATTACTTAAATATAAAGCAGCAGAAATTAAAATGAGGAATGCAATTTAACTTGGCAGAGCATCTAACTAATTTCTGTATTTATATACACAAGTCAGTAAAAGAAGTACATCTTTACACGTGTTCACAAAATGTCCAAAAATGACATAGAATACAAAAATGGGTTATCATCATTATGTTTGCCTATCCATCTTCTAAATCCTTCTTAATCCTTGCCATCGACGCCTTCACCTGAAAAATGTTAAAATAATGGAATGAGCTTAAACAAGCTCAGTGAGTAACATAGGTTCCTGCCATGGGTTTCAAAACCAGTTTATATATACACATGCATGCTCAAATGTAACTCAGGTAAAACAACAGAATAGAGCAAGATAAAATATAACATGTAAATCAAATTGAGATAGAACAGATCAACAATCAAAGAGCATCAACAAGTATGCCTGATCCTTCCCCAGTAATGTGGGATGCTGAGTACTGGGATCCTGAGTTCCCCACAGCCTCATAACCAACCATCCCGCCTCTTAGCCAGCTATCCACCCTCTGGGGTTAAATCAGAACGGAACAGGATAACATGGACCAGATGCCCGAGTACTAGGATTCTGAGTTCACCACGCCTCATAACCAGCTATCCCAGTATCAGAGCGGAACAGATTAGCATCTAACAGATGTTTGAATACTGGGATTCTGAGTTCACCACGCCTCATAACCAGCTATCCCAGCATCAGAACGGAATAGATCAGGATTGAGCGGATGCTGAGTTCACCATGCCTCATAGCCAGCCATCCATCCACTGATGTACTCAATCCCATGGTGGGCCCCAGAACAAGACTCAACATAGCTAAATAGAATCAAACTAGACTCCAAGGACGGGTAACAGAACAATAGACTCGAACAGAATCAACAGGATATATCAGAAGGCAGGATAGAACAGAATCATGCCACAAGTAATGCAGTACAACAAGTATGCATGAAAACATAATGCATTTAAAACTAGTACAGTGCATAAAACAGTTCAGCATATAAACCAGTACAGTATACAGAAAATATACACCAAGTCAGGAGTCCGAGTTACTCACCGTTAGTTGAAACTAGTTCAGATTCCCTTTCAGCTGATTCTAGATCCGAAAGTCCTAGAACAATAATCACAGACATCAATTATTGATGATAGTGTTTCTACCTATTTCACTAATTCCCTACGGCCATTAAATAGTAGGCGTGATGCTTAAACTAATGGAATTTATATTTGATTGATATTGATCTGTAAATGGCATAGACTCCAACCAAAAGAGATTTAAAATAGCCGTAGTTAATTTGCTGTTGGAGTAGTCAGTTTGGGACAGCTTGGAACAGTAGTAAATTGCTGTTGAGGGTGGCCAATTTCAAGACAGCTGCGTGGGAAAAATTGGTAGTTAAAAGTTTTACTTGCTGCACATCAGTTGGTGAACCTATCAACAAAATGGTGGAGGGAATGGCGCAGCAGTTTCTGCCACGGCTGGACAGCAGATTGAAGCAATTTCTCCAATCAAAACCTGCACTAAATTCATATATATATATATATATATATTATATGCATATAATCAGTTACAACCATATTACATCAGCACTTTTTTATATTAGTTATATCCAAGCAAAAAGGTGGTTTCCTAAGCCGTAGCAGTGGGTAGCAAATTGGGTTTATTTGGACCTTGGAAACCATATAGAAGCTGTCCACTACGGGGGTGTAATTAGGGAATTTTCCATGAGATCTAATTCAGATCAGCTCATTGTTTGAGCGTGTCCCTATCAGAGTTTGCTGTCCAGAATTATTTCTCACATGATTTCCACCCAATAGTTGAGACCTTATTCAAAATAAAAAAAATCTGAACTATTCTTAATTTAATGACTGAACTATACTTACATTTAATAACTACATTATATCAAATTAAAGGCTGCTCAATATCCAATTTAATGGCTGAATTTCATTCAAGAAAATTGCACATCCAGTAGCTTCACAAGCAGCCGTACCAACAGCCGTTCCAGCAGCCGCACAAACCAACCTTTTTCTAACTTTTCCAACAGCTTATTGTGACTAAATTAAACTCTCTATTAGAGATTAAAAATTAGAGAATCAGATATATATACCTGCCTCAGATTGTGTGGATGGTTGGAGAGGGAAAATTCCAAAAACTGGAGCTACAGCCGCTCCACTTCCGTCCTGTTTCAAAACACCAACAGCCGGCTGATTCTTGCGCCCCCAACTAAGATTTGTGCTGCTGTATAATCTATTATTTTATACTACTCCAGTCTACCAAATTTGGTCAATCCTCAACAACTATAGGAAGGTTTATCAGAGAGTAGCAGCTGGGCTAAATCAATGTTGTTGATGTAGCAGAGAAAAGGAGCAGCAGCAAAAATCAGAAGATGGATGAAGAATAGAAGGTGCGTATCAGATTGTGAAGGTCTGAAAATCAAAATCCCTCTTGGCACTGTTCAGTAGGATTTATACACGCATGGAAGAATCTGGAAAGGGGTATGTCGGTGGCTTCACGTGGCTGTTGCTAGAATATTCTACATAATTCCAATTCCTGATCTTTCCTCACACGTGACTCAATTCCTATATATATATATATATCTTAGTTTTATTTCCTTTTTAAAAGAGGTTGTTGCATATATATATATATATATTATTTATTTATTTATTCATCTTTTTAACTTATTTAATTGTTGTTTTGTGCACACATTTTGTACACACCATTTTCAAGCAAAATGGGACTTATTTATTTATTTTTAAATTTTCAGGATATTACACAATCCTTCCCAACGGAGTGTTGAGATTTCCGTCAAAACC
Organism: Nyssa sinensis; assembly: GCA_008638375.1. Lineage (NCBI taxonomy): Eukaryota > Viridiplantae > Streptophyta > Magnoliopsida > Cornales > Nyssaceae > Nyssa > Nyssa sinensis. Next base: position 33,700,536 of record CM018034.1, read on the forward strand.
TGCCATGATTACACCAGTGGGCTTGATGTCACTAGGGTTGAGCTTCATCTGCTCGAAAGGTTTGTAGAATAGTACATTCGTTGAACACCTAGTATCCACGAGGACTTTTCGGATCTCAAAATTAGCGATTTTGAGGGAGATGACAAGGGTGTCACTGTGAGGACAGTGTACCCCTTCAAGATCTTGGTTCGTGAACTGGATTTCAAGTACTGGCCTTAATCTTTTCTCCACATTAGAGATCTGTGCGATGCTGGGAGTGGCTCTGGCCTCCCGAGCATACCGTTTCCTTGATCTGTTGGAAGTTCCTGTTGTAGGAGAATCTACATGTAGGACGAAGATTACTTGGTTGTTCTGCCGTGGAGGCTCATTCCATCCTTCCCTTTGCTCCTGTCTCTGGTCAGGCCTCCTTTACTAGGGCCTATCATCGCGGGCGTTTTGCCCTCCATCCTGCTTGATGAATTCCTGTAGTCGCCTTCTCCTTATAAGCTACTCAATCTCGTGCTTAAGAGCCTTACATGTGTTGGTTGTGTGCCCGCAGGTCTTTGTAGAAATCACAATACTTGCTTTGATCCCTATAGCTGGGGTCACCTTTCAAAGGTTCTGGCCATCTCAAGTTTTCCCGAGATCTAACTTGCCGCAGTATGTTGTTTGGAGAGGTGTTCAGAGGTGTAAAATTGGTGAACTCTCTTAGCCCTAAATTATATAAAGTTCTGGGCACCACTCTTTTCTCTGGGCTTCTGACTCTCTTTCTAGCCGTACTAGGGTCCCTCCTCTGGTCATCCTTCCTCTGATTATCTTTCTTCTGGTCATCTTTTTGGGCTTGCTCTTTAATCTTTCGGGAGGTGTCTTTGGCTTCCTCTAAGTTAATGTATTTCCTTGCTCGGTCCATGAGGGATGCCATGTTAGCAGGGGGATTTTTGGTCAAGGAATCCCTAAAGCCTTCCTGAGCAAGGCCAGAGGCCAGAGCAGCTACAAGGAACCTGGAGCTGCAATCTGTAACCTCAGTGAGTTCGGCATTAAAGCGCGCTATGTATTCTTTCAGAGACTCTTCCTTTGTCTGCTTTACATTCAGCAAGAATTCAGGACCTTTCCTCAGCCTCCTGCTAGTCATGAATCTGTCCAGGAATCGCCTGCCGAGCTTATTGAAACTGGTAACCGAGTTCGGTGGGAGGTGATGAAACTAGTTCAGAGTAGTACCCTTAAGGCTGGTAACAAACGTTCGGTACATAAAGGCGTCAGATGTGCCGTGTAGGGCCATGGTGTGCTGGTAGTGGGAAAGGTGGTCCCTAGGATCCCCTGTCCCATCATAAGGAGTGAATTTCAGGACAACAAACTTATTTGGCCTATCCTCGGCCATAATAGGAGGGGTGAATGATGTGGCAAACCTTCCGAGTAGCCTTGCTAACTCGTCCTGCTTGGAGGGTTTTGAACACCCCTCATAACAATAGTGCGGTCCATAGATTCTAGAACTTCTTCAGCTTTTTGAGAGCCCCTAAGCAAGATAGGTTGCTGCGAGTCAAGCCTTGCAGCGTTAGGGCCTATAGGGACAGGATGATCCTAGCCCATAGCTGGGAGATTATTCTGATCCTTCTAGACTGGAGGTGTGGGTGCTGCTTGGGGCTTGGGCTGTTGTGGTACTGGATTCATTCCCGAAGCCCCAGGAGTTGGAGCCCTAGTGGTGCTTCGATAATGCACTTCTGGGATAAAGGTTGGTATCCCTCTGCCGGCAGCTGCCGACGGTTGGGGATCTCCATGAATGTGAGCAGTAATAAGAGGCTATTGGTCGGTCACGTTGACAGGTGGATTCGAAGGATTAGCCTCACGATTCTGAGTGAGCGTTGCTAGAGTTCTAGATATGGCTAGGAGCTGCTCTTGCATCAACTGGTTTTTCCATTTGACCTGGTCGAGCTCTTGCCGCACGGGATCGATCGTTTGTCCTCTTCCTCGTTCGGCAGGCGGTTGGGGTTGAGGGTTTTGGGGGTTTTGAGTATTCTTCCTTGGTCGAAGATTGGGAGCCATAATTTTTTAGTAAAAAGGAGAATGAGTTTTGAATTAGTAGAGCACTTGGTGATTGTCAGTTCCCACAGACGGCGCCAAACTGATGTTGCACTTTTTGGCCGATGTAGATTCCGAGCTTGGCTCCCTGTAGAACACTCAGAGAAGAAGATCAGAGGACCACCGAATTGGCTCCGGTGGTAGCCGCTCCGATGCTTAAGTTAATAAACTGAATTGAAAAGACTATAATGTAAGCCAAATAATGACCATAGAAAATAAAGCGTACCTTTAGGGTTTAATTTATAGGTGGTGATTCTCCTAAGTTGATTAGGATTTGGAGCCATAAAAGTAGGGATTTGATCACCAGAGTAAGGCAGTTACCTTGTTGGATATTGTATCAATAGAGATAACCATGTGTGTTAGTTTCCTTGTAGAAGACTGTTTCCTTATTCTCTGCTCGGTAGATCTTTAAGGCGGTGATGAGCTCTGCACTAAGGAAAATGCTCTGAAGGTCGGCACTCAGACCTGTAAGTTCTACAAGGATGTAGATATGCTCTGGAGGTATATGCTCGGCCCTTTAAGTTTTGTAGGTCTGTTTGGAATGGTCAAGCACAATTGATCTTGTTGGAAATACGTGTCAAGTGATGATTGGTCTGTCACTTTGTGGTATATCACCAACATATTGGTATATTTAGAATCAACGAGATAATACTTATATGTGAAATACAAAATATCATAATATAGATACACATGTTAAGTAAACATTTATGAAATGCAAATGATAATTAGAGTAAATTTTTCTTGATAAGGCTGGAAATTTTCAGCACGACCTACCATCGCGAATTGAAAATGACTCAAACTTAGTGAGTTTGGGTTTAGGCTAATCGTGTTCAGGTCAGATACGACTATCATGATTGTTAAACATAGTGTGTCTCGAGTTCACATGCTAACTTGAAATTGACCCCACAAGTGACCAAAATAGTAGACTTGTTAGTTAACCCATTAAGATCAACCTGGCCCATTTAGACTTATTTACTAAAAAAACAAAACTATTTATATACTCGTACCAAATAATTTACATGAATTGAAAAATATATGTAAATAGTTGAATAAGTTAAGGTTAATTATGTCATTTGGTAAGAAATTGACCTAATAGATTCCTAGTTTCACGAATGATCTTAGTCATATTCTCAATTTCTCTCTTTCTCTCTCTCTCTCTCTCTCTCTCTCTTATACACATTGTCGCAACATAACTAGCTAGGGTTTCTCCCTCTCTCTCATTTACAATATGCAAGTCATCCCCGCAACATGTGATCGAAGGTGTAATGTGCTAGCTAGCGGCCGCAAATCTCATTCACGATGATTAGAATGAATCATTCTACAAGCCAGTAACTATGAGGTAGTATTGAAAGCTTTGATTCTGAAACTTGTGCTCTCTCCCTATCTCTCATTCTCTTCAGTCTCACTCTTAAAACCGTGTGAAGAAATAGATTTTTTGATAAATGTAAAAGTGTGTCCTGGTTGTGATGCATTATTAGATTTTGGTATCTCCAAATTTAACCCTCTTATTGATATTAGATTAGGTCACAAGGTGATTGATTATCCTTCTAACATATACTTCCCTCGTATGAGCTCATTTCTGAGCCATTTAATGTGAATATTTTTGTGTTTTGTTCTATTCTCTCTCTAATTTAAGAACCCGTCCTCAAAATGGGAGTTTGCTTCAATTCAATAACTTGACTTTGTTCAAGTTCCTTTAATGGCAGTTTAGGTTTTATTCTTATGGTTCTAGGGTCCTCTAGGCCCTTAGTCCTTGCATAATCAGTCTAAAACCCATAAAAAACTGAAATAAGGGAGAGAGATAAGAAATTTACCTATTTCCAACTTGGACCCAACTTTTTCTCTATAGTTTTTCTCTCTAAACACAACTCTCGTCCTTTTATTTTTTGCCTCCTAACTAATTCATATCAACCACTTCCTCCTTTCCAAGGTTTTGCACTCGAGTTTGGTCTAATTTTCCTCATCTTTGCTTTTCTCTTTCGGTTTCTCTTTTTCTTTCTCCCGCTATTTCTCTTTATATTTTAATGGCTAAATGTAACTTTTTTAAGGCTATTATATGCAACTTTTTAGGTTGTCATAGGGGTCACTTCTGTCACGACCCAGAACCCACCCTATGCAGATTAGGGTCCATGACCGGGTCTACGACCCGTGGGTCATTCCCCGTCAAAAGGATTTGAAATGTTAAGTAAGGTTTTAATACAACATTTATAGTCATCAGTAAATCTGGTAGCATAGTCATGTCACCATTTAATACATGCCAAAAGAACATGAGTGTTTATAAGTACAGATCCTCTAAAACACAACTGATAGGACCGTGGTGACATGAGAGATATTAAGACCTTCCAATATTTAATTAATACAAAAACTCACCAAAAAGCTACCAGTAGCTAGCAGGCGTCTATACCTCTAGAGCGCCTGAGGGTTCCCTAACTTCCTGTTGTCCTGAAAAATATAAAGAAGGGGTGAGCTAACAAAGCCCAGTAAGTAATTTCCAAGCTTTAACATGGATTAAGGGTTAGTTCACAAGGATAATGAGGAAAAAGATAACAGATAGCCAAGAAAAGATATCATATATAAATATAGCCAGTCATTGAGGTACAACAATAATGACTCGAGAGTCCAAAAGAGGCATATCCCATAATATGATACAAAAAGGCAATGACAAAGTCAATCAAATGGGATCTAGCCTATCATGATGAATCGTTGTCATGAACAAAACGTTAGCCAATCAAAATATATCATGCTTACAATAATATGATCATTCACAAAACATAAAACATGATCATTCAACGAATACAAAATAAATCATTATCGAGTTCTAATAACCCAAAAATGCGTGAATCATCCGAGGCCCGGCATACCCCACTAAAATGCATACTCAGATCCACCTAGGTTCCTCGGGCTCTCTAAAAAGTGTTAAAGCTCTTTTCTTGCAGGTCCCGAAGGACATATAAGACCCCAAAGGGTCTTTTCCCCACGCAATTTATGAATAGATGGGCCATTGTGACTGAGCACAACCCCGGGTACATACCAAATATTATGATCAATAAAATTTCACACGGGATGTACAACCATAAAAAATAATTGATATCACAATCAACGAGTCATGAAGTGTGTGGAATAACAAGATTTCTATTAACATGATATATCACAAGATCGAGATATGGTATTTATGATAGTACAATGATGCTTAAGTATCAGTGATCAAATTCACAATGATGTAAGTAAACAAGTCAAATCCAAAGAACATGCATAACTGATAACCACAAGTCGATTGGCTTCAGATCAAGTACATTAGGTAGTAATAGAGTACAGATTTGGCAGTATATGAAAATAAGTGTGACTGGCTGGACAATTTTGTCCTTAAACAAATGCAAAAATGATAATTACGTCACTAGAAACTATATTTAGCATATTTAATGCGATAAATTACCAAATTAAGATCCGAAAAAACCTAACCTAAGATTTTTCAACGCTTTGGACCCAATGGCAGAGTTCGGTTTAGCAAACGAATTTTTTAAATGTATAAACGAAGATTGGTAGACACATTTAGTGCAACTTTACAGCTTTAGTTAAGCAGCTAAACGAATACCAAAAATTACAAAACTTCATACTTAAGCATTTATGACTATTCTGGGCTCAGTGGTGACTTCGTTTAACCAAATGAAGCTCGTAAAGTATAGTTCCTTAAGAAATGTACCATTAAAGTAGTACTTAATGAGTGTTAATCACTTCTATAAGACTTGAGGACTCAAGGTGTAATCAAGGAAATGATTAATAGCTAAGAAGCAAGCTAAAGTGAGTAACCCTAAACCTTGAAATTGAGACATTTTCCATGAAATGCAGCTCTTTTACAACTTTATGACATTTTTTATACTACCATATTAAATTTTTAGCTTTATGATAGTTTTCAGAATTCTGTGATAAATATTTGAATTGCATGCTTTTAAATAACATCTTTTTAAATGTTTTATAGCATGGATAACTTAATGAAAGTCTTGCAAGCATGTTTTAGTTTTACTTACCTTATGGACCTTGATGGGGGATAGGAGCTGGTAGACCATTAACAGGTCATATATAGCGAGAACTTCATCGGTAGTCTAGAATTCAGAAGGCCTAGTAATCCAAGAGCTTTAAATTACTCAAAAGTCAATATGTAACGACTTATGGTCTTAAGGGACAAACGTTATCAAGACGTTTGGCATGTATTACTTCTCACTCACTTTTACAATTTCAGATTTTAAGATATCATGATTTCTCTTGCAAAACCAAAATGGCATAACTCTTGCATGATTTCAGAGCATATCTTGCAAACTCTCAGTTATATGAATTTGTTTTAAGAATTCTAGTAGCTTTTACTAATACTATTTTAACTACTATCCGTGGATGTAATGAAAGTTTATGAAAATTTTATGAAAGTATATAAAAGGGGTTTCCAGAAACCCATGACAGGGGACTTGTGTTATTCACGAGCTTTTCATAAAGCTCATAAGGTTTTATACTGTATTTTTCAAGTCATAACCCAAATAGTTCAGTATAGAAGATGGACCTTAGAATACAACCATTATTGGAGGATATCTTAGCTTTTTACTTACATAGTTTGTGTTGTATTAAGAATGCCGAGAAAATTTTTTACAAGCTGTAATATTTAGACATCAATGCGATGTAATGAACCATAATTTAGTTTATGCTCTACCATGTTTTATTTTCTCTGCTATGTATAGTTATGAATGCATGGATTTATGTACCAGTCAAAAGGCCTTTAGTTGGACACGTCATCAATATGCTAAAAAATGGTTAGTATATTGGAGAAATGCCTAACTGGTCGGTTATTATCCCTAATTTTCTTAGGTTGGAGTCTGCAATGTGACGGTATTCAAAAATAAGCTTGGTGTAATTTGATTTATGGGCTTCATTTGAAGCCCTCTTAATAGCAGTTTTTAGTTCTAGGGTCTGTCATGACCCGAAACCCACCCTATGTGGATCTCGAATCGCGAACCCCGGCCTGACCCTTTTGCCGAACCGGGTCTCATCTGAAACTTTCCACACAATCAGTGCTACTAACATGCAATAACTATCATAATATAAACATACATAGCGGAAGACTTAAATATAAAAGTGCATGTAATATATATTGAATCCTTAAAATACAGACTGTGAAATTCCTTAACTACTGTACATCCCAAAGACATGGATGACATGGGAGAGCTACAAGATTGTATTAAATATTACACTTGCAACTTCAAAAAGTAATGTCCACCTCTAGCTATCAGGCTCTATCGTCTGTTCTCGATTTCTATGCCTGAAAATGAATGTAGTATTTGTATGAGCTATGAAAACTCAGTAAGTATTCCTTTGCTCTACCATGTGTATAAGTGTATATAGAAGTGCTATGTAATATCCCAACCCGGGATACCCGGTCATATGGCACGTATTACGAGATTATAAAAATTTATGTGAAGAGTTTTACACTCAAAAGAATAATTAATTAATTAAATATACGAAATAATTATTTTAATTACAAAATGAATATTAAAATGCACCATTGCATTTACATGAAAGGTGTATCATGTATGTATAAATATATATGTGATCCAATATTTATGCATGTATATATAATTAAATTAAAAATATATAAGTAAAAATATCTAAAAGTGTGTGTGAACAGTGCAGTGTGTGTGTGTGTGTCGGTTGAGGTGTGTGGGTGTGTGTCTCCATGTGTTGGTGTGTGTGTGATATATATATATATATATAATATACATATATACAAAATATCTTGTGAACTTAATGCAAAGTAGAAAACAGAAAAAGTAAGAGTTATGAGATGGGAAAGGAAGCAGGAAATGCAGGCTAAGGTAGGGCTATGGAGTCAGATTTGTAGAGAGGGAGAGAGAGAGAGAGAGAGAGAAAAGTTGAGAGAGAGAGAAGGGTCGGTGGATCCATTATAAAGTAAGCTCATGCATTGCATGCTTGCCATTTTCAAAGAGAAGAACTGAGAAGCTAAGGAAGGAAGAAGTTCAGAAGGGAAAACCGAAGGAAAAAGGTGAGAAATTTGAAAGTTTATCATTTTCTCTTTTTAAGATTTAAGCCTGAATATGAGTTGTTTTTAAGTTATATATAATTATATGATGCTAGGTATATGTTTATAAGATGGTTAAGCATGAGATTTAGCCTTGAAAACAACCAAAAACGTTGAACCCAGAAGAGGTAGCAATTGATGACCTTGCTTGAAGCAGGTCTGAACTAACGTTCACCAAATTGATTTTGGTTTATCAAAACCTAAACTAGACACTACGAGCAACATAAAAACCTATACCCGCGATAAAAAATCATAAGAAATGGACCTCTCATGGTGAGTTGCAGGTTTCGAGTTTTAAACCCAACACCTCAACTGCACCCCAAAACTGGGTTTAAAGGCCAAGATGTGAAACCCCATAGAAGGGGATCAAAACGAGCTAAACCCCATGAAAAACCATCAAGAAACGAGCATGAACCAATGACTTACAGGTCTGGTTATCATGGCTTAAACTGAGCGTTTGAGCCATATTCGAAGCCCTAAATCGATACTAAAACTTGTTTTAGGGTATTAGGAAATTATTGGAAAGAAAAGCAGAAGAAATGGAATTGAAAAATGCCACGAAATCAAACTGAAAAAAATTAGGGTTTCGGATGACCAGTGTCGACCTTCGTGAGGAAGATGACACTGTTCGGGTCGGGTCGGATTCGGTTACGGGTCCAGGTCAAACCGGGTCCAACGGGTCAGGTTTATTTAAACGACAATGTTTTACTTTTAAAATTAAAACATTAGGGCTGACGTCATCATGACGTCAGCATTACGTGTGAAACCGGCTAAACCGGTTGGTTTGTAAGTGAACCGGACTGGTTCACTTAGATCTGGACCGAACCCATTGGTTTTATAATTTAATTAAAAATTAAATAAACCAATACTTTCAGTATTTACGGATTGGCCCCAACTGTTTTAAGAAATTCTACTGTGGCCCAACTGATGAGAATTCTATGCAATTAAGCCCTTGAAAAAATAATTAAATAATTAAACAATAAATTTAATTATTTAATAAATAAAGTAAAATGACTATTTTGCCCCTGAATCATAAATGAGGCAAATAAAGGCCAAATTAAACATATGAATAGTGTATCCTTACTATTTTGGATATTCTGAGACTAATGGTAGGGTCTGTTTTGCGAAACGGAGCCCCGAAAAATAAAGACACGTAAAGGGGTAAATGATCAAAATACCCCTTGTCCAAAATTAACAAGTTATTAGTATATTCTTACTATCTCGGACCTTCTGAGTCTAATGGTGAGGTCCACGACATGAGACGGGGTCCCGAAAAATAAAGACGCGTAAAGGGGTAAAAAGACCAAAATACCTCTGGTACCCCTAAAGCCAAAATAAAATCAGAGAAGGTCTAAATTGACTTTCTTTGACATCCCGGACTCAATAATGAAGTCCAAATTATGAAACGAAGTACGAAAAAATGTGACACGTAAAACGATAAAAGGACCATTTTGCCCTTTTACATGCAAGAGGCCAATTAAACTTTTAGGAAAGCCTAAACCGACTTTCTTCGACACTCCGGACTCAATGGTAGAGTCTATTCGATCGAAAGAAATGTCTAAAATAAAAAGACACAAAATTTGATGAATAGCATCTGTCAGATGACTATAAATTAGAGTAATGCTAAAGTACTAATACTAAGGCATGTACGAGAAATGAAATACGAAAAGATACGACACGTAAAGATGTCAAATAAATAACTTTAATTCAAAGTTAATGGAGCTACCAGAAGAGTATAAATTGAAATAAATTCAATTTCTAACACATTAAATTGTGTCATAGGTTAAGAATACGAGTTACGTTAAGTACATATGAATTTATGAAATCATTTTAGGATCTAATACGATTTAAGCATAAGTTAAGGAATATCGAGATGATATTACAATGAATGTGAAGTTGATGAGATGTTTATGAATTGTTCTTAGGAACTACAAGGAAAGTGGGAAAGCGCATTATTAGCACTAACCCTAAAGGACCAAGGTGAGTAACCCTGTGTTTGAATTGGAGATTTAACTCCACGGATTTGAAAAGGTTTTAAGTTCAAAGATATGAAGTAATTGAAGTTTCAAATTCAGTATTTACATGATTCAGTTTTAAATTGTTTCATCTTTATAAACTCTATTATCACATGCTTAGTGAATGGTTTCTATCACAGTTTTCTTAAAACATATTTCAGCATGTCTAAAGTTTTAAATGCCAAATTATGTTAAATATTCTGAATTTGATTATTTCAAGTATTTGAAGTTCTATTGTAGAAGTTATACATTTCATGTTTTAAATACTCATGAAAGTATCTATTGAAGAAGCTATATGATAAATGTTTTATAAGATAAATGGTGTTTAAAGCACCCCCTATGATGGTTGAAATCCTTCGGGATTCAACAGTAAATGCCCGGTAGCAGGATCTAATCCCTCAGACAAATGAGATCGACAGTATTGGCAGTAAAATGGGAGTCTGGTTCGAAACAGATTCCACCTAATTAAAGAGAAAAGAAGACAAAGTGATTTTGAAAATGAAGCAGGTTTTACCCTCATTTTCATAATACATATTTATGTGTTTTAAAGTTTATATACTTTATCTGATGAAGTACGAGTTTAGCTTGAATACTTTAAATGTTTCAAAGCTATTTGTTTTATGAAATGCATATGTTTTGAGTTATATACTCTATTTGACAAAGTACGAGTTTAGCTTGAATACTTTAAATGTTTCAAAGCTATTTGTTTTATGAAATGCATATGTTTTGAGTTATATACTCTATTTGACGAAGTATGAGTTTAGCTTGAATACTTTAAATGTTTCAAAGCTATCTGTTTTAAGGAATGCATATATTCTGTATTCAAAGTATACGAACAATTGGCGGTGATTATTTTACAAACTCTTATGTACAAAACCACTGCTACTTGAAAACCCCATGACGAATACTGGAATTGCTCACAAGCTTAGATTAGCTTACCCGGACTTTGTTCGGACCCCCCTTTCAGGTGATTCACAGCAGACAGTGCCTCGAGGACGATGGTGATGAGTCTAGCTGTTTTTGGGGAAAGATATGTTTAAGTAATTTCTTTTGAGAAACCTATGAACTCTAGTAGTACATTTTGTATTAGTAGACAATGTAAGAATATGTATTAAACCTCAAGGCAACCGAACATGTTTTGTAATAATGTTATAAGTCCTTAAATTTTAGTTATACTCTGAATGTGTAACAATGTATGCTATGTATGGAGCGGCAGTACCGGACGGATGTGCGTAATTTAAAAATAAGAAAAGAAAAGAAAAATTTTTTCACGCTTCCGCAAAATGCATGTCGCACATCTATTCGATACCGCTGCCTATGTGAGCCTTCGCCGAAGGGTCTCCGGGCCTGAGGGTGGCGGTCGCGATCCGGTGATCCGCAGAGGGTGGGTTTCGGGTCGTGACATGCTAGCCAGTCAATAAATATAAAAATCAATATCAGATGATAGAAGCTCAAAAGATAAGGAAATGAATTTGTTCTGCTAACAATGTCTACTACTACAGTCATGAGCTATCTCAAGTATGAATTGTAAGCACTCAAATGAAAGCTGTAAAGTCACATGATCATTCATAATAATATAACATGATCAAGCTATGATAATCAATAATGAAAGATAGTGATATAAAAAAAAAAGATGCACTCATGGGGCCCGGAATTCTCCCTAAGCTCGTATTCAGTCCCACACAGGCTCTCTGAATAATACTTCTCTGTATACAATGGGACTCTACAGTCCCATGCCTCACATAGAAACGTAGCAAATGTTCCACTCAGAACCTTGACCCGAGGGTCATAAATAACATGACATGGAGTTGTGACTGAGCATAAATCCGGCACTAATAATATATCGGGATCATGCTATCTTCCACGAAGAGTATAGTAGAATCATAACTGATTCTAGACAATCTGAAGTAATGATACTTTTCGAGGCTATGGTTACTAGACTGCTTCAAATATGACTATTTGGCCCTCACGGCCCTAGGTACAAGTGTACGAAAATAACTCTATGCACAAGTGTACAATCATGATCGAGATATATATAAAAATCAATAAATGCTTCGCACATGATAGGGTAATATCAATGTGGCTCAATAAACACTGGTATGTATAAAATACAATAAGCAATATACAAAAGAACTATTGACATGGCTTGGAAAGTAACATATGCAAAGATCGGATTTTACTTACCTCTTTCTGTATCTGCCTAGAAGTTTCAAACCGCCTTCTCTTTTTCTCTTGGCGTTCCTATGATTCATAAAACGCATCTCAGTCTATAGTTATATGAACTATGTTATTCATCAAATTTTATGTCTCTTTACTATAAGCATCTCTTTTACTTAAATAGACTCTACTATTGAATCTGGAATGTCAAAGAAAGTCGGTTTAAGTTTTCGCGGAATTCAATTTAGACATTTGTACTAAAAAGGGCAAAACAGTTATTTTGCACTTTTACGGGTTCTTACTTCTCGAGACCTCTTTTCACAAATCAGGACTCCATTGTTGAGTCTGGAATGCTTAAAAGAATAAAAATTCACTATTTGTTTACTTTAATCGGAGTCTGTTTGACTTCTTTTTTACTTAGGGACATTTTGGTAATTTTTTATTTTTTAATTAATTAAATTAATATTTAATTAATTTATTCCTTGGGTTAATTCGTAATTAACCATATTCTTGGGTTCTTTTGCAATTTCAATACCATTTGGGCTTAATTTGAATTTTTGAAATTTACTATTCAATTTTGGGACAACCAAACAGTGGTTAATTTATGGAATAGGTATAGGATATCCCAATTCCAATTTTAACCCCAACCCAATTTCCGATCCTTATAACCAAACACTCTGAATTTTAATTTTAAAACCTTTTTAACTTAACCAATAATGAGCCGTTTTGACATAAAAAGTGACCTGTTTCTGTTTCGGTCGGGTCCCGACCCGAATCAGACCCATGGCCCACCCAACCCGAAGACAACAGTGTCGTCTTCTCTAGCGATATGCCGGTGGTCTTCTCCGACGACAGCCACTGTTCCGATCACTATTTTGACCTATTTTCTACCCAAATTCGACGCCATTCTCTTCCTTTCTCCTTCTAGATCACCTACCATATAATTGGTTTTCCACAAAAACCTTTCTAGCTTCACGAATATGCCTAAACCATTAGCTCCAGCCAACAAGTTCTCTCTCTCTATTCCATTCTCTTTTCTCCACTGTTTGAATTCAATTTGTTTTCTAATCTTTTTTTGCACCCAAGAGGATAAGTTCCTCATGGTTTAAACAAGGTTTAACACTTGATTTTATAAAAACCAAAATCAAGATCATGACCTGCAACTCTCCATAACTTCCTCATCTTTTAACCATTTTACTTGATTTAACTTTCTAATTACTCTATATTTTGAGCTCTACAAGGCCAAACAATCAAATCTATAATTCATGCTTTAAAGATAAAAAAAAATGCATTCAAGGATACCAACCTTATTCCTCACGTTTGCTTGCAGTATCTCCTCCTCCTTCTGATTCCCTACTTCTGAACTCTCTGAATCATTTTAAAACCCTCTCAGCTTCTATTTTTCTTCCTTGTTTTCTCTGATTTTCTCTCAATAACCTTTAAGTATATATATATATATATATATATATATATATAGGCAGTAACAGCCACTTACTCTCTCTCTTTCTCTCTCTCTTCCTCCCTCAGCCCCTTTCCTTGACTTCCCTTTTTCCTTTCTGATTTCTTTTCTTCCTTTTTCTCTTTTGTTTTTGAAATATTAAAGGGTGTTTTGATATTTTGGGTTATATATATATATATATATTATATATAACACACACACACATACACACACACACACTACACGCACATTTAGCTGACACTTACTTCTGTACACACACTGCTTCCTATTTTCACACTCACACAGATTTCTATACACCTACCCATACCGTCTTGTATATATATATATATATTCTTATAATACTAGTATATACATATATATATATATATTTATACATGTATGTCTATATAAGTATTTATACACACATACTACTCTATATATACTTATAGGTATATATATTAATGTATTCTAGATATATATAGATATATATTCTCATACATCTATCTATATATATCCATATATTTATGTTTGTGTAATTGTACTCACGTAGGCACGTACTTTCGTACTGTTGAGTTTCTCGTACTTTGATCCCGGGGGTACTCAGGGTTGCTTGTAGTTCACTCCTCATATATTTAAACTGTATATTACTAAATCGGTGAACCGTACTGTCTGTCTTGTACTAAGTGCCCATACTGGACATAACTCATTATGATAGGTCGGTTTTTTTTGGTATTATATTCCTCGGCTCGATCCATTCGTATTTGGCTTGTCCTAATCTCAAAATCTCCTGAGATCATAGTTTCTACTATTTATCTCGGTGTTCATACCCATTTATTGTATACTACTCATCGTGATAGTTCGGTATATTTTGGGGTCTACTCTTTTTAGTTTGAGTTGTTTTCGATTTACTTTTGGCACTACAGTCACTGGCTTGGTCTGATCTCGGTATTATTATTTGACTCTTAGTATACAAATGGATTTATTCTATTTTATTTGAGTCGGGGTATTACATTCTACCCCCCTTAAACTGAATTTTGTCCGCAAAACTCGAACGCTCATAATCTAGAAAACTCTATGCTTATTTTCATCAGTCTTTTGGATATACACTATTCCACTTGAATCTCATTTTGTAATTACTAATTTTTGTCATATACTCTATCCTCTTTCATATTGTCTTATATTCCTGTATAAAGTCTAACACTGATCATAGGTATATTGCATCTTGCATTACATTCTGTTTTCTATCATACCTTACTTTTCTCTTTACTCATTATTTAACTAGCTCCTTTCTTTAGAGAATTTCTTGTAACAATACTAGGAGTTCCTATATACTTGTGTCTTTTCTGGGTCGTATAATCACATGATTACATCTTGTTTGAGATTTCATTAAAATGGTTTAAGCTTTCTAAATCGAGACAGTTCATAATTCCTTATTATTCACAGATATATCTTTACTTTCTTTTATTCTTGTAAGCATTCTTGTAGTATTTTCTACAATTCCATATATCATTTTATTTCACAATCTCTCTAAATGATTCACTACACTTTCAGTCTTTTACAATAATTTTTTATTACTCCTTAAAAGTTACTTAGGATTGTTTGTTACTTACTTTCACTTAGCTTGACAAAGTATTATCCTGTAATCATGTCAAATCTATTACTCAGATCAATAAGGTTTAACAAATCTTTTCTAACACTTATTCATCATATATTAGCCTCTTTTCAAAATCATCACATTCCATAATGTCAATTTCTAACAGTCTCGTTTATTTAGTAAATGTCTTCAAACTCTATTCATCCTTACCTTATCAGGGTTTATCTATAATTACTCATGACTTTTCACATTTCTGGTACGTTATCAATCTATTTAGGATATCAACTCCCTCGTACTTACCCATTTAAGTTTCCTTTAGACTATCTATCATCTTTTTATTCATTGCTACATTTTCCTGTCAGTGTATAAGTATTCTAATTAACTATTACTTGTCACATGTATTGCCTTTCAAAGTATTACTATTCTGTCTAGATGTTACTGTAAAATTCATTGCTTTTCAAACGTCACATTTTCCAACTCTATGTTACCTTCTATATTTCAATGCGAACTAACCGTTTTCCTTGTTCATTATGGAATGTAATTCAACTCTCCCTAATTCTCACAATATAGGACAATCATCTAACTATAAACATCAAGTCCATAGTCTAGATATAGTAATTCAATTCTCAATGGTTTCTTCAACATAGAATAATCATCAACTTGTAACTCAATAGATATCAAGTACATGCTTCCATAAGATAGAACAGTCATCAAGGATTATTAATTTCAATATCACTATGATTCCTTCCTAGTATAGCTACTATCTCCCATTCAAGCCTTGTTTATTTGTCTATATCATTTAACGAAACCTCCTTCAGTATTTTCAGTGTCATAATCTTAAGAATTCTCATTATTTACCTTTAAGTATACTACTATCTTTAAAGATCACTATTTACTTGATCATCTTAGTTGTTCAAGAATCATCAACTTCCATCATAACATATAGTTTCTTTCCCACAACTAGTTAACCTTGAGTATCTGGATTTACTTTTGTCTTCTAAAAGTCACTATCCCTTTAATTATGTTTAAATCGTCAAATTCTTTCTCAGATTTGCTAATAACTATGTATCTATGATCTGTACCTCATATACTCTATGTATATCATTCTTTACTAATGATTTCCTCAATGTATAACATCCATTGATAATGACTCTTCCAAGAGTCGCTATTCATTCTATCTCGTTTATCAAGTAAGCATTCATATCTATAACAGTATACTGTTCATTCTAAAGATTATAAATCTTAGCATTTATATATGTTATTGCTTTTTGAAGTTATCAATCATTTAATCACTTAACTCATCAATGTCTTTAAAATTCTACGAGATAATAGTATGTCGTTCTGATACTCGTATATCTATGTTACGTACTTTACTTGTTTCAGGCATAATATCTCTCATCAATCATTCTCTTTGTGAAAATTGAACGGTTAACATATAACTTAAGAGTTCTGTTTCTATGTTCAACTAGCAGTTCAATTCCTAAATCAATCTGGTAGTGAATGCGGAAAGCAGAATCACTACATAAAGCTAGCATGCGGGTATACCATAACTAACTAGAAAAATACCTGCAACTACTGGTACAGTAGCCTAATCATCTCCCAAAACTACTCACTATAAAAGATCAATGGTCAACATTCATATAATAGTCTATCTATCATATCAAATCCTGTCTACTAACTAACTCTACTTGGACATTAATAATATTAGTACTCCAGTCTTATCTCCCATGAACCACTTATGATCTAGGCTATTCTGATACCAAGCCTTTGATACCAGCTGAGCCTAATCATTTAAACTTAATGCTCTGATACCAAGTTGTCACGACCCGAAACTCACCCTATACGGATCTCGAATCATGAACCCCAGCCTGACCCTTTTGTCGAATCGAGTCTCATCTGAAACTTGCTACACAATCAGTGCTACTAACATGCAATAACTATCATAATATAAACATATATAGCGGAAGACTTAAATATAAAAGTGCATGTAATATATATCGAATCCTTAAAATACAGACTGTGAAATTCCTTAACTACTGTACATCCCTAAGATGTGGATGACATGTGAGAGCTACAAGACTGTACTAAATATTACAGTTGCAACTTCAAAAAGTAATGTCCACCTTTAACTATCAGGCTCTATCGTCTGTTCTCGATATCTGGGCCTAAAAATGAATGTAATATCTGTATGAGCTATGAAAATTCAGTAAGTATTCCTTTGCTCTGCCATGTGTACAGGTGTATATAGAAGTGCTAGCCAGTCAATAAATATAGAATTCAATATCAGATGATAGAAACTCAAAAGATAAGGAAATGAATCTGCTCTACTAACAATATCATACTACTACAGTCATGAGTTATCTCAAGTATGAATTGTAAGCACTCAAATGAAAGTTGTAAAGTCTCATGATCATTCATAATAATATAACATGATCAAGCTATGATAATCAATAATGAAAGATAGTGATATCAACAAAAAGAGATGCACTCGCGGGGCCCGGAATTCCCCCTAAGCTCGTATTTAGTCCCACACAGACTCTCTGAATAATACTGCTCTATTTATAATGAGACTCTACAGTCCCATACCTCACATAGAAACGTAGCAAATGTTCCACTTGGAACCTTGACCCGAGGGTCATAAATAACATGAAATGGAGTTGTGACTGAGCACAAATCCGGCACTAATAATATATCAAGATCATGCTATCTTCCACGAAGAGTATAGTAGAATCATAATTGATTCTAGGCAATCTGATGTAACGATAGTTTTCGAGGCTATGGTTACTAGACTGCTTCAAATATCACTATCTGGCACTCACGGCCCTAGGTACAAGTGTACAAAAATAACTCTATGCAAAAGTGTACAATCATGATCGAGATATATATAAAAATCAAAAAATGTTTCCCACATGATAGGGCAATATCAATGTGGCTCAATAAACATTGGTATGTATAGAATACAATAAGCAATATACAAAAGAACTATTGACATGGCTTGGAAAGTAACATATGCAAAGATCGGATTTTACTTACCTTCTTTTTGTATCTGCCTAGAAGGTCAAACCGCCTCCTCCTTTTCTCTCGGCGTTCCTATGATTCATAAAACTGCATCTCAGTCTATAGTTATATGAACTATGCTATTCATCAAATTTTATGTCTCTTTACTATAAACATCTCTTTTACTTAAATAGACTTTACTATTGAATCTGAAACATCGAAGAAAGTCGGTTTAGGTTTTTGCGGAATTCAATTCGGACATCTATACTAAAAAGGGCAAAACGATCATTTTACACTTTTATGGGTTCTTACTCCTCGGGACCTCTTTTCACAAATCGGACTCCACCGTTGAGTCTGGAATGCTCAAAATAATAAAAATTTACTATTTGTTTATTTTAATCGGAGTCCGTTTGACTCCTTTTTTACTTGGGGACATTTTGATAATTTTTCATTTTTCTAATTAATTAAATTAATTTTAATTAATTAATTCCTTGGTCATAATTAAACATAGTCTTGGGTTCTTTTGCAATTTCAATAACATTTGGGCTTAATTTGAATTTTCAAAATTTATTATTCAATTTTGGAACAACCAAACAATGGTTAATCTCTGGAATAGGGATAGGATATCCCAAATCCAATTTCAACTCCCAATACAATTTCCTATCCTTATAACCAAACACTCCGATTTCAATTTTAAAACATTTTTAACTTAACCAATACTGCGTCGTTTTGACATAACAAGTGACCTGTTTCTGTTTCCGTTGAGTCCCGATCTGAATATGACCCATGGGCCCCCCGACCCGAAGACAACAGTGTTGTCTTTTCTGGTGATACGCCGGTGGTCTTCTCCAGTGACGGCCACTCGTCCGATCCCTATTTCGACCTATTTTCTACCCAAATTCGACACCATTCTCTTCTTTTCTCCTTCTAGATCTCCACCATATAACTTGTTTTCCACAAAAACCTTTTTAGCTTCACAAATATGCTTAAACCAGTAGCGCTAGCCAACTTGGTTTCTCTTAATTCCACGTTCTTTTCTCCACTGTTTGAATTCAATTTATTTTCTAATCTTTTTATGCACCCAAGAGGATAAATTCCTCATGGTTTAAACAAGGTTTAACACTTGATTTTATAAAAATCGAAATCAAGATCATGACCTGCAACTTGCCATAACTTCCTCATCTTTTAACCATTTTACTTGATTTAACTTTCTAATTTCTCTATATTTCGAGCTCTGCAAGGCCCAACAATCAAATCTATAATTCATGCTTTAAAGATAAAAAAAAAAATGAATTCAGGGATACCAACCTTATTCCTCACGTTTGCTTGCAGTATCTCCTCCTCCTTCTGATTCCCTACTTCTGAACTCTCTGAATCCTTCTGAAACCCTCTCAACTTCTATTTTTCTTCCTTGTTTTCTCTGATATTCTCTCAACAGCCCTTAAGTATATTTATAGGCAGTAACAACTGCTTACTTTCTCTCTTTATTCTCTCTCTCTCTCTCTCTCTCTCTTCCTCCCTCAACTCCTTTCCTTGACTTCCCTTTTTTCTTTCTTCCCTTTTTTCTTTCTGATTTCTTTTCTTCCTTTTTCTCTTTTGTTTTTGAAACATTGAAGGGTGCTTTGATTTTTTGGGTTATATATATATATATATTATATAACACACACACACTACACACACACCAACTGATGAGAGTGTTAAATGTCATATTTTTCTCTCTTAATGTTTAATTTTTTATACTTATTTGGTGTCTAAATATACTCATTATTCTTATATTTGATTTAGGATGCAAATGGAGGCGCTAAGTTCAAAACGAAGCTAATTAGGTGATTATGGACAATTTTGATGTTGTTTCGTAATATGGGCATAACTCTCGCATCTGAGCTCCGATTTAGAGGATTCAAGATGTTATGGAAAGCCAAGAAAAAAGTTTTACCACCTTTATGTTTTGTGTTTTGTGAGATTCTGACTGCATCAAGGTCAAAATCGGGCTTGAAGTCAGTACACCTGCGTTGTGAGCGTTTTTAGCTGCGTGAGATTCTAATACACGGGTCCACGCGATTTATTTTTGGAAATTCCAGATCTAGTGCGAGAATTCCAGCTGAAATACCACTTTCTTAGTTGTATTAGGACTTTATTTTATTTTTAATATTTCTCTTAATTAGTTAGATTTGAGTATTTTTATTTTAGGATAATATTTAGAATATCTTTAGGAGTTCTAGTAGGCTTCCAACACTGAATTAATGTGTAAAAGGAGGAGGGGATCAGATTTGATGGCTCTCTCTCTCTCTCTCTCTCTCTCTCTCTCCCGTCTTCTCTAATTTTCTCCTTCAAGTTTTTATGGCTGTAATACCTCGACCTTACTTAATTAATAATTAGTTTGCTAATTATTAATTAGCACCGACTTAAAGAATGATTAAGAAAATTAATTGTTATTTCTCTATGGTCACGATAGACCGATAAAATAATTGAACATGTCAAAAAGAATGGTGTAACACCCGAACCTAATTATTAATTAATTAGGTGAAATGATGTCGTTTTAACATTGACGAAACTCGAATTAGCTAACTACAGAAATCTCAAGTAAATAATAACCGACACGAGGCCTTGTGGCACTGAAGCTAATTGAAATACGAAACCCTCGGAAGAAACCGCATTCGAAAAAGGAGCTACAGAAAAGAAATTACGGGAGAAACAGTGAAACTGAATTAATGCGCTAACCAAACAAGGCCTTAGCCTAAATGGTGGAAAATACCCACTTATGAGGCCAAGGGGAATTGAACCCTTGACCTATGGAGGGAAAGAAATTTTGCTCAAAAAATTACCAAGTGGGCTGCCACCAATTTCTTGCTCAATAATACCACAAAATATATATGAACTCAAAATTGTCCAAGTCTACCTCATAATTGGCCAATAGCCTTGCATGCAAACCCCACATGATTAGCTTCCATCACCTTATGTCAACCCTAATCAGTCATCCGAACCTGCAAACACACACACACATATATATATATATACATAGATGTATATATATGGGGGGCAAAATGATTATGTTACTACACCACCACCAATCAATTTACATGCAGCCAAAATTGTTTTAAAAACAAATAAGTAAATTGCCTGTTTCTATATTAGGGTAGTGTGGGCTTTGAAGTGAGAAATTTAGAGAGAGGGTGAGAGAGCAAAACATGGTATGCATGTTCATATGAGTGAAGGTCTGTGAGTGTGTCAACTGAGGGCACATGAAGGTGACTGGGAAAATTCTGAAGGGGACTAAGAGGGTTTTGAACTGAGCCATGGAAGGGAGGAGCTATTTTTTGAAGGTATAACCTCAAACCTGCTCCATTACTTTGTTTTAATTTTGGTACTGTTTTGACATTGTAAAGCCTGTTAGATTGCATGCATGAAGTTTAAAATGTCTCAACTTGATCTTGGCATGAAAATTTGAAACCGAGACAGCTTAGAACCCAAACCTGTACACAACCCTCCATGGATGGACCTTAGTGGTACAGGTCTGAATCGACCTCAACCAATGGCATTCTGCATGTTGAGACCTTAATTAGAGACCATAAGCACTCAAAAATACCTAGACTGCGACCAAGAATCTCACAGTTGGGCCTTCAAAACCTGAGTTGCAGGTTTCGGCCATGAAACCCAGTACCTATCTAAGACACCTGAGACACGATTTCTGAATGAGGAATGCATCCCCATGTCTTGGGGATCATTTAGGATCAAACCGCACTCAAAATGGTGGTAAGATGGCCATTTACGAGTGAGTTGCAGGTTGCAACTATCTCACCCACCGCAGCTTCTATGGCTCCATTCGAAACTCGGAATCAATGCCAAAGTGTTGGCATGACCTTTAGGGGTCGAGATCACTCAAAAACAAAGGCCAAAACAACCTTCAAACTCACGAAAATGGAAAACATTGAAACCTGGGATTAGGGCGTCACTGTGTGCTATTGATGGAGAAGACGACGAGTTGGCGAGTCAACTCATCCAACTCGCTAAACTCGAACGTGTCAACACAGACACGTGTCCACCTACGGTTAATCCAACACATTAATGAAATGGTGGCGTTTTAGGGGAAACTGTATAAGTTTTAAAATTAAAATGGGACCGTTTGGTTACGCGAATAATAAATCGAAACCAATTTAAACGAGAATGGGGATAGCCAGAACACAGATAAGTGGGAATAAGGGGAATATTGTATTCCGGTTTTCTTGAAGTGACTGAACTGGCTGGTTCAGTGAATGAGTAAGCCGACCTAGGGTTTTAAACCTAAAACCCACTTGTTCACAGTTTAAAGTTTTAAAATAATAAAACCAGAACTTTTAATATTTATATTCTGACCCCAGCTGTTTCACAGAATTACACTGTGGCCTAGTTTTTGGAAAATTTGTGTAGATATACCCCTGGAAAAATAAAAAAAGTAATAAAATAATTTATTTAGTTATTTTATTAAATAAGCAAAATTACTGTTTTGCCCCTAGATATTAAATAGATCAAACGAAGTCCGAATTAAATGAATAAATAGTATATTTTTACTGTTTCGAGCATTCCGGACTTAACAGTGGAGTTCGATTTGGGAAATTAAGTCTCGAAAATTAAGACACGTAAATAATAAATGACTGTACTGCCCCTAATGATACCCAGGATCAAATAAAAATAAAAGATAGTCCAATTTAACTATGTCGGATGTCGGACATTCTGGACCCAATGGTGAGGTCCGTTACTGAACCGAAGTCCCGAAAAACACAGGCACATAAATGATAAATGACCGTACTGCCCCTGATGATACTTAAGGTTAATTAAAAGTAAAAGATAGTCCAATTTAACTATGTCGGACACTCTGGACCTAATGGTAAGGTCCATTTTATTAATTGAAGTCCCGAAAAATTTAGCTATGACATGTGAAAATTATCAAAATGCCCCTAATGCTATACGAAGTCCAAATAAAGTCCGATTGGGATGAAATTAATTCCGATAGAAGCCCGAATACGCGTGAAACTGTACACATGATTAAATGATGAATCGGGGTCAGAATCTCACGAAACGTAAAATTTCTAAAATGCCCCTAAGCATTGTAATTGCAAAGTAGAGGCTGAATAAAGGCCAATCTGATCTAATAAATTATCATAAGCATAATTATGAAAATCGAAGGGCTGAATAAGACTCTGAAACAGTTAACATGTAAAGTGAGAAATGACCGATGTGTCCCGATGATCAAAAACAGATATCAAATGAAGTCCAAAAGACTTCAGAATTTATATATGAGATAAATGGAACATTCTGAGGACCATGACAGGGTCCGGGACAAGTGTGGAAAAATTACCATTTTACCCCTAAGGTTAAAAGGGTACTTAACTGATAACGATTAAAGTCTAAATGACTTAGATTATAATCCCGATAACTGCTAAGCCTAATTGAAGAATGAAATAGCTTCAGATAAAACCCAATGAAAGGGCAATAGGCTACTAGGCTATCTTAGGTAATCCAATAGACGCCTAAAATGATGAATAAGACATGAATGGGTGAATTTTGATTTGTTTGTGATTAATGATGATTGTTCAGGATATGCAAGGAGGTACCTGAAGTATTTGAAGGTTATCAGATTATTTGTATATGGAGATAAGCGAACAGTTAGTGAGTAACTTCTGACACTGTCTAGATACTGTGTTTTGATCCACTGCACCATTTTTTTATGCTATACCGTTTAAATGCAAATACTTAAATGCATGCCCTTTTCGTACTATGTCACACATGCTATGATTTTGGTCTTCTTTAATTTGTTGACTATACTCCTGATTGATATGCTAGCATCTTGTGCTGTTCCCTCTGTTTTGATCGATTGTTTCAAGTAGATTGATTCTATTTTATTCTACTTAAACTGCATTTAAAGTGGATTATAAAACTGTTATTCTAAAGTGATTGAACTATTCCTGTACTTTATACTGGTTTTGAAACCCATGACAGGGAACCTGTGTCACTCACTGGGCTTATTTAAGCTCACCCCACTATCGTAACATTTTTCAGGATTTATCTCCATTGGACTAGAAGGCACTATGATATGATATGGATAGACCAAGTGGCATTCCAAGTAAAGGATCTGATGGCACTAATTTGTGGAGACTTGGACTCTTGTGGACTGAATCTGGTTATTCAGGTAAGTGGAATGATACGATTGATGAGATTGATATGCACTAGATATTGAGGCATGGCTCATGGTAATGGTACTCTAGAGAGATTAGATATGCTTGTGTTATATGTCTGACTATAGATGTGCTATGTGGCTGGGGTTATTAGCTGCTTTGTTTTAGACTTGCTCTATGATACGTACCTCTAGGGTATATATAAACGAGTTGCATTCCCGAGATGAAAAAGTTTTAAATTCCGCTGCATATGACCCTATAGTCGGAATGCAATTCATCTAAAAGGTCAAAAATTCACCTTTGGTTGGTCACGTTGTCGGTCGGTAAACCGGCAAGGCGGCTAATTGACATCACGTCCTCGACATCCGCGTAGGGTGGGGTTCGAGATGTGACAATGGCCCTGCATGGTTGAACTTTTATAATTGGTCGAAGGAAACGGAAGCCTCAGAATCAATAAAACTGTGAGATCTAATTTGTTTTTATTGTTCAATTTATGTTTTGAGTATCAGATGTTCTTCTATGCTTATTTTTATGATTATCTCGTTTAATTACTAGGAGGCATACTAGTTTATTATTCGTTGCAATCTACTGCTAGATTAGATATCAAATTCGTAATTGTTTGATCCCTTTAATTTGTGAAGTAGCTAAGATTTAATGATTTGGTGCGTCAGAAATTACTAGATCTTAGGAAGAACGTTCGACTAAATTAAATGCAACCGCTTGTGCATGTGTTGTTTAGCTTCATCGATCTCTCTAATTTTTAAAGCTACTACTAGATTAAACCTTTAGAACTTGTCTTGGGTTGTTTAGTAGTTAGGGTTAATTAGATCGCTTGTTTTCTAATTAATTGCGACTAAGGAGAGATAGAAAAATAGTTCTAACGGTGAATATTTAAAGTGTGAATTGATATATACTTGCATCGATGATCAATTATAAAATTTCGATGGTGGATGTTGACTTAGACTAATGCTTGTTCTTTTGATTGATTTCGATACTTTAATTTGAATTGTTCCTTAGTTGTTTTTCTTAAAATTATTTTCGTTATACTTAAATGCCCATCCTTTTTCACATAGCATAAAATTAGGCTAGATACTCTATGTGGGAACAATCCTTACTTCACTACTACAAATATTTTTAGGAGTTTAGGTTCTATTTTTTTTGTTTGCCTGTGACAGCACACCACCGACACACACTTAATCGACACTCACTTCTGTACACACACTGCTTCTTATTTTCACACTCACACATATTTATATACACCTACCCATACAATCTTGTGTATATATATATATATATATATATATCCTTATATACTAGTATATACACATATATACTTATACATGTATGTCTATATAAGTATTTATACACACATACTACTCTATATATACTTATAGGTATATATATTAATTTATTCTAGATATATATATATAGATATATGTACTCATACATCTATTTATATATATATATATATCCATGTGTTTATGTTTGTGTAATTGTACTTACGTAGGCACGTACTTCCGTACTATTGAGTTTCTCGTACTGTGATCCCAGGGGTACTCGGGGTTGCTTGTAGTTCACTCCTCATATATTTAAACTATATATTACTAAATCAGTGAACTGTACTGTCTGTCTCGTACTACGTGCCCATACTGTACATAACTCACTATGATAGCTCGGTTTCTTTTGGTATTATATTCCTCGGCTGGGTCCATTCGTATTTGGCTTGTCCTAATCTCAAAATTTCTTGAGATCATAGCTTCTACTATTTACCTCAGTGTTCATACCCATTTACTGTATACTACTCATCGTGATAGTTCGGTATATTTTGGGGTCTACTGTTCTTAGTCTGAGTTGGTCTTGGTTTAGTTTTGGCACTACACTCATTGGCTTGGTTTGATCTCGGTATTATCATTTGACTCTTAGGATATAAATGAAATTATTCTATTTTATTTGGGTCGGGGTATTATAGGGTTTTTGACTATTCTTTCTAGGTTAAAGAGACTTAAAAATTACACAAAAAAATAAAATAGAGAAGGAAGAAAATGCTTGCCTCTATCAGCTTGTTGCCATGGTTTCTCTTCTTTCTTTTTATTCTTTCCCTCTCCTCTACATTGTTGCATGTACAAAGTAAAGCTCCCATTTGAGTCTCCATGGCTATCAAATATCCCATTTGGTCATGACTTGGTGCAACACATATGCACACAATTTCTTTAATTTCCCTTTTTCTCTCTCTTCTCTCTCTATATGACTTGAGCTGGATTAAATACAGATGGATATGCAGTTGTGCAGCTATATCTTGGTTTATCTATGAGAATAAGAGAAGGGATAGAGCTTGGTGGACAAATGTCCATGCAATCTTTCATTTATTTACAACTCTTATAATTATGATTTATTGAGAATATGGTAGAATCTTTCACTATCTTCTCATTTTATATCTAATACATAAGCTAATGTGTAGGTGTGGTGTTGGTGCACCATGCTTGATTCTTCCATATTGACCATACACAATTGGTCATGTCTTGATCTTATTATGATGTCCTCTATGTCATTTTTTCCTAAATACTATATTTAAATATAACTTGGCTTAGAGATTTAATATTCAATTATGTGCACTTATGCATTTATAATATTTAAATTGTTCGTTGTCCATTTAGGGCTAGTCTCTATTGATAATGATCATTAGTCATAATTACCCATCAATATTGGGTCAGGATGTTACACAATACAAATCATGCTTATATAAAAACTTTACATAACTTTTACAGAAACATTGTTTAAGACATGCCAGTAAGTTTTGCAAACAGAATAGAATAGAACATCAAATAGAGCTTAAGTTAATCATGTGAAAATGATTTATGCCATCATGACAAAATGTATAGTGATGCACCAAAAAATGACGGACCAACCCGAACTTGACACTTGTCTAGTTTCTTTGATGTGCAGGTCAGGACGTAACATAGCTGTTCAGATCTGACGACCGAAGGGTGAAGACCTTCCTTACCGAGCAACGAGTTCGGAGCACCAGTTTTTGAAGGTACTGATCTCACCACCGCCTTGCCAACCCTACTGACCTCAAAACAAGGAAACATAATGCGATATGGAAGCTTCCACTTCTAGATATATTCCAATCCCTACTTTCACGGAGATCAGAACGGAAATTGCCATCTCTTGATGACTGTGAACCTCGAATTTCATGGCTTGAAATCCTAATCAATCTAAGAGGCAAAAACCCTATAAATACAACCCCAAGGTACGCCTTTTACAGACACAGTAAATTGCATTTTTTCAAATTTATTCTCTTTTACCTTCACTAACTTCATCATTGGAGTGGCTACTACCGGAACTAACCTGGTGGCCCTTTGATCCCTTTTCTGAGTTTGAGACTAGGAGACGAGGAGCAGAGCCCCCACTAGTCAGAAAGTGCAGCATTAGTTTCGGTGCCATTTGTGGGAAGTCGACAATCGTTCCTATACAGTTTTTAAGTCAAAAGCAACTTCTTCGTCATGGGTCCCAACCTTTGTCCAAGGTAGGGTTCCCAAAACCCCCAAAACCACTCTTCAACTGAGAGAGAAAAATGGGGGAACTCCTGATCATGTACAACAGCAACTCGATCAGATCCAACGATAGTCTGATCTAATATAAGAACAACTCCTTGCCATATCTAGGTTTTGGCTTCTCTAACCCAAAACCTGCAAAGCAAACCCATCCACTTTCCTCTAGGCTTATCTAATGGAGGGATTCGACCTCCTACTACCACCACAATCGGAGGACCTCCTAATGTGGAGAACCCCTATGTGCAACCAATGCACCCCTGTGGCACCATTCATATAGGGGGTGACCTCCAGCCATCACACGTCCCTAAAAGAGGGGTGCTTACTTCCCATCCTACCGTCCATTATCACAAGAGGACAAGGATTTTAACTCCAGCGACCTCGGGGGACAATCAAGCACCGCCAGAGTTTCAGTCATCATAGGTACCAATTCTTCCAGTCTTAGGGGGGCAACGTCCCCTTGCTGCTATGGGGCAAGGTCACCCTCCGAACATTGGAACTGAAGTAATGAGATAGGGGCAGCATCAGCCAGCTCCGTCCAGAATGTCTCAAAGGATAGAGGAAGTAGCAGATTCTATGGAACAAACTACCCTCACAAAAGGGACCTACATCCCTCTAGAGAAGGATGAACTAGTAAAGCCGCTCGGGAGGTTTACCCCTCCGTTCACCCCAGCCATAATGGCGGAAGAGCGCCCCAAAAAGGTTGTGGTCCCAAAGTTCACCTTGTATGACGGATCAGAAGATCCCGGGGACCACCTCTCCTATTATCAGCATACGACGGCTCTACATGGGGTTACCGATGCCTTCATGTGTCATACATTCATGACAAGCCTCAAGGGTACCGCTCTAAAGTGGTTCTACAGCCTTCCTCAAGAACTAGTCATCAACTTTTACGAACTCAGTAGACGGTTCCTAACCAACAAAAGGTTGAGGAAGGGTCCAGAATTTTTGCTAACATTAAAGCAACACAAGGGGCAGTCACTTCAGGAATACATTACTCGTTTCAACTCCAAGCTCACAGAGGTAGTGGGCTGCAGTCCAAGCTTCTTAGTAGCGGCCCTTAACACCGGCCTGGGCACTAGACCATTCTAGGACTTCTTGATAAAGAATCCCTCTACTAACATGGTATCGCTTATGGAACGGGCACGAAAGTACATAAACCCGAAGGTTACGAAGTTATCCTTTCGAAAGGCCAAAGAACAAGCTTGAAGGACGACCAAATCCCGAAGAGGGATTCCGACACCACCAAGAAGAGGGTTAAAAGTCCTGATAAGAGGACGGCACCCAGATCTCACGACAATCCCAACTCTAGAAGGTACGAAACTGTCACGCCCCGAATTCCAGCGAACCCGAGGCGCGAGTAACGAGACAAAAGAAAATAAAAATAATAAAGAAATAAAGACGATTAAGTATAATTACATACGTTCCGTACACCATTCTGATACATACACAAGGTCTGGTCCATTTGTTCACAACATACAAAATAAGATACAATCTAGGGCTTATGCCCTTATACAATATCAAAAGCGCCCCTTGGGCCTAACATAGTCCCTACTTAGATCATCTCCACGTCTCGTACAACTGGGACATCATCTGAAATGTTTGCCCCACTAAAGGGGTCAGCTCAACATGCTGGTACAATATAATGCTAATGCAAGAAACAAAACTAAGGTCGTGGCATGTGCAAGTGTACAGTTATTTCTATATGGCATTTGATGTCATGATGGATAGTATATGAACAGTATACAGTATATAAGCAGTATGCGTGACACACCCATGCAACTCTATGCCACCCATGTCTCATGATACGGCCCTTCCCCGCTGGCATGAGTACCGCCAAATATGTCTCGCTTCACGGTCCGGAATCCGTCAGGCTCGCAAGTACCTAATGGCCGATTTTGGGTTTTTCACCATAGGATCTGCACCCTCATAATGCAAAGCAACAAGTGCTTAACTCACGCCATGTCCAAGGAATCACACTATGCCAATATGCTCTGATTTCATCGTGTCATAATGTAGTCTCAATGATGCATCTCATTCATACATAAAGCATGCTTTTAAGCACATATCTCATAATGTCAACAGTTCTCAAAACATATAATTCTCACACTACGTTAACACATGCAATATACACATAATCATCATCCACGTCATCATCCAACTTTAGCAAGACAGCAGGAAGCACATAAGCAGGTGAACACTCAAGCAAACATGTGAACAATCAAGGCATCAGAACAAGTACCCCTAATCTCAGTTCTATTTCTTACTTAGCACAATATATCGTACCTGATAATCGATCTCAAATCGGGAAAGTATACTCGTAGTAAAGTGAAATCACTGTAAGAACACCGAAGGTCAGATCACCTTCTCTTTGCCTTTCCGTGTCCCTAAAATCATAACATGAGACTCAGTTCAATCGTCACTTGAATTATGCTATTCATCAAATTTTATGTCTTTATCTTATAAGTTTTATTTTTCTAAATTAAACTCTACTATTGAGTCTGGGACGTCGAAGAAAATAAATTTAGGTTTTCGTAGAACTTAATTCGAACATCTGGGTTCAAAAGGGCAAAACAGTCATTTTGCACTTTTCACGGGTCCTTACATTTCTAGACCTCTTTTCACAAATCGGACTCCACGGTTGAGTCCGGAATGCTCGAGATAATAAAGTTTCACTATTTGTTTACTAAATTTGGAGTTCGTGTGACTGTGTTTCATTTCAGGGGCATTTTGGTAATTTTAAAGGTTACTACGGGTCTTTTATTTTTTTTGGGACCCTGTCTCATAAAACGGACCTCACCATTGGCCTCAGAATGGCCGAGATAGTCAAAATACACTAATGACTTGTCCCATTTGGACTCCAGGTTGTTTTAGAGTATTTAAATAATTAAATTAATTAAATTAATTAATTAATTTAATTATTATTTTATTAATATTTAAATCTGGTGGGTCAAATCATAATTTCTCATAAGTTTAGGGGTCAAAGTGCAATTCCTGAAAGTTCTGGGTCAATTTTCAATTTTCAAAAAGTTCAGGGGCAAAATTGTAAATTCTAATTCTCCTATTCCTAATTCGGACAACCAAACAAGGATCAACCTAAAACAGGGATAAGATATCCCTGTTCTTATTTAATTCAGATTTCCAATTTCTTAAGTCCACAACCAAACATTCCCAATTTAGTTTTTAATTTAAAACAAGAAGGCGATACGTGGCAGGGGCGGTTCACCCCCGCCTGAACCGGACCCGAAACCGACCCGACCCAGGCCCGGAACTAGTCCCCTTCTTCCCCCCGAATTTCCGGTGATGCACAGTAGGGTTCCGGCGCCTTCCTCCGGCGCCGGCGACCGATCTTCGGCGACTTTTTAGGGTTTTAAAAATGTGATTCTCTAGGGTTTTTCGAGTAGATTCCATCCCCACCCTCCATTTTCAATTTGGACCAATGGATCATCACGAAATAGGGCTCAAAGGCCCATGGCTGAATCTCCGACCAACTGTAAAATTCCTATTTCACGCTTATTTCCCTACTGTTTTTCATTCTTTCTTTTTCTATTCTCTTTCTGCATTTCGTAGGATTATTTTAGGACCATTTAAATGGAGTTCTACACATAAAATGACAAGGTCCAACCTCCATGGCCGAGACTTGTAAATCCCCATTTCTCCCTCATCTCTCAACCATTTTCTTTCATTCTTTTTGCAAAATAACCCTTACAACATGCTCTTTAAGATTCTATGCATCAAATAAATTATCATGCTTTAAAAAAAATAAAACAGAACTGGGTCACTCACCTCTTTTCTGAGTTTTTCTCTCTCTAGCCGTGCCCTCTTTCACCCTCTGATTCTGAGCTTAAACCAGGCTTCAAGACTCCCTTTCAGAACTCTATTTCTCCCTCTTGCTTTCTGTTTCTTTCCTTCTCTTCTCCCAACCGAGACCACACTTATACACACACATATCAAATCTCACACGTCTCTCACACCACAGCCCCTTTGTTTGACTTCTTCCCTTTTGTATCAGCCTCCTTGCTTCTCCCCAAATGCAGCTTTGCATTAAATGCAAAGCTGCTCCTATATACTTACACATATATATCATCATCACACACACACACACCAATTACACACACTCACTCAACCGGTTGGTCACAACATCCACACACACCCCCGTCCAGTTTCATCCCAACTAGATCCAATATGTATATATATATATACACCTATGCATATCCACATACACATTCACATGTTACATATACATACAATTGACTAATCTAATAAATATATATATATATATATACATGTATATATTATGCATATCACATACATACATTCTCCCATTTTAATAATAATAATAATAATGATAATAATAATAATAATAATGAAAATTTAATTAACCATGAATAAGAATAATAAAAAAAAAAAATTCCATGTCATAACAGAAACATTCATACCTTTGAACGCCTCTTTCACTCACATTTTCCAGCATGTACAGACCCGCGAAGACTTGAGGTGGCCAGGACCATTGAAGAGCAGTCCTGACTCCAGAGATCACAACAAATATTGTGACTTCCACAAGGATCATGGGCATACAACTGATGAATGTAGAGCCCTCAAACAAGAAATTGAACAACTCATTTGAAGGGGGCGTTTAAGGGAATTCATCCGACAAGAAGGGAGGCAAAACCCCCGAAACGATAGGCCATAACAAAGGAGACAAGAACAGAGGCCTGAACAAAGGGAGGCTTGAAATGAACAAGCTACATTAGAATAATCAAGTCATTTTCGTCCTCTACGCAGACAATTCGTTGGCCGGAACGTCCAATAGAGCTAGAAAGTGTTATGCTCGGGAGGCAAGAGCAAAACCCAATGTCTTCCAGATCTTCGCCGTTGAGAAAAAACCAAGGCTATGCCACAAATCCAGTTTTCAGAGCTGAACCTTATCGGGGTACATTGTCCACATAGTGATGCCTTCGTCATCTCTCTTAAAGTAACAAATTTTGAAATCAGAAGGGTACTGGTGGACACAGGGAATTCCACCAATATGCTATTTTATGAGCCCTTTTAGCACATGAAGCTCAGTACCAATGATCTTAAGGCCACCACCGCTATAATGGCAGGATTCAATGGGAACCTTAGCACACCAATGGGTAAGATAGACCTCCTAACCACGGTAGGGGTGAGGGACACTAAGAAGACATTAATCTTTGAGTACATGGTTCTGGATTCCAGCTCTTCCTACAACATCATCATAGGAAGACTGTGGCTTTATCAGATCGGGGCATTCACCTCGACCCTCCTATCAATGCCTGAAATGCATTCAGAATGATAGGGTTTTCACTATCAGGGGCTGTCAACCGACAGCCCGGGAGTGCTACGCTCTGGCATTGAAAGAAAAAGCTCATAAATAACAATCATAGTAACCTCGAGAGGAAGGAAGTCCTGCATTTTTCGAACTTCGTGAGACCGAGGAGTGCCCTTTCCGAGATTGATGAGCCATTAAGTCCTAGAGGAAGAGATCGCATATCCAAACCAACACCGGAGCCCATCAAGGTATTGGTGAGTTCGGAAGAAGGAGAGCGCTACTTACAACTCGGCGCAGATCTGTCCCCGTCCGAGCAAAAAGAGATCGTCGAGTTCCTAAAGGATAATCTATTAGTCTTTTCATGGGAAACTAAGGACATGGAGGGGATAGACCCCAATCTCATTTCCCACAAGCTAATGACTAACCCAGATCACCCTCCAGTAAGACAGAAGAGGAGAACCTTCACCCCTGAGCGGCACAAGATCATCAATGAAGAAGCCCAAAGACTGCTAGACGTTAGGATGATAAGGGAGGTATTCTATCTAGAATGGATTGCCAATACATTCCTTGCCAAGAAAAAGAATGTTAAATGGCGGGTATGCGTTGATTATACAGACCTCAACAAAGCCTGTCCTGAAGACAGTTTTTCTCTACCAAGAATCGATCAGTTAGTCGATGCAACCACAGGACACGAACTAAAGAGCTTTATTGATGTATATTCGTGGTACAACCAGATTCAGATGTACCCTCTAGACTAGGAGAAGACAACTTTCATATCCGAATGAGGTCTCTATTATTATAGAGTGATGCCGTTTGGTCTGAAGAATGTCGGCGCCACGTATCAGCGGCTGGTGAACAAAATGTTTGACTTCTTGATCGATAGCGCGATGGAGGTCTACATAGACGATATGCTAGTCAAAAGCCTAAAGAAGAGTGACCATATCCAGCACTTGAGTCAGACATTCAGCATACTAAAGCAGCACAAGATGAAGTTGAATCCCACGAAATGCACCTTCGGGATCACTAGGGGGAAATTCTTGGGTTTCCTGGTCTCTTAGAGGGGAGTTGAGGCAGACCCCTCACAAATTAAAGCCTTAATTGAGCTAGAATCACCAAGGACCAAGAATGACATCTATGCCCTAAACGGAAGAATAGCAGCTCTAAACCGGTTCATTTCCAGATCTACCGACTGGTGTGTCCCGTTCTTCAGAGCCTTGAGGGGGAATAAAGTCCTTAAGTGGAATCCTGAATGCGAGAATGCAATTCAAGAGTTAAAGCAATACATGTCTTCCCCCAAGCTCCTTTCTAAACCAGTACAAGGGGAAAGACTTTTTCTATATCTTGTAGTGTCAAAAAGCATTGTTAGCTCGACATTGGTCTGAGAAGATAAAGGGGTTCAAAAGCCCGTTTCCATCATCAACAAAACACTATTAAATACTGAGAAAAGATACCCCAAGGTTAAGAAGTTGGCCTTCGCCCTAGTTATATCTACTCGAAAACTCAAACCCTACTTTCAAGCATACCCCATTGTGGTCCCCACATCCTATCCTCTGAAGGCAATTCTACATAAGCCTGAGGTCTTAGGGTGATCGGTCAAATGGTTTTTGGAACTAAGGGAATTCAATATATCCTACATGCCATGGACCTCCTTAAAAGGCCAAACATTGCTGGATTTTATGGCGGAATTCACTCTAGCACTGTAGGATGAAGTCCAAGATGATATGGATACAACAGAATAACGACTCTACATTGATGGTTCATCCACTGACAAGGGTTCGGGAGTAGGCATCGTGCTCTAGTTCCCCCGAAGGAGTCACAACAGAGAGGGTAGTTACTTTGGGATTCAAAGCTTCGAATAACGAGGTCGAATACGAAGCACTCGTCCTTGGTATGAAGCTGGCCCTGGATTGTGAAGTTTGGAACCTTGAAGCATATCCAGACTCCTAACTAGTGGTGGGCCAAGTCTCGAGAGAATTCTTCGCCAAGGATGACAAAATGATTAAGTATTCTGAGTTGGTGGACTCATTGAAAATGTCCTTTCAGAAATTCACCATTCAGAAAATTGATAGAGGCTAGAACTCCAGAGCTTATGCCTTGGCAAACATGGCCTCCCATTTCATATCAGAGAAAGATTCCACGATAAGGATCTCTCATCAAATGCAGTAGAGCATCGAGGAAGTTCAGTCCGCCCAAACCTCCGAACAACACCAAAACTGGATGACACCCATCATCCAGTACATAAAGGACGGGCTACTCCCAGAGGATAAGAACCAGGCCCGAAGGACTCGAATCAAAGTGGCTTGGTATTTGATCCTAAATGGAAAACTTTACCGAAGATCCTATACTCAACCACTACTAAGATGTTTATCTCTAGAGGAGTCGCAGTACGTCCTTGTTGAAATTCATGAAGGGAATCTGTAGGAACCATAACGGCGGTAGGACCATAGCCCATCGAGCTCTAACTCAAGGCTAGGACTGGCCAAGCATGCTGAAGCATGCCAAGGAATACGTCTGGAGGTGCGATAAGTGCCAGTGCTTTGCCTCGTATCAGCAACAGCCTTGCCATAAGCTCATCCCTATTGCTAGTCCTTGGCCCTTCGCTCAGTGGGGGATGGACATTGTGGGACCGCTGTTGAGGGCCCCACAAAACAGGAGATACTTATCGCCATAGATTACTTCTCCAAATGGGCAGAAGTTGAGCCTCTAACTCACATTACTGAGGCAGAGGTTAAAAACTTCACATGAAAGAATATAGTCTGCTGGTTCGGTATACCCCGTGTTATCATCTTCGATAATGCTACGCAGTTTGCCGGAAAGGTGTTTAGGAGGTTCTGTGAGGACTTTTCGCATCAGCCACCACTTCTTCTCACCAGGGCACCCCTAGGCCAATAGACAAGTTGAGGTCACCAACTGAACAATTCTGGATGCTATTAAGAAAAGATTGGAATAAGCCAAAGGAAAGTGGGCTGAAGAGCTCCCTAGAGTGTTCTAGGCTTACTGAACCACAAGAAGAGCTCCGATCGCAAAGCCACGGTTCTCACTTGCATACGGTACCGAGGTAAACATCCCAGTCGAGATCGGTATGCCAACACTAAGGTCGGATACTTTTGACCAAACATCCAATGATCATCATATTGTAGAAAATATTGACCTGCTCGAAGAAAGAAGAGAACAAGCCAGGATCAAGACTGAAGCATATCAGCGAAGGATGGCTGAGAACTCTAGACAAGGGCTAAGGACCCTAAATTTTCAGCTCAGGGATCTCGTCGTGAGGAGGATATTTTCGAACACCAAAGATCCCACTATGGAAAAGTTCTCCCCTAATTGGGAAGGACCTTACAGGGTGGTCAAAATTGTCAAGGCCCACAACCTACTGATTAGAGGACGCAACCGGAAAGCCTGTGCCTAGGCCTTGGAATATTGAGGACCTAATAAAATATTATCAATAAAATCCTTCATTTCTCTTAAAAGCATTTCCTATTTAATGCATAGACCTTGAAGTCTAGTCCATCTCACTGGCTTCTATAAGCCTTGTATTCGTTACAAGAGCTTTGGGCTTGGTTAGCATTAATGCACAGACCCACAGGTCTGGTCCATTCAATGCACAGACCCTCAGGTCTAGTCTATCTCACTAACTCCTATAAGCCTTGTATCAGTTACAAAAGCTTTGGGCTTGGTTAGAATTAATGCACAGACCCCAAGTCTAATCTATTCAATGCACAGACCTCAGGTCTGGTCCATCTCACTAACTTCTATAAGCCTTGTATCCGTTACAAGAACTTTGGGCTTGGTTAGAATTAATGCACAGACCCTCAGGTCTGGTTCATTCAATGCACAAACCTCAGGTCTGGTCCATTCAATGCACAGACCCTCAGGTCTGGTCTATCTCACTAACTCCTAAAAACCTTGTATCCTCACAAGAGCTTTGGGCTTGGTTAGAATTAATGCACAGACCCCTAGGTTTGGTCTACTCGAGGCACAGACCCCCAAGTCTGGTCCATTCTTTCAGCCATTTCTCAAGTTTTTTAGGTTTGAAAGATCATCTTGACTTAATTACAAGTATCTTAGGCCTGAAAGAAAGTTCCTAACTTAGTCATTTTTTAGGACTGGAACCTTTACAGTGGCTCAACTACAAATGGTCTGAAGGTGTGAAGGCTTTGTTTTAATTCATTTATTAAGGTTTGAAGGAATGATCTTAATTAAGTTACATATCTGGCCTAAGTGCAAGTTTTTCAGGTCTAAAGGATCATACTCTTGCTTTCAGAAATAAATCACAAGGAATTGAGATAAAATAGAGTCATTCATTAATAAAACCCAAAAGGACAAGAGAGTACAGTGGTAAAAAAAAAAAAACCCTATTCAAGGGTCTTCAATGGCAAGGGCGGCTTCGACAGCAGGTGCAGCTTCCTCTGTAGGTAAGGCTGGGGCAGACTCTGGAGGGATCAGGTTTGGATCAGCCACTTGCACTTCATCCACCCTAGAGATATCAAGATTGGGGTAAAGTTTCTGAATATTTTTTTGGAAGAGCTCGTACCCAAAATCTACAAACTCATTGCCAACTGATTCAGCTCATCCATGAGCTCTTTCTTAACCTCCTCTTTGGCCGCCGCCCTCCCTGCCTCAACACTAGAAGACAGCCTGAGAGTTTCCACAACTTCAGCTTCCTCATTCTCCCTCTTTAAGGCCTCTAGGTCGGAAGCCAGACTATCCCTTTGCGACTTTAGGACAACTATATTGCTCAAGGCTTCCTTATATTTTTCTTCGAAAGAAAGTGAAGTGGAACGAGAAGTCTCGAGCTCAAGGCGGGCCCCATCCAGCTCGGCCTAGAGCTTGTTCACCTTCTCGGACTCCTCGAGGTTGTCCATTATGGCAGGCAAGGCACGAGCAGCCTGCAGATAAGAACAAGTGAATTAGTTAGAGCAAAAAAAAATATAAAATAATAAATATATATAAATTTTTATCCTTACCCTTATATGGTCTACCATGATGTCTTTGGTGATCTGATGAGGCTTCACATTCTTGAAGCACTTTGCGATCAAAGACCACGACTCCTCGAAGGCCGCTTGTATGGCCTCGTCTCCACTCTTAGCCTTAGCGAATTCGGTGGGAATACTGCTCAGTCTCCCCTTACCACGGGGGGCCGAACTTGCCTCTAGAGGTGGAGACAGCGGTAGCTTCTTCGTAACAATTGGTGTCACCGGATCTTCGGTGCACCGTAGAGCGCTGGATGCTCCAATGTTAGTCCTCCTCTTCTTTTGAGGAGGAGGAGGAGTAGCAAGATGGGAGGGACTCCTAGTCTTCTTCGTGCCCGGTGTATAGTTCGATAGCACGAACCTCTTCAGGGCTGCAAACTTGCTCTTGACCAAATTCGCCTCCATGAAGTTTTGAAGTGTTAGGACTCGGTCGTGAGGACGGTTGACGGGGTGCAATAGTAGCCGATACTTCTCTTGAAGTTCTGAAGTGAAAGTTAACCTCGTCCAAGCCTTCTTATCTGCAACACAACACAAAAAACAACTAGGAGTTTAGATAAAAGTCAAAGAAGTAGGAAAGCAGCAAGCAACTGCAGGTCTAAGGTCTCACCCTTAAAATTGATGTGCCGAGGAAAGAGACTCAGTCGGTCTTCAAAATCTTCTTGTTCCTAGCCTCCGCCGATAAAGAAGTACCACTTTATCCACTTTTTGTTAGAAGTGGGTACTGAGGTCAGGGGCTTGAACCTCTTGTCGAAGGATATATAGTACAGTCCCTCCGACCTGAGGTACTTCATATCCATGTTGCTCCATATGAGGTCTAGATCCATTTCAACCCCATTCTTATGGCCTAATACTAGGAAGGCCATAAGCTGCCTCCAGCTATTGATATTCAGTTCGGCGGGGCAGATCTTAAACCAACAGAAGAATTTGTTTATGAGGGGGTGTAAAGGGAATCGCACACCGACCTCGAACCATTTGAGGTAAGCGCAAATCTCCCCCCTCATAATGTTTGAAGGACGATCTAGTTTCTTAGGGACTCTATAGACCATATTTTTTGGAAAATCAAAGTGCGTCTTGAGAGCATCTTGCATGCCCTCAGTCATAGCACTCTTACCCTCCTCTATCTGAGATCGGCCCAATGTGCCAACTCCTTATTCCTAGATTCGAGGTGCGCTTCAAAGAGTAGCGTCTTAGAATTGCTGTTTTAGGAATCAGTCATCTCCTCAAACAGAAGTGCCCTATCACTACCCACTTCCACAAGTTCCCTGTTTCCTACACTACCAGAATGTGTGTTAGAGGATGACATTACAGTGAAAAATAGTAAAATAGAAATGAAAATACCGAGAGGAATATGAAGAAGAAGAGTAAAAGATTAAACAAAAGGAGTAACAAGAGAAGTAGGTGAATGTTACTGCTCACCGACCAAAAAATAAAGGTTGAATAAAGTTCTTTGGTACATTGAAAATCGCATTAAATATCTTCTCTCTCTAGAAACTTCAAAACGATGTAGATTTTGTAAAGAAATAAAAAGGAAAGATACGAACTATTTATGAAAACTCTAAGGGCATCATTTAATGCCCCACATCCCAAACAACAGTTGGATAATAATGGCCTCGATTGACGAATCGATGATGCACGTGATGATTACACTGTAACGGTTCCTGTTCCCTCAAAATGTGGAGCGACCATTAATAAGAACACTCGTGACCCTTCAGAAACCCTAGCCTAAGTTCTCTATGGGCCCCTAGAACAAAGGCTCTCGGGTGGAGTAGTTGATGCACTAAAAAATGACGGACCAACCCGAACTTAAGACGTGTCTAGTTTTTTTGATGTGCAGGTCAGGAAGTAACACAACTGTTTAGATCTGACGACCGAAGGATGTAGACTTTCCTTACTGAGCAACGAGTTCGGAGCACCAGTTCTTGAGGGTACCGATCTCACCACTGCCTTGCCAACCCTACCGACCTCAAAACAAGGAATCAGAATGCGATATGGAAGCTGCCACTTCTGGATATATTCCAATCCCTACTTTGATAGAGATCAGAATGAAAATTTCCATCTCTTAATGACTACGAACCCCAGATTTCATGGCTTGAAATCCTAATCAATCTAAGAGGCAAAAACCCTATAAATACAACCCCAAGGTACACCTTCTATAAACACAGTAAATTACATTCTTTCAAAGTTAGTTTTTTTTTACCTTCACTAACTTCATCATTGGAGTGGCTACTACCGGAGCTAACTCAGTGGCCCTTTGATCCCTTTTCTGAGTTTGTGACAGGAGACGAGGAGCAGAGCCTGTAACACCCCAATTACTTAACTGACATGTTTTGTATATGGGAAACTGTTTTGGGAATGAAATGTCGGGTTTAGCTAATTTAATGTCTATTTTTAATAGTGATAAAACTCGAATTAGCTAATTATGGGAAACTCGAGAAAATAAAAACCAACATTAGACCATAGTCAAAGAAAGATATTCTGAGAAGGAAGTGACAGAAAGAAACCGCGCTGAAAAAGGAGTTACGGATTGAAAGTTAAGGCCAAAACAGTGAAACTGGAATTCCGCGACAACCAAACAGGGCCTTAACCAGAAAAATATGAGAAAATGGTCACTTGGGAGGCCAAGGGGAATTGAACCCTTGACCTACCAAGGTAAGCAATTTTGTTCCAAAAAGTTACCAACTAGGCTGTTGGTTACTTTGTGCATATATACAGCAATATATGTATATAACTGATGAGCCATAAAATGCACCTCCAGAGCTAACAGACTTAGCAGAGCAACTACCTTCAGATCTGCCTTCAGAGCAGCTACTAGCAGAGCTGCCTACAGAGCAGCTACGAGCAGAGCTGCCTCCAGAGCAGCTACCAGCAGGACGGCCTCCAGAGTAGAGCTGCCTCCAGAGCAGCTACCAGCAGAGCTGCCTCCAGAGCAGCTACGAGCAGAGCTGCCTCCAGTAGGCCTCCAGAGCAGAGCTGCCTCCAGAGCAGCTACCAGCAGAACGGCCTCCAGAGTAGAGCTGCCTCCAGAGCAGCTACCAGCAGAAC
This sequence comes from Nyssa sinensis, assembly GCA_008638375.1. Taxonomy (NCBI): domain Eukaryota; kingdom Viridiplantae; phylum Streptophyta; class Magnoliopsida; order Cornales; family Nyssaceae; genus Nyssa; species Nyssa sinensis. The sequence continues at coordinate 33,741,879 of CM018034.1, forward strand.
TGCCTCCAGAGCAGAGCTACTACTAACAGAGTTGAGCTGCCTCCAGAGCAGCTACCCAGCAGGCCTCCAAAGCAGGAGGAGTTCCGAACTGGTCACCGTCTTCCATAGACTTCCGACCTCAGAATAAGGAATATATCTTGGAGTGCAAGTCTTTCAGATAGGAAAGGAATCCTACCTCAATCAGGGAAGATTATCACATATCTTTTAAACCTTATCAAACAAGGAAAGGAATTCTATTCAATGTAGGAAACTGCTAAAATCAATGACTCTCAACCCTATAAATAAAGGGGGCAGGTACGCCTAAATAGGGGATCTCACATTGAATCTCAGATTCAATCACATACACAATCACCCTCTTTTCACATATTTCTTATATTCCCTCTTTACTGACTTGATCGTCGGAGGGTCCTCCTTCTCTTTTTTTGCAGGTCCTTCTTGCCGAATCACATCGAATCGACCGGTGCTGTTTTTTGCAGCATCAGTTTGGCGCCGTCTGTGGGAACGACAGTCTACATGCTTCGTTCTCTACTACTAATATTGCTCCATAATGATCATTTGAATTCTCTCAAGTTCAATATAAATGCTAAACACGATTGAATCAGATTAAATCCTTGCATATCAACGTAGAAATCAAATTCTACAGATTACTTGCAAGATTATGTATATATAGATACCAATCTATGCATATAATCTAAAGATCTTTTTATATATATATATACATATAACTGTATGTATATTCATACGCGTCACGATCAAATCAGTATAATATATATACTGATCAAGCTATTGATCTATGATTTTTTAGCATATCAAATCACTACATGTGATTTAATTTTTTATTATTTTTTGGAGCAGAAGCAACCTTAATCTAACTTCTTAATATTATTTCAGGCAACAAATAAGAATTATTTTACATTCTTTTTACCATTGAAAGTTCTTGACTGAATTATTCAATTTTTTATTATTCTACACTTGCAAGATTATATATATACATATATATATATATATATAATCTCACTATCTTTTTGTGTCCGTATATATACACACACATCAATATGAGCATCCATCTCGAGATCTGCATCAATCTCAAAATTTTTTGAATAAAATATGAGATTTGTTTGAATTCAGGAGGATCATTATTTCAATGTTGAATTTGAATGCTTTTGTGAAAAGCATGTCAGACTCTTTATTGCATCCCTATCTCTTTATGCCTGCATCCACTGTTTATTATTTCAATTCTCTGAACTATTTTGACTCTAAAAAAGCGTGAAAAATTCCAAAAACCATGTTTGACAATATATATATATATATATATATATATATATATATCTGTTGCAATTTATTCCTGTTGAGAACAGGATCTATTGACTGGCTTGCTACTACAGAGATTATTACAGTTTCGGCTCATCCAATATATATATAATCTCATCATCTTTTTGTATACATATACAATCTCAAGATCAAATCAGTAGATACAATCTGTACACTGATCAAGTCAGAAACCACTGACATATAGTTTCTCAACATATAAAATCATTACACATGATTTAATTTTTTATTTTTAGGTGCATGAAAAGAAGCACCCATAAATCTAACCTAACCTATTTTAGTCTTATTTCAGAGAAAACTTGTCACTTTTTCTTTTGCAGAGTTTTGCACCCCCCTCCTCTTTGTAGCCGCCTACGAAGAGAGATAGAGTTAGTGACAGAGAGAAACAAAACTCTCTCGAGTTAAATCAGGAAGATCAAATGGTAATAAGCTTGAGAATAGATGGCGGTGCTGGTACCCGAGGCAACAGATTTGCTCTCGGCTTCAGTTCCACTTCTTCATCCAATTTCTTGCCTCTGCACCTTTATGGTGGTTTTACATATACTTGATACAGACATCAACCACTTATCCATAATTTTTATGGCATCTAACAATTACATGTGTTTTGAATTTTTTATTACAATTACTTTTTGGTGCAAAAAATAAAAAATAAAAAGAAAAAGTAATTACAGGGAAGAGAAAAACTGTTGAGAGTTGCCGGGACAAGGCTCTCTTCTCTGTCATAGCAGTCAGCCCAGACATCATCGGCCTTCATTCCTAAGAATCCAATCAATGGTGGAGATTCACCGTCCGATGGCCGCCCAGACCCAAAAACATCAACCTTAGCCGTGATCGTGCATTCTTGGCGCTTACGTCTCAACTTTCAACCGCCATCACTCCATCGCAACAGGTTAGGGTCCTCATCATCGCAGAACTCAACTACCAACCTGATCATCAAATATACAGAAATAAGAGACGAAACAGATTCCGTCATCGTCGAAAACCTTGCGTCTTCCGACAGCTTCTCTCAATTATTGATTCTCATAGCGCTCTATCTTCGCATTGGGCACAGATCGATTGTTCATAGTGCATCACTAGAATCTTCCATCGCCCACTAATCACCCCTGGATTATCGTCAGTCATCGCTATATCATCTTTGCTGTGATGCGAACTTTCAGTTCAGTTTGGAGATATTTGCTACAAGGAGTTCTGGAACAAAGCTTTAAAAGCAATGTTATAAAAAAAAAAAGCTGTATCTTGGGAAAGACAAGGGAAACTTACATCAACTAAAAGGCAATCAAGTGGTGTATTTCAGCTGTCATTCACTAAGCCAAGCAGTGAGCCGAGCCAAGCCGTGAAAACCAGCAAACTGATTTCAGACCCAAGCGTACCCAGTTCAAACCCAGCAACTTTCTCACTGTAGACCAGTGCAGAAATCACTCCAGAAAATTTTAGAATTCACCACCATGCCGAGTCATTGGAACTCTTCTTGTATCAACCTTACCCGACAACACAGTCGATTTGTTCCTCGCAATGGGTCTTCCGATCTGGGTTTTAAAGAGAGCTAAAAGGCAACAATATTTCCATCAATGTTCACCAGCAAACTAGACAGAATGGTGGCTCTGAAGCAGTCTTGAACCCATGTGGCCATGTTCAGGGGTTTGGGTCGCTACGGTTCGTGTCACCCCATATATTCTCCATTACTACTCCGATCACAAAGAACTTGTGCTTGACTTATCCGTCCTCTTAGCATCTCTTCTTATGAGGATTATGTGCTCTGTTTTAAAAGTTATGATGGCTGAGACTACCATTATTACTGCTAAAACTCTTGCTTGCTTTCTCTTCATGAATTGAGCACTGATTAGTGCTCTGTTTTGCATCTGGTCGAGAGAGGGAAACAACAAAGAGAAAGGAAGGTGCAAGGGCTATATAGCCAGAGTTTCTCACGCTTCTTTTAAGGAATATCAGGCAGAGAGCACCAGATCTATTATGAGGAGTTTGCAGTCAGATTTCTTTCAATATGAGGAGAGTGATTCCCCCAGTTGACCTTCATGTGGGTCTTCTGCGTTTCAACGCTTGGGGCACTCACCTCTGTTATAACAACTACAACAAATGGAGGTGAAGTCAAGGCCTTACACCTCCGCACTGGTACAAGAGACTTTTCCATTAATGGCGACCAGCTTCGGGTTCATCATTCGAAGTTTGCCATAGCCGCTTTGTAGTACCTGGAGTCTCTGTGTGATGCCCATCCAGAGCTCTCCGATTGGTACAACACCTTATTAGATCTGTATCAGAAAGATCCTTGTCCACACCAGACTTGCTCCTTTGCTTATGGTGATGCAGAATTCGTTGGTTCCTTCAATGAAAAACAAAAATCAAATTCAAAGATCGCCTCGTCAATGGCGGTTGATACGACACTTCTACCATCTCTAAAGCTAGCTTCGGGAGATCGGCGAAGAATACACCGAAAAGTTGTATACGGCATTTTGTTCTGATCCAAGCGGATAGAACCTTCCACTGAGTTCCAAGTTTATGGAACCCGTCTTTAAGCACTCATGCTTTGGGACATATACTGTTCAAAGCTGGTTGCAAACTTGGATGATCATGGCAATAAAGTGGAAGAGATGCTTTTGATTCCTATGGTTCGTCAGTTTATCAGCAATCAACAAACCCTGTTACAATGATTAATCAGGCTCATAGTGCTAATGTTTCCCAGCCTGATACTTCCATGCTTCTGGTTACTAAAAAGGTGGTTTCAGAGCTTCTGAATCAGGTTCTGAAACATAGGCTAGTGCAGCTCAGGTTTGCTTTGGTCTCACAGTAATTTTTGATTTTCTTCTAATAATTTTTAGTAACAGTAATGGAGATTACTCTCTTCTCCTCATCTTCGCTATTCACTGACGAGGATGGCAACTCTAATGATGAAGAAACGACTAAGACGCATCAGAGCTAGTGAAAAGCAGTCTTATATGCCATATTTCATCAACTTTTCTCTCTTTTACTGGCATTTGTTGTCCCTAGTCAAAGTCTGTTTATGGCACTTCAGCCTAAGAGAAATACATGACAGGACTCAATCGCCGTACTTGCCATGGCCTGGACAACCCGAACAGCACGCCTGCATGCAGCTTGCCTTTCTGATTGTCAGCTCAGTCGCTCACAAGCCTTCTACAACATTTGGAAGATTCTGCACAGGATTTTCCACTATGAAAACTAGTATAGTTTCAGAGGATCCCCGCCCACGAATATCTACTCCACAAAGCTGGCACATCATCTAGCCCAAATACAGTTACAAAGGGGATTTTTGGGCCAAAGGCAATATGTTGATGAAGGATTCAGCAACCCAAATATCTACAATCTTAAAGCAGCTGGATCTCAAATACCTCACTCAGGGTGACTTCAAAGCCTCGCTTCGAGAACTTTTGGTAAACTCACCCAGCTATATCTTTTGCACTACATATATATATATATATATATCAATTATCTACTATGCTAATCATGCAGATTCTTCCATCTTAAATGCACAGACTCAGGTCTGGTTCATCTCTAATGCACAGGCCTCCAGTGCCTGGTCCATCTCTAATGCACGGACCCCCAGGTCTGGTCCATATCCAATGCACAGACTCATGGTCTGGTCCATCAAATGTACAGGCCTCATGGTCTGGTCCATCAAATGCACAGACCTCATGGTCTGGTCCATCTTAATGCACAGACCCCCAAGTCTGGTCCATCAAATGCACAGACCTCATGGTCTGGTCCATTTTAATGCACAGACCCCCAGGTCTGGTCCATCTTAATGCACAGACTCAGGTCTAGTCCATCAAATGTACAGGCCTTCTGGTCTGGTCCATCTTAATACACAGACCCTCTGGTCTGGTCTATTTTATTAACCCCTAAAGCCTTGTATTCATTACAAGTGTTGTAGCCTTGGTTCATCTAAATGTACAGACGACTAGGTCTGGTCCATTTTTCTCACCCTACCAACTTTTATAAAAACCCTGTCTTACATCAAGTACGCGTGACTCTTCAAAAATCCTAAACCTCAGCTCTGCATGGATCTCACAGAACTGAGGCTTGGGGGGGGGGGGAGTAACTGATGAGCCATAAAATGCGCCTCCAGAGCTAACAGACTTAGCAGAGCAACTACCTTCAGATCTGCCTTCAGAGCAGCTACTAGCAGAGTTGCCTATAGAGCAGCTACGAGCAGAGCTGCCTCCAGAGCAGCTACCAGTAGGCCTCCAGAGCAGAGCTGCCTCCAGAGCAGCTACCAGCAGAACGGCCTCCAGAGCAGAGCTGCCTCCAGAGCAGCTACCAGCAGAACTGCCTCCAGAGCAGCTACGAGCAGAGCTGCCTCCAGAGCAGCTACCAGTAGGCCTCCAGAGCAGAGCTGCCTCCAGAGCAGCTACCAGCAGAACGGCCTCCAGAGCAGCTACCAGCAGAATTGCCTCCAGAGCAGAGCTACTACTAACAGAGTTGAGCTGCCTCCAGAGCAGCTACCCAGCAGGCCTCCAAAGCAGGAGGAGTTCCGAACTGGTCACCGTCTTCCATAGACTTCCGACCTCAGAATAAGGAATATATCTTGGAGTGCAAGTCTTTCAGATAGGAAAGGAATCCTACCTCAATCAGGGAAGATTATCACATATCTTTTAAACCTTATCAAACAAGGAAAGGAATTCTATTCAATGTAGGAAACTGCTAAAATCAATGACTCTCAACCCTATAAATAAAGGGGGCAGGTACGCCTAAATAGGGGATCTCACATTGAATCTCAGATTCAATCACATACACAATCACTCTCTTTTCACATATTTCTTATATTCCCTCTTTACTGACTTGATCGTCGGAAGGTCCTCCTTCTCTTTTTTTGCAGGTCCTTCTTGCCGAATCACATCGAATCGACCGGTGCTGTTTTTTGCAGCATCAATAACCTATAATCTTGCCCAAGCCACCACCCAAATTGGCCAATGGCCTTGCATGCATTCCCTTCATCATGACCCTGCATCACCTCCATCAAATCAACCCCCACTAATCCCACTAAGGGCAGAGATGTACTCATACATATATGTATATATGTATAACCTATATGTATATAACCTACAATATATATAAATGCCCTACTTTACATCAGATTCTTTCTTTAGAGAATTCTGCAATTCCAAAAACTGTGTGTGTACGTGAGGTTGGTAGAGTGAGAGTGTAGTGAGAGAGAGGGGAAGGAAGCTTTGCATGCAAGGGAGCTTGAGGAAAGACTTGGCCATTTGAAGTGCAAGGGGGGACTTGAGTACTACGGTGCATGACCTGAGAAGGTTTTTGAGAGACTGAACTGAGCCAAAGAGAATAGATAGCCACTGTTGAAGGTAATACTCAAAATTATCTTCATTTTCTTGATTTTAAATTTTGAATTGTTTAGTGGATTTGCTACGGGTATAGACTGCATGCATGATTAAATCTTAATCCTAGGAATCATTCTGAATATATTGCATGGTTTAGAGGTGTCGGATAGGTCATGTAACCATGAAACCCGAAAGAAACCTCCATTGATGAAGCTTGAAAAACCAGGTCTGATTCGACCATAACCGTTTGGGATTTTGCATGTTGAGACCTAAAATAGACACTAAGGGGACCTCTAAAACCCACCTACTCGACCTTAGAACTCACCACAGCCCATCGAATTTGAAAATAAAGCCACGGGTCAAAAATACAATCTGTCAAAACAATCAGCCAAACTGAGATATAAGAAAATAGACTCAATCCTTATGATCCGTAGGTCACGAGGCAACAAATTTGGTGTAAAATGGTTGAGAAATGAGGATGCTAGATCGTGTTACAGGTCACGGCTATCGTTTTGAAAACAGAATGGTTTAGAGTGATTCGATGCTTAAAATCGATGTAAAGTGATGGATATAACATGCAGAAACCTGTTAGGATCGAAAACAGCAAGAAACTGTGTCTAAATCATCACGAAAATAGAAGCTAAAGATCTGCAGGTTTTTAGGGCATCATTGTGTGAGGTTTAGTGGGGAAGACAGAGTTGACTCGGCCGAGTTGACCGAGTCGAGATGAGTTGGGCCGAGCCAACTCGGACATGTGTCAAACAACGGACGTGCCACCGTTTAAATGAAACTGTGTCGTTTTATTAAACCGATTTTTTTATTAAGTAGGGCTGACGTCATCATGATGTCAGCAGTGTAACCAACCGGTCAGAACCAGACTGAACCGGACTGGTTCAATTACAAAGGGACTGAACCCTTTGGTCCAGTTTTGAACTTTTGAAATTTACAAACTGACCCCCACTGTTTAACAGAATTACACTATGGCCCTCATTTTGAAAATCTTATGCCATTATACCCCTGAAAAATTAATTAAAATAATAAAATAATTATTTAATTATTTTATTAAAAGGGGATAATTACCATATTGCCCCTAGACCTTAAACAAGTCAAACGAAGTCCGAATTTAATAATTGAATAGTGTAATCTTACTATTTCGGGCATTCCGGACTCAATGGTGGAGTCCGATTTGTGAAACCAAGTCCCAAAAAATACAGATATGTAAAGGGTAAATGACCGTACTGCCCCTAATGGCACATAGGGCCAAATTACACTGAAAGATAGTCCATTTTAACTATGTTGGACATTCCGGACTCAATGGTGAGGTCCGTAATAGCAAATAAAGTACCGAAAAATACAACATATGAAATTACCAAAATACCCCTGACACTGTATAAGGCCCAAATGAAGTCCGATTTAAAACGGAATTAATACCAGTAGTAGACCTGACACATGTGAGATTGTATACATGACTAAATGACGCATCCGAGACAGAAATTATGCGACGGCAAAATGACCGAAATACCCCTGATATACCCGAACCCAGATTTAAAAGCCGAGAGAGTCTAAATTGACTTTCTTTGACCTTCTGAACTTAATGGTTAGGTCCATATTATGAAAATCAGAACCGATAAATATGTGAAGACACTGAAACCCTAAGCCAAATGCTTAAGAGGTAAGACCTATGAACTAGCCACTATAAGTTAGTTCCATGAAACCCATCATAGGGTAGACTTACTCAGTCTAAGGTCATGAGTTGATAAATCTCTATGAATTGTTTTAGGCTTAAGGAGAAAAAGAGGAAGGCTCCGTTCATAGCTTCAAACTCAAATATTGAAGGTGAGTAACTTCTGACACTGTTTAGTTACTGCTCCTTGATCTGCTAAATTGTTTCGAATATCATATGTTTTAAATGCAATCGTTTTAAATGCATGCTTTTATCACCGATGACATGGTTTTTAGTTTCTCAAATGATTAACTATACTTCTGATTGATATGCTAGCATTCTGAATCGTTATTCTGTTTTGATCTATTGAGCTTGTCTTGGATTATTTGAACTATAAATTCCAACTGATTTAATTACCATGTGATTTAAGCAAAGATTGAACTCGAAACTCTTGCCTGGATATCTGTGTTACTCACTGGGCTTTTTAAAGCTCATTCCATTATTTTAATAATTTCAGGGAAACTCTCAGATAGACAAGTTTAGCAGGTCCAGGACTTAGGGGAAAAATGTTGGAGACCCCCAGATAAAATGATAACCCATTTTTGTGAATCTATACCATTTTTGTACTTTTTGTGTAACTGAACAGATTATAACCTTTTGTGGTGAAACTGTTTTGTAATCTTGATTAAGATAGGACTGACTATGATGTATCCTGAATGCTCTGCCAAGTATATATGTATGCATTCTCTTGTGAAAAATTCCGCTGCTTAAATTATATATGTCGAATGCATTATGCTTGGGATTTATATCGGAATGGCCTGTGGTTAGGATTACCGTCGGGGTTTTGCTTTCAAAAAAAAAAAAAAAACTGATAAAACCCGATGGGTGCCTAACTGGCCTTGTCACGTGCCCCAAATCCGCACAGGGTGGGTCTGGGGGATGTGACAGAGCCCCCACTGGTCAGAAAGTGTAGCATCATATAGTATAATCAAAACTGAACAGGACAGATCAGATAGGTCATGGAAAACAAAGTCAGATCATAAGTGGTCACATTATGACACTAGTATTTTAGAGCTCATGGCAAACAAGGCCTACTGGTTAAGAGACCCTTGGTTGTAGGTATATCATATAAAATATGATGTGGCTAAGCGATCCCCTATGAGGTGCATTATGCATAACATGATCCAACTAAAAGACCCTCGATGAGGTATAATAATTTACAAGAAGTCATATGAGATGGCATTCAAAATAGATATTGCAAAACTTTTAACTTAAAGCTATCCAGACTTCTAGAACATTTGTGCCGCAATAAAAAGCATATTAATGTTCAAATCACAGTCCTAGTATCATTATCAAAACATAATTATATTTAAGTAAGAAAGCGATTTACAAAAATACATTTTACATAATTGATGAGCCATAAAATGCGCCTCCAGAGCTAACAGACTTAGCAGAGCAACTACCTTCAGATCTGCCTTCAGAGCAGCTACTAGCAGAGCTGCCTACAGAGCAGCTATGAGCAGAGCTGCCTCCAGAGCAGCTACCAGTAGGCCTCCAGAGCAGAGCTGCCTCCAGAGCAGCTACCAGCAGAACGGCCTCCAGAGCAGAGCTGCCTCCAGAGCAGCTACCAGCAGAACTGCCTCCAGAGCAGCTACGAGCAGAGCTGCCTCCAGAGCAGCTACCAGTAGGCCTCCAGAGCAGAGCTGCCTCCAGAGCAGCTACCAGCAGAACGGCCTCCAGAGCAGAGCTGCCTCCAGAGCAGCTACCAGCAGAACTGCCTCCAGAGCAGCTACGAGCAGAGCTGCCTCTAGAGCAGCTACCAGTAGGCCTCCAGAGCAGAGCTGCCTCCAGAGCAGCTACCAGCAGAACGGCCTCCAGAGCAGAGCTGCCTCCAGAGCAGCTACCAGCAGAACTGCCTCCAGAGCAGAGCTACTACTAACAGAGTTGAGCTACCTCCAGAGCAGCTACCCAGCAGGCCTCCAAAGCAGGAGGAGTTCCAAACTGGTCACCGTCTTCCATAGACTTCCGACCTCAGAATAAGGAATATATCTTGGAGTGCAAGTCTTTCAGATAGGAAAGGAATCCTACCTCAATCAGGGAAGATTATCACATATCTTTTAAACCTTATCAAACAAGGAAAGGAATTCTATTCAATGTAGGAAACTGCTAAAATCAATGACTCTCAACCCTATAAATAAAGGGGGCAGGTACGCCTAAATAGGGGATCTCACATTGAATCTCAGATTCAATCACATACACAATCACTCTCTTTTCACATATTTCTTATATTCCCTCTTTACTGACTTGATCGTCGGACGGTCCTCCTTCTCTTTTTTTGCAGGTCCTTCTTGCCGAATCACATCGAATCGACCGGTGCTGTTTTTTGCAGCATCAGTTTGGCGCCGTCTGTGGGAACGACAGTCTACATGCTTCGTTCTCTACTACTAATATTGCTCCATAATGATTATTTGAATTCTCTCAAGTTCAATATAAATGCTAAACACGATTGAATCAGATTAAATCCTTGCATATCAACGTAGAAATCAAATTCTACAGATTACTTGCAAGATTATGTATATATAGATACCAATCTATGCATATGATGCTGCACTTTTTGACTCGCAACACGTGAGGGCTCCGTGACCTGTAGAACACTCAGAAAGATGATCAGAGGACCACCGGATTGGCTCCGGCGGTAGCTGCTCCGATGCTTAAGTGAGTAAGGGAATTGAAAGACTGTATTGAAAGTCAAAGAATGAGCATGAATTTGATAGCGTACCTCTAGGGTTTAATATATAGGCCAAAGCTTTCCTAAGTTGATTAGGATTCGACGCCATGAATATAGGGACATGATCATCGGAGATTGCAGTTACCTTGTGGGCATTGAGTCGTAGATGGAGATAATTATAAATGGTAGTTTCTGTATTGGAGACTGCTTCCTTATCCTCTGCCCGGAATCCGCTAAGGCGGAGATAATCACAAATGGTAGTTTCCGTATTGGAGACTGTTTCCCTATTCTCTGCTCGGAATCCGCTAAGGCGGTGACGAGATCTGAAGCTCTGGTCTGGACCCTGTGATCAGTTCTGGGTATATTTGTTTAGTCACTTCCGACCTTATGTGATGATCTGGATGTCATTGGCTGAGCGAGAGTCATGCTAGCTGAACATAAATCGGACTGTGGTCATACGTGTCAAGTGTTGATTGGCCTGTCTTTTTATGGTATATCAGTTACTCCCCCCCCAAGTCCTAGTTTGATGTAAGTAACTAGGGCTAAGAGAGTTATGTGTCTCGCTTTTTTGCCTTCCAAGACAATTGTTGGGGTGCCATTTATTGCGTAGTCGGCGATTAAGTCTTTTCAAGGTCACAATTACACTGGGCGGACAGTTGGTTTTCTCGAGGGCATCATTGTTCTGAACCGTCATGGCGTTTGGGCTTGGTGGGTCCCTTCTGATATCGTGTTTATAAATACGGGATGAGATTTTTGAAATGACCTTTCCCTCGACATTTTTACTGTGCTAGAAGATTTCATCCGCCATTGTTGGTTCGTGCGACCTTGAAGAATACAGATCCCCTAAGTGAAAACAGGTTCGACTGATTTTTCCCCCTCTCTTGCTTCTTTCTTCTTGAGTTTGAGAATAATGTCTGTTCCTTCGGAATCTCGAATTGTGAATGAGGGAGTAGGAGACCATTCTGAGATGGCTGGTCCGTCTGTTGTAGGAGATGTAGGTAACCCTGCTCTTGAAATTATTGAGGAGAGGCCTGTTGATCCTCCCCCTAGTCCAGGGGTTAGAATAGTTGATGCTTTCGAAGAGCCCCAAGACAGGGCCGGCGAGACCTCTGGCAGGTCTTCTCATAGAGAAGAGGGTGAGAGTGCCGTCACTCAAAGCCTCTTGGATGAATGGAGGGTGAAATTCGAATTTCCCCCAAATGTGACTTGCAGAGTTCCAGGACCCATGGACCGTCCCCAAGATGTTAAAGCCGGGGAGATTTGCGTTTTCCTTGCCTGGTTTGAAATGGGCTTAAGGCTTCCATTGCCGGATTTAGTCAGGCAATTCTTTTGCTGGTTCAAGCTCTGCCCTGCCGACCTGAATCTTAATAGCTGGCGGCATCTTCTAGGATTTATGGTGCTGGGACACCTGAACAAAGTGGACGTGTCTCTGGACTTGATCCGTAGCAATATGGATCTGAAGTTCAAGCAGGCAGAGGGCCTCTATTATCTGTCCTTCGAGAAGGGGTTCCGACCCCTGTCTTCCGTTCCTACTTCCAACAAGACGTGGAAGAAGTGGTACTTCTTCGTTGGAGGAGGATGGGAGCATAAGGACTTCCAGGCCGGAGAGACCTCGTCGTTTCCTTGTGTTACGGGCCATAGGGGTGAGACTTATTCTCTTGGGTTTGATTTAGCTTTGCCTATATCCTCAGAACTGACAAACTTGGTATTTTTCATTTCCTTTGTGCAGTCAAGAGTGCTCGGAAGAGGCCCAAGTTTACTAAGGCTCTGCAGGATCAGTACCGGGCTTTGCTTTCAACTTCTAACCGGGCTCATACTGTTATCGTCACTCCGGACCAAGTGATGGCCACCCGTAGCGCAGATTTTAAGAGGAGGCTAGCCTCGAGGTGGGAAGTGCCGAAGCCTCAAGTGGTGGGGGAGTCTTCCTCCCCAGCTGAGCCTGATGCTCCTTTAGAAGTGAAGAGGAGGAGATTGATCTCTGGTTCCCCTGAGCCCTCCCCTGCCGAGGCTGAGGAAGCCGAGCCTGCCATTCCTGTATCGGCTGTTCCTCCTGGTCCGAGCAAGAGGTCTAGGAAGGGGAAAGCTCTTGCCGCACCTTCTGAGCCATTTGTTGAGCCGGATTATCAAATTGCCAAGAAGGCATTTGATCAAATATGGGCTCAAGGCCCACATCGGTGCAGAGGGGATGATCCCTCCATATTGATGACTGAGATGATGACTCTCCAGATGAAGGTAACTTCTGAAGCCTTTCCCTGGCCTTTTGTTTGCTCATTTGTTTCACTCTAATTTATCTGTCTTGCTTTATACAGAGCATGCATAGTTTAGCTGCTCTGATGGTGACCCCCATGGGCCTTGAGGAGGCCGAGAAGCTGAGGACGGAGGTGAACGAGATGAGACTGGAGCTCGGAACAGCCCGTTCCAAAATTCAGTCTGCTGAAGAGGGTCTGGAGAAAGCTACCACCAGCCTTAAGGTAGCAGAGTCTAAGAGGGATATATTTGCTCAGACGGTTGAGAGGCTTGAGGCGGAGTTGGTTGGTCTCCGTAGTTCCATTGATCAGAGGGTTCAGGAGGCAGTTGGTCAAGCCAAAGCTGAGGCTGAGATGGAATTAAAAGAGGAAGTTGATCAGATGGGTGATGACCTGATCCTGCTAGGCTTTGAGAATTTCCGAACTAGATTCCAACTTCAGTTCCCGGACTTTGATGTGTCATCAATCGTTCCTCCTGAACCTATCTCATCTTGTCCTGATCCGGATAAGACTGCTGGGGCTCGTGCCCTTAATTTGGAAGAGGACGCAGGCCCCTCTGGGAAATCTTGAGGCTTTATAGGCTTTTGGTTCTTTTTTTGATGTAGTGAATATATTTTCCCTTTTGATCAATAAGATTGACTTTTCTTCAGATTCTGCTTGTATTTTTCCCTCTTGTGAATTTTGTTGCAAGTGTGGCTGCTCTGAACCCTTTGCATGTTAGATCAAACAGTTGCTTTCTAATCTTCAATACTTGTCATTGAATAGTGAATATAGATCTGCCTTATTAAAATAAGACGAGAAAGTAGATATAGCCAGATAGATAGAGCCTGACAGAGCGGGAGTGGATCTCTGTAGAGCCCTGAGATAGACTGCTCTGAATTAAGAGTCTGTGAGGTTAACTGAGCAGCTTGTGCTCGTTATTATGATGCTCGGTATGCTGAGTACTCGGGATTGGGATATATCCGATCTGCTTGGTCTTTGTTATGTGTCTTGACCCGTTATGAAATAGTTAAGACCAGTAGGTCTGAATCTTTGAATTGGGGGTATATTTACTTTAGACTTTGTTCCCCTCTTTATTGATTTGGGAGCTTAAGTACTGGACTGCGGTCTCTGTCTTGAGAATTCTGTACTCTGTCTCTTGGTATATTGAAGAGGCTTATTTAATGCACCGCTTAGTCATTCGACCGTCGTTTGGGTTTTCGAGGCCACTCTCTTTTTCACCGTTGCGACGGTTCAGTTGGGTGGCTTTTGGACTTCAAGGGTCTATATATATGGAAACGGGGCATACGGTTGCGCTCAACCCTTTTGCTCCCTGATTTGTTTGTGAGAGAAACCTCATATGCTGCCGGAGTTTCTCCCATTCGTCCGGAGATGATGGAAGATTCCTTGCCTGAGTTAGGAATAATGAGCCTGTGGCCGAGAGTTAACCTCCCCCTTTTTTCAGTCTCCAAGGAAGGATTGAAGGAGGCCCAAGTCTTCTTGTTTCCTCTGGCATCCGGTCGAGATTTCTCCGATTGGTGGTGGCCCCTCCCTGATTCAACCGAGGCCTGGAGTGTTGGTGATGAAGACGAAGGTGAGTTGCCTCCCCTTCCTCACGCTCTGTCAGAGACCCTTGCTCTAAGTGGCTGGGGTGAAACAGACGGTGTGAAGAAGAAGATTGAAGGTGGACTACCTTCCCCCCCATGTGTCTTGGCAGAGACCCTTGCTCTATTCTTCTGAGGAGTCATGCCGATTACAAAGGTGGAGAATGAAAAGGTCTCTTGGGGCCCACGGCCCCCATCATCCATTGGTCATGGGACCAGTGATAGTGATGATGAAATGGCCTGGGCACTACTTGATGCAGACTGGGGTTCAGGGTTTCTTCCTTTCAAATGGAGCCGATGAAGGCGATTTTGGAAGTTTTGGATCCTGTGCCCCTTTATCATCCCAGGAGAAGAGCCATTATGTTGCCAAACATAGCTTCTGTAATAGCTTCTGTAGTAGCTTCTGTAATAGCTTCTGTAATAGCTTCTGTAATAGTGTCTTTGTACTGATGTAAATCTTTTGAGTTATGAATAAAGTTGAATTTCTTCTTCCCAGATCTGATATTTTCTGTGAATATGCTCTTTTGAAGCTTAAGCGCCTTCTCATGCATTTCTGTTTGTTCTGAAATTAAATCAAAAAGCTTAGAAAAATGCCATAGTCGACGTACTTTACCTTTGGTTGAAACCACAGTACTGGTCTGTTTGGCAGATAAGCCAAATAATATAAGTATCAGATCCGAGGTGTTCCGATCTAGGAAACTTTAGTTGATAGATGCGCGGAACTTCTTGCCTTTGGATAGACTGGATCACAGAATCTGCTAATTGACGGTGGGACCAGGCTCGGAAGGCCTGTGTTATAAAGTAGTTTAGAGGCTCGGTAGGCCTGCATATTTTACGAGCCGGGTATTTAAGATCTGTATAGGCATGGACTAGACTCTGAAGGTCTGTGCACTGATAGATGGACCCGTGGAACACTCGTACCTTATGGACCAGGCTCTGTAGGCCCTGTGCGATTAAAGGATGGACCAAGTCATAAGCTTGTGCATTATAATGAGACCAGGCTCTGAAGGCCTGTGCATTAATATATGGACCAAGTCATAAGACTCGTGCATTAATAGATGGACAGGCTCTGAAGGCCTGTGCATTAATATATGGACCAAGTCATAAGACTCGTGCATTAATAGATGGACCAGGCTCTGGAGGCCTGTGCATTAATAGATGGACCAGGCTCTGGAGGCCTGTGCATTAATAGATGGACCAGGCTTTGGAGGCCTGTGCATTAATAGATGGACCAAGTTATAAGACTTGTGCATTAATAGATGGACCAGGCTCTGAAGGCCTGTGCATTAATATATGGACCAAGTCATAAGACTCGTGCATTAATAGATGGACCAGGCTCTGGAGGCCTGTGCATTAATAGATGGACCAGGCTCTGGAGGCCTGTGCATTAATAGATGGACCAGGCTCTGGAGGCCTGTGCATTAATAGATGGACCAAGTCATAAGACTTGTGCATTAATAGATGGACCAGGCTCTGGAGGCCTGTGCATTAATAGATGGACCAGGCTCTGGAGGCTTGTGCATTAATAGATGGACCAAGTCATAAGACTTGTGCATTAATAGATGGACCAGGCTCTGGAGGCCTGTGCATTAATAGATGGACCAAGTCATAAGACTTGTGCATTAATAGACGGACCAGGCTCTAGAGGCCTGTGCATTAATAGATGGACCAGGCTCTGGAGGCCTGTGCATTAATAGATGGACCAGGCTCTAGAGGCCTGTGCATTAATAGATGAACAGTTTTAAGGAAGTAAAAGAAAAAATTTTTATTGATAATACTTCCGCAAGTGTTCTACGTTCCATGGCCTAGGAACAGGTTTCCCAGTCGTGTCTTCAAGCCAGTAAGTGGTAGGTCGAACGACCTTCGTCACTTTGTAGGGGCCTTCCCAATTTGGTGACAACTTTCCCATGGTGGGATCCTTGGTGTTCTGAAAGACTCTTCTTAAGACGAAGTCTCCAACTTGAAAGCTGACTGTCTTGAGTCCTATCCTGGATTTATTGACCATTCTTTGTTAGTAGGCTTCCATCCTGATGCTAGCCTGATCCCTTCTCTCTTCGAGCAAATCTAAGTTCTCCATCAGCTGCTGATCATTGGATTCTTGCTCAAAGGCCTCAGTCCTCAGAGTTGGCATACCGATTTCAACCGGAATTACTGCTTCTATCCCATAGGCTAATGAGAAGGGTGTTTCGGAGGTGGGAGTTCTTCTGGTTGTACGGTAGGCCCAAAGGACTCCTGGGAGCTCTTCTGCCCACCTTCCTTTGGCTTGCTCCAACCTTTTCTTTAACCCATCAAGGATTGTTCGGTTGGTGACCTCTGCCTGCCCATTTGCTTGTGGATGGCCTGGAGAGGCAAAGTGCTGCCTGATGTTGAGATTTTCGCAGAATGCCTTGAAGCCTTTACCAGTAAATTGTGTCCCATTATCCGAGATAATTACATGTGGTATGCCAAATCTGCAGACAATGTTCTTCCAGGTGAAGTTTTCGACTTCCTTCTCTGTAATATGCGTTAAAGGCTCAGCTTCGGCCCATTTAGAGAAGTAGTCGATAGCCACCAGGAGGTACTTCCTGTTTGGAGGTGCTCGTGGTAACGGGCCCACAATGTCCATTCCCCATTGAGCAAAGGGCCAGGGGCTAGGAATCGGGATGAGCTCGTGCTGAGGCTGGTGTTGGTACGAGGCGAATCTCTGACATTTGTCACACTTCCGAACATATTCTTTAGCCTGTTTCAGCATGCCGGGCCAGTAGTAGCCCTGTGATAGAGCTCGGTGGGCTATAGTTCTGCCCCTATTGTGATTCCCGCAAATTCCCTCGTGAATTTCAGCCAAAACATATTGTGACTCGTCTGGAGCCAAACATTTTAACAGAGGTTGAGAATATGACCTCCTGTAAAGTTTGTTGTTCAAGATCAGGTACCGAGCCGCTCTGATTCGGATTCTCCTGGCTTTGTTTTTATCCTCTGGGAGGAGCCCGAATCTTAGATACTAGAGGATTGGGGTCATCCAGCTCTGGGACTGTTCATCAACTTGAGCAACTGATGCTCCCTCAATGTTGGATCCTGGCTGAAAAGAAATTTTAACGGTGGAGTCTGTTTCAGACTTGAGGCGGGAGGCCATGTTAGCCAGAGCATCTGCTCTGCAGTTTTGACTTCTCTCAATCTTCTGGATAGTGAAAGTCTGGAAAGAATGCTTTAAATGGTTCACCAGTTCGGAGTACCGAAGCATCTTGTCATCCTTAATGGCAAACTCTCCCAAAACTTGGCTTACTACCAGTTGGGAGTCAGAGAAGACATCGAGGTTCTGAGCCTCGCATTCTAGGGCAAGCTTCATCCCTAAGATTAGGGCCTCATATTCAGCTTCATTATTAGAAGCTTTAAATCCCAGGCTGACTGCTTTTTCTGATGTAAGTCCATCAGGGGACTGTAGTACCAGTCCTACCCCTGATCCTTGATCGGTTGACGATCCATCAATATACAGCAGCCAGGTTCCTGTAGTTTCGGCGATTTGTGCTTCATTCTGCAGTGCCGGGGTGAACTCGGCTACAAAGTCAGCTAAGGCCTGCCCTTTAATGGAGTTTCGGGGTACATATGCTATGTCAAACTCCCCTAGCTCCACAGACCACTTGACCAATCTTCCCGATACCTCGGGTTTCCTCAGTATTGACTTTAAAGGATAGGCAGTTGGAATCTCAATTGGATGGGCCTGGAAGTAAGGTCGAAGCTTCCGGGCTGATATGACCAAGGCATAGGCCAGCTTCTCTACTTCTGGGTACCTTTTCTCCGTGTCAAGTAGTGCCCTACTGACGTAGAATATAGGCCTCTGTACTCCTTTGTCCTGTCTGATTAGTGCGGAACTGACCGCGTTCTCAGAGACTGCTAGGTACAGGAGCAACTTTTCCCCTTGTACAGGTTTTGACAGGAGCTCTGGAGAGGCTAGGTACTCCTTTAGTTCTTGGAAGGAAAGCTCGCATTCTTCTGTCCATTGCAAGGCCTTGCTGCCCTTCAGAGCTTTAAAGAAAGGTAGGCAGCGATCGGTGGACTTGGATATGAATCTGCTCAATGCGGCGACTCTGCCGTTTAGTGCCTGAATCTCCTTTCTGGTCCTTGGCGACTTCAGTCCAATCAGGGCTTGGATCTGAGTGGGATCTGCTTCGATACCTCTTTGAGAGACGATGTACCCCAAGAATTTTCCCTTCGTAACTCCGAAGGTACATTTCGAGGGGTTGAGCTTCATCTTGTGCTGTCTGAGGATATCAAAGGTCTGGGCTAAGTGCTGGAGGTGGCTGCCTTTTTGGAGGCTTTTTACCAGCATGTCGTCGATGTATACCTCCATGGTGCTGCCAAGCAGTGGGCTGAACATCTTGTTCACCAACCGTTGGTAAGTGGCTCCAGCATTCTTTAAACTGAAAGGCATCACTCTGTAGCAGTAGAGTCCTCTTTCGGTTATGAAGGCGGTCTTTTCCTGATCTGGAGGGTACATCTGGATCTGGTTGTATCCAGAGTAGGCGTCCATGAAACTCATAAGCTCATGCCCTGCAGTGGCGTCAACCAGTTGATCTATTCTCGGTAGTGGAAAGCTGTCCTTGGGGCATGCTTTGTTGAGGTCTGTATAGTCAACACAGACTCTCCACTTTCCGTTCTTCTTCTTGACGAGCACAGTGTTGGCTAACCACTCGGGATAGAAAACTTCCCGTATCATCCTGGCGTCCAGCAGCCTCTGGACTTCTTCGTTTATAACCCGATGCCGTTCGGGAGCGATCGGTCTTCTCTTCTGTCTGACCGGGGGGTGATCTGGATCTACCATCAGTTTGTGAGTTATCAGATTAGGATCTATTCCCTCCATGTCCCTAGTTTCCCAAGCAAAGATAGAGAGGTTGTTCTTTAGAAACTTGACTATCTTTTCCTGCTCGGCGGGCGTAAGGTCTGGGCCGATGTACAAATAACGCCCCTCTGTTTCTGAACTGACCAGTATCTTGATGGGCTCGCCAACAGGCTTGGCTCGGCTATCTCGTCCCCTTGGGCTCAGGGGCTCTTCAACGCCGGATGGGCAATCTTCCACCTCGGGAGTGTGAGTGAAAACCGGATCTGCACAGTCCCGAGTGTACTGTAATTGCTATTTTGGAGCTGTCTCCTTGAGGGCAATAGCGTGACATTCTCGTGAGGTTGGCTGACATCCCCGGACCGAGTGCACGCTCTGATTGTGGACGTACTTCAGACACTGATGAAGGGTCGAAGTGACCGCCCCTATCTAGTGTAACCAGGGTCTCCCGATGATGACGTTATATGGAGACTTCATGTTCAACACCATGTACTCAGAGATGGTGGTCTTCTGCCCTTCACCTTCCCCAATAGTGGTAGGAAGGTCAACTCTCCCCAAGGGGGTGCTGAGGCTGCCATCAAAAGCTGCCATTACGGCAGTGGTGGGCTTGACGCTGTCCTGGTCTATGCCCATCCGCTTAAGCGGTTCATAGAATAGAATGTTGACTGAGCTGCCAGTGTCGACTAGGACTCTTCTAGTTTCGAAGTTGGCGATTCTGAGGGTGATAACAAGGGCATCACTGTGAGGGCAGTGTACCCCTACTAGATCTTGCTCGGTGAACTGGATCTCTGGCCCTGGCTTGAGCCTCTTTTCGACGTTGGAGACCTGCAAGATGTTTGGGGCGGTTCTGGCCTCCCGAGCATATCTTTTTCTTGCCCTGTTGGACATTCCTGTAACAGGGGAGTCAGCATGGAGGACGTAGATAACATGGTTGTTCTGCCTCTGAGGCTCGTTTCGTCCTTCCCGCTGCTCTTGCCTCTGTTCGGGCCTCTGATCTGGCCGCTGCTGAGGCTTGTCTTCTTGGGGGTTCTGCCTTCCATCTTGTTTGACGAACTCCCGAAGACGTCCCTTCTTTATGAGCTGTTCTATCTCATGTCGGAGGGTCCTGCAAGTGTTAATAGTATGCCCATGATCTTTATGGAAATTGCAGTACTTACTTTGGTCCCGCAGGCTGGGATCTCTTTTGATCGGCTCTGGCCACCTCAGGTTCTCCCGATCTCGGATCTGCCGGAGTACCTGGTTCGGAGTAGTGTTCAAAGGCGTGAAGTTGGTGAACTCCCTTGGTGCGGAGTTGTACACCGCTCTGGGAGCTGTTTTCTTCTCTGGGCTCCTGACCCTCTTTTTGTTGGAGTCTCTTCTGTGATCCTCCTTCTTATGGTCCTCCTGCTTCGGATTATCCCTCTGGGTCTGATCCTTGCCCTTCTGGGCTGAGTGGTGGGCTTCTTCTAGGTTGATGTATTTTTTGGCCCGATCCATCAATGCTGCCATATCGGCCGGGGGGCTCTTTGTCAGCGAATCTCTGAAGCCACCTTGGGCAAGCCCGGCAGTAAGGGCCGCAACAAGGAACTTCGACCTGCAATCCGTGATCTCAGTAAGCTCGGTGTTGAAACGGGCAATGTAGGCCCGGAGGGATTCTTCCCTGGTCTGCTTAACATTCAGCAGGAATTCTGGCCCCCTTCTGAGCCTTCTGCTGGTCATAAATCTATCCAAGAACTGTCTACCGAGCTCATAAAAGCTGGCAACTGAGTTCGGAGGGAGGTTGTGGAACCACTTCAGAGCTGTTCCCTTCAAGCTGGTGATGAACGTTCGGCACATGAAAGCATCTGAAGCTCCGTGAAGGGCCATCGTATGCTGATAATGAGATAGGTGATCCCCTGGATCTCCAGATCCGTCATAGAGAGTGAATTTGGGCACCACGAACTTTCTAGGCCTCTCTTCGGACATGATGGCGAAGGTGAACGGTGTGGCTAGTCTTCCGAGCAGCCTGGCCAGTTCGTCTTGCTCTGGAGGGTTCTGAGGTCCTCTTAAGCCGATTGTCCGGTCCATAGACTCGGCAATCTCCTCTACCCTTCGCGGGTCTCTGAGTCTGACATCTTGTGAACCCTGCCTGACAGCCTCAGCTTCAGGGTAATAGGGTGGAGTGCGCCCTTCGGATGGAGGAGGGATCCGAACTGGTGGGACTGGCGCTGCATGATAAGGTTCCTGTGGTGCCGGGGGTGCTCCCGAAACCCTCGGAGTTGGGGCTCGAGTAGTGCTCCGGTAATGCACGTCGGGGACAAAAGCGGATGTTTCCCAGCCAGGAACTGTTGATGGCTGTGGATCTCGGCCATCGTGAGCAACGCCTGAAGGGTGCTCAGGCTGGTTAGTAGGGGCCTGCCCACGAAGTTCTTCATTCCCCGTGGCAACCGGGGGTTGCGTTCCTGCAACGAAGTTGGCCGGCGGGCTAGGAGAAGCCGCCGCTTGGTTCTGCGTGAGCATGGCCAGCGTTCTAGTAATGGCTAGCAACTGCTCCTGCACCAGGTCATTGTGTCATTTTATTGCTTCGATCTCTTGTCGCATAGGGTTGGCCGCTGGTCCTCTTGTGCGTGGAGCAGGCGGCTGACGCTGAGCGTTTTGCGAACTCTGAGTATTCTGTCGGGGTCGGAGATTTGGTGCCATGGTTTTCCGGTGGGGAGAAAGATGAGTTTAAAGCACGTAGAGATTAGTTAGATTCCCACAGACGGCGCCAAACTGATGCTGCACTTTTTGACTCGCAACACGTGAGGGCTCCGTGACCTGTAGAACACTCAGAAAGATGATCAGAGGACCACCGGATTGGCTCCGGCGGTAGCCGCTCCGATGCTTAAGTGAGTAAGGGAATTGAAAGACTGTATTGAAAGTCAAAGAATGAGCATGAATTTGATAGCGTACCTCTAGGGTTTAATATATAGGCCGAAGCTTTCCTAAGTTGATTAGGATTCGACGCCATGAATATAGGGATATGATCATCGGAGATTGCAGTTACCTTGTGGGCATTGAGTCGTAGATGGAGATAATCATAAATGGTAGTTTCCGTATTGGAGACTGCTTCCTTATCCTCTGCCCGGAATCCGCTAAGGCGGAGATAATCACAAATGGTAGTTTCCGTATTGGAGACTGTTTCCCTATTCTCTGCTCGGAATCCGCTAAGGCGGTGACGAGATCTGAAGCTCTGGTCTGGACCCTGTGATCAGTTCTGGGTATATTTGTTTGGTCACTTCCGACCTTATGTGATGATCTGGATGTCATTGGCTGAGCGAGAGTCATGCTAGCTGAACATAAATCGGACTGTGGTCATACGTGTCAAGTGTTGATTGGCCTGTCTTTTTATGGTATATCAGCATATAATCTAAAGATCTTTTTATATATATATACATATAACTGTATGTATATTCATACGCGTCACGATCAAATCAGTATAATATATATACTGATCAAGCTATTGATCTATGATTTTTTAGCATATCAAATCACTACATGTGATTTAATTTTTTATTATTTTTTGGAGCAGAAGCAACCTTAATCTAACTTCTTAATATTATTTCAGGCAACAAATAAGAATTATTTTACATTCTTTTTACCATTGAAAGTTCTTGACTGAATTATTCAATTTTTTATTATTCTACACTTGCAAGATTATATATATACATATATATATATATAATCTCACTATCTTTTTGTGTCCGTATATATATACACACATCAATATGAGCATCCATCTCGAGATCTGCATCAATCTCAAAATTTTTTGAATAAAATATGAGATTTGTTTGAATTCAGGAGGATCATTATTTCAATGTTGAATTTGAATGCTTTTGTGAAAAGCATGTTAGACTCTTTATTGCATCCCTATCTCTTTATGCCTGCATCCACTGTTTATTATTTCAATTCTCTGAACTATTTTGACTCTAAAAAAGCGTGAAAAATTCCAAAAACCATGTTTGACAATATATATATATATATCTGTTGCAATTTATTCCTGTTGAGAACAGGATCTATTGACTGGCTTGCTACTACAGAGATTATTACAGTTTCGGCTCATCCAATATATATATAATCTCATCATCTTTTTGTATACATATACAATCTCAAGATCAAATCAGTAGATACAATCTGTACACTGATCAAGTCAGAAACCACTGACATATAGTTTCTCAACATATAAAATCATTACACATGATTTAATTTTTTATTTTTAGGTGCATGAAAAGAAGCACCCATAAATCTAACCTAACCTATTTTAGTCTTATTTCAAAGAAAACTTGTCACTTTTTCTTTTGCAGAGTTTTGCACTCCCCTCCTCTTTGTAGCCGGCTACGAAGAGAGATAGAGCTAGTGACAGAGAGAAACAAAACTCTCTCGAGTTAAATCAGGAAGATCAAATGGTAATAAGCTTGAGAATAGATGGCGGTGCTGGTACCCGAGGCAACAGATTTGCTCTCGGCTTCAGTTTCACTTCTTCATCCAATTTCTTGCCTCTGCACCTTTATGGTGGTTTTACATATACTTGATACAGACATCAACCACTTATCCATAATTTTTATGGCATCTAACAATTACATGTGTTTTGAATTTTTTATTACAATTACTTTTTGGTGCAAAAAATAAAAAATAAAAAGAAAAAGTAATTATAGGGAAGAGAAAAACTGTTGAGAGTTGCCGGGACAAGGCTCTCTTCTCTGTCATAGCAGTCAGCCCAGACATCATCGGCCTTCATTCCTAAGAATCCAATCAATGGTGGAGATTCACCGTCCGATGGCCGCCCAGACCCAAAAACATCAACCTTAGCCGTGATCGTGCATTCTTGGCGCTTACGTCTCAACTTTCAACCGCCATCACTCCATCGCAACAGGTTAGGGTCCTCATCATCGCAGAACTCAACTACCAACCTGATCATCAAATATACAGAAATAAGAGACGAAACAGATTCCGTCATCGTCGAAAACCTTGCGTCTTCCGACAGCTTCTCTCAATTATTGATTCTCATAGCGCTCTATCTTCGCATTGGGCACAGATCGATTGTTCATAGTGCATCACTAGAATCTTCCATCGCCCACTAATCACCCCTGGATTATCGTCAGTCATCGCTATATCATCTTTGCTGTGATGCGAACTTTCAGTTCAGTTTGGAGATATTTGCTACAAGGAGTTCTGGAACAAAGCTTTAAAAGCAATGTTATAAAAAAAAAAAGCTGTATCTTGGGAAAGACAAGGGAAACTTACATCAACTAAAAGGCAATCAAGTGGTGTATTTCAGCTGTCATTCACTAAGCCAAGCAGTGAGCCGAGCCAAGCCGTGAAAACCAGCAAACTGATTTCAGACCCAAGCGTACCCAGTTCAAACCCAGCAACTTTCTCACTGTAGACCAGTGCAGAAATCACTCCAGAAAATTTTAGAATTCACCACCATGCCGAGTCATTGGAACTCTTCTTGTATCAACCTTACCCGACAACACAGTCGATTTGTTCCTCGCAATGGGTCTTCCGATCTGGGTTTTAAAGAGAGCTAAAAGGCAACAATATTTCCATCAATGTTCACCAGCAAACTAGACAGAATGGTGGCTCTGAAGCAGTCTCGAACCCATGTGGCCATGTTCAGGGGTTTGGGTCGCTACGGTTCGTGTCACCCCATATATTCTCCATTACTACTCCGATCACAAAGAACTTGTGCTTGACTTATCCGTCCTCTTAGCATCTCTTCTTATGAGGATTATGTGCTCTGTTTTAAAAGTTATGATGGCTGAGACTACCATTATTACTGCTAAAACTCTTGCTTGCTTTCTCTTCATGAATTGAGCACTGATTAGTGCTCTGTTTTGCATCTGGTCGAGAGAGGGAAACAACAAAGAGAAAGGAAGGTGCAAGGGCTATATAGCCAGAGTTTCTCACGCTTCTTTTAAGGAATATCAGGCAGAGAGCACCAGATCTATTATGAGGAGTTTGCAGTCAGATTTCTTTCAATATGAGGAGAGTGATTCCCCCAGTTGACCTTCATGTGGGTCTTCTGCGTTTCAACGCTTGGGGCACTCACCTCTGTTATAACAACTACAACAAATGGAGGTGAAGTCAAGGCCTTACACCTCCGCACTGGTACAAGAGACTTTTCCATTAATGGCGACCAGCTTCGGGTTCATCATTCGAAGTTTGCCATAGCCGCTTTGTAGTACCTGGAGTCTCTGTGTGATGCCCATCCAGAGCTCTCCGATTGGTACAACACCTTATTAGATCTGTATCAGAAAGATCCTTGTCCACACTAGACTTGCTCCTTTGCTTATGGTGATGCAGAATTCGTTGGTTCCTTCAATGAAAAACAAAAATCAAATTCAAAGATCGCCTCATCAATGGCGGTTGATACGACACTTCTACCATCTCTAAAGCTAGCTTCGGGAGATCGGCGAAGAATACACCGAAAAGTTGTATACGGCATTTTGTTCTGATCTAAGCGGATAGAACCTTCCACTGAGTTCCAAGTTTATGGAACCCGTCTTTAAGCACTCATGCTTTGGGACATATACTGTTCAAAGCTGGTTGCAAACTTGGATGATCATGGCAATAAAGTGGAAGAGATGCTTTTGATTCCTATGGTTCGTCAGTTTATCAGCAATCAACAAACCCTGTTACAATGATTAATCAGGCTCATAGTGCTAATGTTTCCCAGCCTGATACTTCCATGCTTCTGGTTACTAAAAAGGTGGTTTCAGAGCTTCTGAATCAGGTTCTGAAACATAGGCTAGTGCAGCTCAGGTTTGCTTTGGTCTCACAGTAATTTTTGATTTTCTTCTAACAATTTTTAGTAACAGTAATGGAGATTACTCTCTTCTCCTCATCTTCGCTATTCACTGACGAGGATGGCAACTCTAATGATGAAGAAACGACTAAGACGCATCAGAGCTAGTGAAAAGCAGTCTTATATGCCATATTTCATCAACTTTTCTCTCTTTTACTGGCATTTGTTGTCCCTAGTCAATGTCTGTTTATGGCTCTTCAGCCTAAGAGAAATACATGACAGGACTCAATCGCCGTACTTGCCATGGCCTGGACAACCCGAACAGCACGCCTGCATGCAGCTTGCCTTTCTGATTGTCAGCTCAGTCGCTCACAAGCCTTCTGCAACATTTGGAAGATTCTGCACAGGATTTTCCACTATGAAAACTAGTATAGTTTCAGAGGATCCCCGCCCACGAATATCTACTCCACAAAGCTGGCACATCATCTAGCCCAAATACAGTTACAGAGGGGATTTTTGGGCCAAAGGCAATATGTTGATGAAGGATTCAGCAACCCAAATATCTACAATCTTAAAGCAGCTGGATCTCAAATACCTCACTCAGGGTGACTTCAAAGCCTCGCTTCGAGAACTTTTGGCAAACTCACCCAGCTATATCTTTTGCACTACATATATATATATATATATATCAATTATCTACTATGCTAATCATGCAGATTCTTCCATCTTAAATGCACAGACTCAGGTTTGGTTCATCTCTAATGCACAGGCCTCCAGTGCCTGGTCCATCTCTAATGCACGGACCCCCAGGTCTGGTCCATATCCAATGCACAGACTCATGGTCTGGTCCATCAAATGTACATGCCTCATGGTCTGGTCCATCAAATGCACAGACCTCATGGTCTGGTCCATCTTAATGCACAAACCCCCAAGTCTGGTCCATCAAATGCACAGACCTCATGGTCTGGTCCATCTTAATGCACAGACCCCCAGGTCTGGTCCATCTTAATGCACAGACTCAGGTCTGGTCCATCAAATGTACAGGCCTTCTGGTCTGGTCCATCTTAATACACAGACCCTCTGGTCTGGTCTATTTTATTAACCTCTAAAGCCTTGTATTCATTACAAGTGTTGTAGCCTTGGTTCATCTAAATGTACAGACCACTAGGTCTGGTCCATTTTTCTCACCCTACCAACTTTTATAAAAACCCTGTCTTACATCAAGTACGCGTGACTCTTCAAAAATCCTAAACCTCAGCTCTGCATGGATCTCACAGAACTGAGGCTTGGGGGGGGGGGGAGTAACTGATGAGCCATAAAATGCGCCTCCAAAGCTAACAGACTTAGCAGAGCAACTACCTTCAGATCTGCCTTCAGAGCAGCTACTAGCAGAGCTGCCTACAGAGCAGCTACGAGCAGAGCTGCCTCCAGAGCAGCTACCAGTAGGCCTCCAGAGCAGAGCTGCCTCCAGAGCAGCTACCAGCAGAACGGCCTCCAGAGCAGAGCTGCCTCCAGAGCAGCTACCAGCAGAACTGCCTCCAGAGCAGCTACGAGCAGAGCTGCCTCCAGAGCAGCTACCAGCAGAACGGCCTCCAGAGCAGAGCTGCCTCCAGAGCAGCTACCAGCAGAACTGCCTCCAGAGCAGCTACGAGCAGAGCTGCCTCCCGAGCAGCTACCAGTAGGCCTCTAGAGCAGAGCTGCCTCCAGAGCAGCTACCAGCAGAACGGCCTCCAGAGCAGAGCTGCCTCCAGAGCAGCTACCAGCAGAACTGCCTCCAGAGCAGAGCTACTACTAACAGAGTTGAGCTGCCTCCAGAGCAGCTACCCAGCAGGCCTCCAAAGCAGGAGGAGTTCCGAACTGGTCACCGTCTTCCATAGACTTCCGACCTCAGAATAAGGAATATATCTTGGAGTGCAAGTCTTTCAGATAGGAAAGGAATCCTACCTCAATCAGGGAAGATTATCACATATCTTTTAAACCTTATCAAACAAGGAAAGGAATTCTATTCAATGTAGGAAACTGCTAAAATCAATGACTCTCAACCCTATAAATAAAGGGGGCAGGTACGCCTAAATAGGGGATCTCACATTGAATCTCAGATTCAATCACATACACAATCACTCTCTTTTCACATATTTCTTATATTCCTTCTTTACTGACTTGATCGTCGGAGGGTCCTCCTTCTCTTTTTTTGCAGGTCCTTCT
This sequence comes from Nyssa sinensis, assembly GCA_008638375.1. Classification (NCBI taxonomy): domain Eukaryota; kingdom Viridiplantae; phylum Streptophyta; class Magnoliopsida; order Cornales; family Nyssaceae; genus Nyssa; species Nyssa sinensis. Next base: position 33,770,500 of record CM018034.1, read on the forward strand.
TGCCGAATCACATCGAATTGACCGGTGCTGTTTTTTGTAGCATCAATAATAATACAAGTTCAAGGTACAAGGTTTCTCACTTGAAGTCTAGACCACAACAAAATATTTCATTTAAGATATACTTTAGTTCTCAGGTCTTATATCAATGATTAGTCACATATTAATCACCAATTTGAGGTACATTTGGTCTAGATTACTATCTTTGATGCCTTATTACCTTAAATAGACTCCACCATTGAGTCTAGAAGGCACGAAAACCTTTAGAATAGTCTCTTCTTATTTTTTTATTCTCTTGTGATAGCTCACTTAAGTTTAGGGACGTTTGTCATTTTATGATATGTTTTGAAGTTCTGTTTTTCCCAAACGAACATCACCATTAGGTTCGGAGCATTGAAGATACTAAACTAAGCCTCTTTCAGATCTTAATTAGCCTTCTAGACTTCACCATTAGGTTCAGAAAGTCCAAAAATGTTGGGTATGCCTTTTTTTATGTCTTTATAGTTAGTTTGGTCATCCATATATCAGTACGGGTAGTTTGGAAATTACCCATTTTTACGTATTTGTATTTTTGATACCTCGTTTGATGAAACTAGCCGTACCGTTGAGTTCGGGATGTAAAAAAATGATATGGTAGGTACCCTTATGGGCATTGGGGTTCATTTGGTAGCTTAATTAACTATTTATAACACATTTAGAATTAGTCTAGTTTGTCTGATCATATATTTTAGGGTCTAATTTGCCCAATAAAACTCTGCTATTGAGTCCAAAATGCCAAAAAAATGTTGAAAATATCGCTTATTACATTTCAATTGGCCTTTGTTACACTAGTTTCAGGCCTAGGGGTAAAATGGTAATATTACCCAAGCTTTTAGGGTAATTAAATAATTATTAATTATTTTCTATGGGCCTAATTATAATTTTTCTAACAATTTGGGGCCAAAATATAAATATTAAGAGTTACGGTTCATCTTTATAGGTCAAACCTATTCGTTCAACTAATAGAACAATGAACCAGTCCAAATCCTTCGCAAACTAACTAGTTTGGTGCTATTTCAAGCGAACTAGGGCAAAGTCCTTGAAAATCGACCGGTTTGGTCTGGTCCGTGAGATCAGCATAGCATCATTAGGGCATCATCAAAATGATGCTGTTTATTTCTTATTTCATTAAACTATTACATGTCAAAATGACACAATTTTGGAATTGGTACATAACGCTAATAGGACATCGTCTCACTTAAGTTATAACCCATTTTTACGCAGGTTGGCTTGAACCGTCGACAAACCCGACCCAACCCGATAGCACTGTTCATCTGTAACCCTAGCATCTTTTAGTTACAATCGATTTCTGCATGTCCAATAAATGTTTTGGTGTTTGTTTGGGAAATTAAATCGAGCTTAAAAGCTTTGTTCAAGCTTTCATGGTAGTCATTGTGTGAGGTTAGGTTCAGGTTCATTTCAAAGCCATTTCATGTCTAATTTGTTGCAAAATGATCCTTGGATCATGTTTTAGCTTAGGTCTCAGTGTGATTCTAACCTAGAAAGGGGGTTGAATAGGTATGTACAATTTTTCAATATTTTCAAATCTTCAACCACAACACTAACAACTACTTCAAATAGCAAAGTATGAGAATTACAACTCCAATTAATGTTCAATAGTTATCTACAATTCAATTAATTCTCACAAGCCATTCAATTAAGCAATCAAGTAGTGTTAATCAATACATACCATTTAACATAACCCTACTGATTCACTAGTCCAATTTTAGTATCAATTTCACAATTGAACTCAAAATTCAACTAAGTGATCAATCAACAATAATTCAAATTACAATTCAATTTGCTCAAACAAGATTTTCAATTATCAACTTCATATTCAATGACCATAGTCATGAAAACCTAATTATCAAGTTAATAGAAGCAATTAAGTCTAGAAAATAAGGAATTATAAAGACGAAGATAATAGAGAATGCAAACCAAAATGATGATGAAGAAACCACCTCGAAATACTATCCTCAGTGGAAAACTCCGGAGTTGGCCATGCTCGAGGAAGAAATTCACTATGATCGAGATTGAATTACACGTAAACAATACTTGGTCTTAGTACCTCAAGCACCATTCTACGCCTTCACGCTGTTAACCTCCCTTGAATGTACAAGCTCTTCATAAATGAAATCTTCATAGAACCAATCCTCTTCTTGGTCTCGGAATCCTCTAATCAGGCCACTCCACAATTTTGAATCCATACAATCTCGGTATCTACCGATTGCCAATATCAAATCTTCAAGTTTGAACTTATCTCTTTTCAATGGTGAGAACCAATGGAATTGGGGCTCTTTGTGATAATTTGGATCATGTGAAATTGATCTAAATCAATGGATGAATTGAATAGAGAAATGCATGATATACAATACACGTTGTTTACTCATAGAAGCTCTTAGATCTATCAAATACAAAACTCTCACAAGGATGAACTTTCTCTCACTCTATTCTTTCACCCTTAAAACTAATTTTTTTGTCAATTTATATGCCTAAGATCAGATCTCAAATGAAGCTTGAAAATAGAAAATTTTCTATTTTTACGCAGTGCTCGTTCGAACAAGGGATGCTTATTCCAATGAACAACTGATTTGTTCGAACAAATAAGGAATGAACATCAAAAGAGCAAAGATCAGAAGTTGTAGTTCTTCATCTGATTCAGACCTATTAAATGAATGAGAATGAGCAAATGAACCTCTTCGTTGTTCGTCCGATTGAGCCAGTAGGTTCGTTCGAACGAGCAACAGAAAGTTGCTCATTCTTCTTTTGTCTTGTGAAATCAATTTTCGCTAAATGTTTTGAAATATGCATGTTTGAAAAAACTATTTTACAATCACAAGACCACTACATACATGATGATATAAGGTCTACTATATGCTATGCATGCAATGTGTGAGTATGTGATATCCAAATCAAGATAAAAGTCCAAATTACCCAATTACCCTTCAAGAACCTAGTCGGCTGGTAGATGATCACGACAATGAAGCTTGAACATTCTTGGCGTAAAACGGGCCTTGAGATACTCTATGCCTAGGACTAATGTATGATTACATTGAAAACATGTTTTGTCAAAACCGGATTAGACAATTACAACAATGGACCCCATGGTCCTAACAAACTCCCCGTTTGGCAATTCATGATGAAATTGCTACACTAGTACAAGAATACAATACATCAAAATACATAACCCCTAAGAGCCAAATAAAAGGAAATTATACATTTTGTTCTAGTATACTATACTATCAAATCACTTAGTAATGCTCAAATGTAGTTAACCTATTTCCTACACAACAACTTCAACTATAACACGTGAGATCATATCAAGAGAAATATTGCAAATAAATCTAATGAAATCATGAGAATAGATGAATATCAAAGTAAAGACAAGGTGCAATAAACACATTAACCATGTAATCAAATCACGTGAGCATAGCAAGTGAACAAATATGTTATCTCAATCATATGAAAAAAAAAATGTACTCCCCTTATGCTCCCCATCAATATGTGAATATGTGCACTAACTCCCCCTCACTAAGTGCTCACATAACATCTCCCTCTTTTTGTCACGATGACAAAGGAATGAATCAAATAATGAAAAAACTAAGGTAAGTATAAGACGTAATACAATCATGCATAATGAGATAACAAACAAATAACACAGATAATAGACACAATGTAAGGAAATATCTAACATCATAACATATAGTATATCTAAAATTGATCCCAAAAGATAATAATAATATAAACAAAAAGGGAACAATGCTATCAAATAATACTACATGAATTTGATGAGTGGGCAAAAAGATACTGGTAAACCTCACTACAAAATATCACTCAGCACTTATGTAGACTATGATAACATCACTGATCATCTACTGGCCGTGGTGGAGGTGGAAATGCTTGTGCGAGTGCCTGAGGCAGATCCTAAATAGCACCTCGATGATAAGTCATTGCCTCTATTATTGGTAGGAAGAACTCAATAGGGATTCGGGTATAGTGCTGGTGTAACCTCTTATCAATATCTACATGGATCCTAGCATGATGCTGCTCTAGTATCTTATTTACCTCATCTCTTGTTATCGATAGAATGACAGTGGAAAATGAAGCTCCAGCTCACTCATGAAAGTTGGTACCTGAAAGAGTACGAAACTGCGGTGGAGCTTTATCAACTAGAAAGTGCTCTACTCGTATATGCTTTCTGGGCTGCTACTGCAGCGACCGAGATGCTATTATAGTTATGCCGGTGCTTGTGCTTATGGCTACTGTTGCTTCTGTTGCTCCTACTACTCTACATCATCATCGTCCTCAATAAGAGAAGCGATGACTGTCCCCGAGACCTCACAAAAGTCATGGAGTGAATGGATTAGGCGGGAGGACAAAGAGATCGGCGGGATAGAATAGAACTTGTTGTGCAGCACAAATTCTAGTGATGAGACTGTTGAAAGGAAGAATGGCAGTGCATTTGACACCTATAATGGACGAGTCGATGACTCCTAGTATGTAAGAAAGTACATTGATCAAGATGACAGCTCTAATGGCATACAAGTGTGTAGTGTGGGAAAGAGTCAATGTGCTTGTGTGATTGACTAGATGTAAAATGTTACAAACGATGAGATTGAGGATCCTATAACCCTTATAAAGATAACCCTGCTCTAAAGTAGCAGCCTTCGTATATAAGACTGTAGAACTATCAGCTTAGAGGGTGGATGCCATAAGCTTAGACGATGGAAGAATGGCATCTTGAGGGTATGGGAAACCTAGCTGCTCGACTCGGGGTATGCTTAGAGTCTGAGCAATCAAGTTTGCGGTGAGAGTAAAATCAACACCGCGGACCATAACGGGATAGCCTCCTTGTGTATCTCGAGAACTTAGGTTCAAGTAGAATTCTCGAACCACGATCTCATATGCGGCACCCTTACCAGTTAGTAGAGGTAGCCAACTACGGGACTCAAAAAGTCTATATGTGAGTGTCTCACGTATATCCTCTATTGTGGAGACCCTCTTAGGTAGACTGGTCGGGACAGCAGTACCTATCTTTATATGGGCAATCGGTGTAAAAAACCGAACAAGAACCCATGGTATTGCACCCAACCCAATAGCATAGGAAAAATGCTCTCATGCTATCGGCACTGTCTTATAAGACATGATCACGTAGAATAGTAGTGAAAAAAATAATAAGATCCTAAGATGTCACTACGTATATTGTACTAATCTAACAATCCACACTAATCCAAAGATTTAAATGATGAATCAAATAGACTAGAAGAAAGTGAAATGAATGACTTGAGGACTTACCGAACCAATGAACGGTAGAAATGAGAAATTGAATGGTGAAAGTGAAGCCCTCGACAAGTAAATCACACTAATCGGAATGAAATCTGCAAATAATGAACTTTGGGATCAATATCTAGACATGAAACACAAGGATGTTGAGAGAAAAATGAGTGAAGCCACAAGAATGTGAAGAAATGACGCTTTGTAATGTGTTTTTGAATCTGATCAGTCCCGTTCGAATAAATAAGTTAGTTCGTTCAAACAAGCCTTCGTTTGAATGAGGGCTCGTTCGAACGAGGACCCGAAACTTCAATTTTCTCAGAAAAATAGAGTGTCTTACTTTGTTAACAATCCTATGCCTAAATTAATTGAACAAAAATAGGGGAAATAAAATTTTTCAAAGAAAACATCAATTTTTAGCATGAAAAACCTTAAGATGAAATCTTTTGTCAATAATGCTAAAAACAATCCTAATGTTTTTGTGTTAAAATTTGAATTATAAGAATTGTTAGGACCATGGGGTCCAATATTATAATTGGGTAATCCGTTTTGACAAAACGTGTTTTGTGTGTAATCCCTACACAAGTCCTACGAGTGAGTACCTCAATGCTAGTTCTTCTCCAAGTTCTTCCAAGAGACATTACCGTGCATCACTAATAGTTGACTTGGTTCTCTAAGGGTATATTGGACTTTTGTATTTGATTTGGATCTCACACACTCACATCATGCATGCATTGCTTATAGTTTTTATCATAACATCATGTATGTGATTGACTTGTGGTTGTAAGCCAATTTTTCAAAATGCATCTTTAAAATACTTAAGGGAAAAAGTCAATTCGTAAGACAAGCAAGAATGAGCAACTCTCTGTTACTCGTTTGAATGAACAACATAGAAGTTTGTTCTCAATCATTTTCATTCATTCGAAGGCTCTGTATCAAACGAATAGCTGCAACCTTAGAGTTTTACTTGTTTGATATTCGTTCCTTGCTCGTTTGAACGAACTAGTGCTTGTTCGAACGAATTGTCCCACCCCAGAACCACAGGGCCGGACTAAGGGGTTATTGGGACCCTAAAAGGAAGGTAATAGGACTAACCCTCCTAGTCAAGTACATAAAATACATGCCATTTTTTTAATTGATTTCCTTTTATTGGTTTCGGCTTGGTTCCTTGATGAGACTTGTTCAAGTCCCATAATGAGATCAAATGAAAACGATTACAATCATAGGGTCTATACCAATCATCCAACAACAGTATACAATATGGTAGTGTTCAGAGCTGACTCTACAGTCCAATATATATACATCCCATATATATGAATAGTCTGAAAGGTACAGGCACCCTTGATAAAAATATAAATGTAACTAAATACTAAAATAACTTCAGTCCATCTCTCAATGCTTCTCATCTGTCGTCCATTAAGTCAATATCTGTCATTCTTATGAATAACAGGGGTGAGCCATAACGCTCAGTAGAGTTTCTCAAAACACACAAGCAAGTAGCATGCAAAAACTAATGCAAGTTCGAAGAGGACACACCCTAATGTCCCGTATGCATCACAAACACACAATATCAACATATTCCAAACGCATGCATAAGTACAAGTAGTTAAGATGGTATAACACCACTACTTGTGGTTTAACAATAATGACCAAGTAGTCAGCGTATGAAAGGTTGGACACATGACATAAGTATAATCATACAATTTCATGAAGCACCTCAATTTCTTATTTTAAAACCATAAGAACAACGTATACATTCACAACTATGCAACTAGCCATAATTGCCACAGTATCATAAACTAACAATATACAATCTATCAATAAACACGAGAAAATATCACATGAGTGTTAAGGGAAAAAATCTCAAATCTATCAATCCATAGAAAAAGGGATACAGCTTTACGCATCTCATTCCATTATTTCAATAATCTCAATCCCATGAGTATCCACCTAATTTGGCTCCCGGTAAGCCTATGTGTTTTACGGGCTATTAACTTGATGGAAACAAAGAACTACCGGTGCGGGCCGATGGGAGACACCATCCCTATCAAAAGTAAAACCCCAAGTAAGTGCAATCTCACCACATTCAAGAATATACAAAATATGTGACTAATTCCCATCCCAAGTCCTTTTCTCACAAGTGTCCATTTCCAAATTCCAATATCTCTATCTACACCATAGATGGTGCTTATTAATGTCAATATCCTCTCAAATCTCACACTGCTCAGGTATGGTCAACAGTACAAATAACAACATCATCAAGTCCACAATTAATGACTATGAGAGAGGATATTTGATTAAAAATGATTACAGAAGTAATAATGGTCATACATATCCATGACAGAAATAGGAATCATGATAAGCATCAACATGGAAATCACATGTATTTAATATTATCACACTAATGTCCAACATCATAGCATTTAATATAGTAATCACACCATATTGATAATGCAATGACAAGATGTCAAATGATAAAGATAAACATATCATGTGAATTATATAGCAAGTATATACATCAATAACTTAGAACATTCCTCGTCCCAATCATAGTTGTCAAATTGCCTAGGTAACCCTAGGCGACAGACTTAGTTTACTGCCCAGACGCCCAGGCGATCGCCCAGACAAACACATGGTGGAAAAGTAAAATAACTATTGTTTTAATTCATAATTTCATACCATCTATGTTATTTATAAGAAATTAAATCAATAAAGAGAATATTTTTATTCTTCCATATTTTTTTTTGTTTAAAAAAAACATAATAGCAACTATTTATTAATACTATTATTTGTGCCAAAAAACAAAAATATAGTGTGAATTTTAAAACGATTGTAACATATGCAAATAAATCAAATAGAATGGATAATGCAATAGAAAATACTTGAATAAAACTTAACACATTTAAATAATAGAATCGGTTGATAATTCAAAAGGCAACATTGAACAAACATGACAAAAATTCAAAGCAATGATCATTAAACTGGTTTTAAATGTTATTTATTTTACTTTGATGAAATGAGATAAATAGTCGTTAACATTAACATAATTTTTTAGTAAGATTGACTTTATCTATTGTATGTTAATAAAATGTAAATAAAATAAGATGCTACTTTATATATAAATGTTTCTGTATAAATAGTCAATATTTGAGATATTTTCAGTCTCTTCATTAATTTCACCTCATTTATTCACAAATTCAGGATTTGTAAATATATTTAAATCCTAAAATAAAAATAAAAATAAAAATAAAAATAAAAATAAAAATAAAAATAAAAATAAAAATAATGAACTAAAAAATTATTTATGCATTAAAATATGAAATTTGGCTAACAATAATAGTCTGTTGCCCAGGCACTTGAGCAACCGTCTAGGCACTTGAGCGACCGTCCAATTATTTGGGATCAAGCGAACATCGCCTTAGCGATTTTCTTATACTGAGGAGCCTAGGCGATCGCCCAGGCACCCAAGCAAGCACCCGTAATAACTATGGTCCCAATTGTCGACCCACTATTAAGAGACACTACATATGTCTTTCATAATGTTGTTAAATTCTCTACACACTGATTATTTCATTCCTAGAAACACCCTAATTCTTAACACTAGGGTATCTTGTCAAGTGTTAAGGTTCTCTGTGGACAATTACACATTAGCCTACGCATCGGGTACGAAAATGATCGTGTTGTTTAATATAGAGAATGAATTGTGAATGGCACGGTTAGGTCAGGCTAGTGGAGAATATGATTTCAAATTTTTCCTTAACATGTACTTAGGGATAGATTAGTTGTTTACTTTTTGGGCAAGTATAGACTGCTACAGGGGGAGAGTGACGGTGTGTACTCCTGAGGGAGAGTTTTTATTTTATGGGGGATCGTGGAGATTTCCTAGTGCCACATTTGTATGACTCAAGGAGTTAGGGAGGTCATAGCTACTTGTTGGCTAGTTTGATAGCAGATGGTAGTGAGACTACAGAGAGTGTATTACTGCCAGTAGTGGATGAGTTTTCAGATGTCTTTTCGGATGACTTGACTAGTCTACTGCCGAGATGAGAGATAGAGTTCATGATAGAGCTTATCTTAGGCACTATGTGTAATACCCCAAAAATCCGACATGTCTTAGACTGCACCCAATTTAATAAAAAATTGGTTGTGTTACGGTAATAATTAATATAGCCCAAATATGATAAGCCATAACGGGATTTAATGCCTTCAGATATAAAATGAATATGCTCGAAAAATAATTGACCTAGACGACCGAGTACTGAGATAAATAAATGAAGCCAATACGAGTAATTAATTATAAAAATTATGTGAAAATAAATAAGGCATTAAAAAAGATCCAATGTTGGCAAAAAAAAAAAAATTAAATTAATTCTCGGCTTTATCGGCATATTGTAATTTAATATTTTATAGAATAAAATATTAAACCGATATAACAAAATAATTATGCAGATAATATAAATATAAAGTAAATTATTAATGAAGCCCCAAAATCAGTAAAATAAATAATGGTAATACCGAGTCTCTACTTTAAGCCAAATCTATTAGTAATTCATAAATTAATGTTTTATGAAATAAAAATGTTAAATATAATAAGATGTAAAAATAAATATTTTTATACTACATGATATATCAATATATATATATATATAGCTATTAGACAGCTTCTAGCTTTAACTACAAAGGTTCAGCTGCAACAGGGGGCCCAACAGATATTGTATATAAGTATATGTTTATTTATAAAGATGAATTGAGAAGCTTCACGAAGAAGCCAAACCGAAATAAGAAAGGAAAAGAAAATAAAATAAAGGAAAGGAAAGGAAAGGAAAGAAAAGAGTAGAAGCGTGAAGCTTCTAGAGTAAAAGAAGAGAGCCAGTGCTTTCTGTAGAAAAGACGCAGGAACTGGAGTGCTAGAGAGGGGCGTGCCTACTGTTGAGGAGAGAAATAAAATTAGAGGGAGAAAGATGGGTCCTTAGAGAGTTGTTGCAATGCGTTTGTTCGAATTAGGTAGCGGTGCAGAGATATAAAATATTTGTTTGTGTTTGTATAGCGGTGCAGATGAGGTTCCGAATTGGGGCAACAATTATTGGGCAGTGGTGCTTGGTTGCGTGTTGAGTTGGAGAAGACGTGGGCTTTGGTAGAGTCCTTCGTCGCACAATAGGATTTGCTGAAATGAAGGATCCCTAACAGTAGCGCAGCAGCAGCAGGTATGGACGACGCAGAATTTGGTTAGTTTGGTAAATATGCAGAATTGAGAGAGAGAGGAATTGCAGAAGGGAAGAAAATAACAGCAAGCGGAGCTGCTGTTGTAGCAGCGATCGGAACTGCTATTGCAGCACCTGCTGCGACAGTTATGGAGGCAGCAGATGGTCGACTGTCCTATTTTTGATGGTCTCTGTCAGGGCTTAGTTGGTGATACTGTGGAGTTAAAATAAATTGGGCAAAAGGGGAACTGAAACAGGGAGAGAGAGCAGCGGTAGCGGCAATAGTGGTGTAGTAGGGGCGATGGTCGGTAGAGGAAAATAACAGCGTGTTGGTGTTGGGTTGTGGTTTGAATTGATTGTCAATGGAGGAGTTCTAAATAGTAGTTCAAAATAGGGGTTGTTGACGGAGATATCCTGAATAATTTTTTTTTTTGGGGGGGGCTGTTGTTATGAACTGGGTGTATTAATTGTTGGAGGAAAAAGACGTCCACCTTAGAAATTGTATGAACATTACTTATGATCAAGGGGATTCTACGCAAGAAGAAGTTGAGAACAGGAGTTGCAAGCGGGGGTTGATGTGAGCATGATTGGTTAATTCGGTGTTGGGTTCTACTCTGCTTATCTTGTTGCTGAGAAGGCTATTGTGACCACGAAGCACAGCGATGATGAGCAGTATATTTGGGAATCTCAAGCTGGTGGATCATTCATTGTCACAAGGGATCTTCCATGGTGCTTGGATGGAGCCTAATTAGAGGCGTGAGACAGAATCCAATGGAGATTGAAGTCACAACAGGAGAAAGGAAATTGTAGCAGCATGTTGGAAGTCGCCAGATGAACTATCAAGCCCACTTGATTCTATTGATGATACCAAATCAGTTCCATTACAACTGGAATAGAATTCCTGTACAAGGAAAACCCGGTAGCAGATAAAGATGATATATTGAGTGTTGGATGGTTTTGGGCTTCAATCTCATTGACTGGTGGATGTGGGTTAGGTAGGATCCAAGTCTGGCAATTACTGACCTATCCATTCCAAGCAGAGAGCTGGACCATGTTGCTTCAGCGAAGGTTTAGGCTGCTTCAGTTTTTCTGTTGGTTGAGGAGCTACCTGACCAAGATGTTATTTCTTGGACAACAACTACTTCTAGTTCCTCAAATAGCAGGGTAGGTGAAGGAAGCAATTTGGTTGGTGATCAAGACAATGCAGTTCAACTAATGACAGAGCTACTGGTTCATATGATTCAGGTTTGGTAATTCAAAATCTGAAAGTACTAATGAACATGCGGTTTAGAGCTGAAAGGCAATCCCTTGGACACAATGAGACCTGATATAATTTATGTAGGTTAATGGAAAAGGCCCTATAGCTTAGTGGGAGAGCATCAGTCTTGTAGACTGAAGGTTTGTAGTTCGATCCTGCATAAGGGCAGAGTAATGCAATATTAGTTGTGGCTTCAGCCTTGCGGCGGTGTAATTGTTAAAGGCTATGGGTTTTAACCTTGCTTGTAGAAATTGGAGCTACTGATTGGGAAGACTCTGCACAATAATCTGATGAAAGGAAGGGAAAGTTCTTCAATATATGATGGATGGGATGATAAAGGGACAGATCTGTCAAGATCATCATCTGCTTGGGGGAAAAAGGCTGAAGAAGTTGATGAAACTGGATTTAAAATGGCTGGCCGACTCGATCAACCTGCCGGTGTGTTTTCTCCAACTACCGAACCGTGGATTGAAGATCAACCTCAAACTCTAGATGCACAACAATTTGGTTCACGTTTGATTGCAATTCTCCAACGGTTGGATATGTTCACATCTGAGGAGCATGATCTTCTGGATGTTGAATCAATTATGATGGCCATCAGAAGGATAATGCCCAGTATATGCATAGACGTGGCAAACGACGCATCTGGAGGATATCTGTGAATGGAGATAAGCGTGATATTCAGGTGAGTAACTCGGACTCCTAACTTGGTGTATATTTTCAATACTATCTAGATTTGTATACTATACTGCTTTACATGCTAAACTGTTTTATGCACTGTACTATTTTAATGCATATGCTTTCATGCATACTTGTTGTACTACATTACTTGTGGCATGATTCTCTTCTTTCTTGCCTTCTGATATATCCTGTTGATTCTGTTCGGGTTTGTTTTTCTGTTGCCCGTGCTTTGGAGTCTGATTTGATTCTAATTGATATGTTGAGTCTACTCTGGGCCCACTACAGGATTGAGCGGTTTTATGCTAGGGAGTGGATGACTGGCTATGAGGCGTGGTGAACTCAGCATCCTAGTACTCAAGCAGCTGTTCAGTCCTGCTCTGTTCTGTTCTGATTTGTTCTGTTTGATCTGTTCTGTTCTGATCTGATCTGTTCGAGTTGCATTTGTTCTACTTGATCTGCATTATTCTACTTGAGCTGTATTTGAGCATGCATTTCATGTTGATATCATGTATATACGAACTAGTTTTGAAACCCATGGCAGGAACCTCTGTTACTCACTGAGCTTGTTTAAGCTCATTCCATTTATCTAACATTTTTCAGGGATTATCTCCATTGGATTAGAAGGCACAAGGAGATGATACTAGTAAGCTGAGAGGTATTCCAAATACGAATCTAATGGCATGGATTTGTAGAGACTTGAGTTCTAATGGATTGACTCTGGCTATTCAGGTGAGTGACATGTTATGATTGACTTCATTGATATGTATTGGATGTATTGGGACATTGCTTATGGTAATGGTACTCTAGAGATATTAAATGTGCTCTGTGGCTAGACTTATTAGCAGTTGTTTGGATTTAGACTTGCTTTGTGGTACATACTTATGTGGTATATAGTTGAGTTGCATTCCCGAGATGAAAAGGTTTTAAATTCTGCTATTTTGACTCTACATTTGGAATGCAATTCATCGTAAGGTTAAGAAGATTGCCTTTGGTTGGTCACATTTTCGGTAGGGAGACCGACAAGGCGGCTAATTGGCATCACATCTTCGACATCCGAGTAGAGTGGGGTGCGGGATGTGACATTATGCCCATTTCAATTCCACCTTACCGTATGGCTCCAGCTGAGTTGAGGGAGCTGAAGGAGCAGTTTATTGATTTGCAGGATAAGGGTTTTATTTGTCTTAATACTTTGCCGTGGGGTGCTTCGGCATAATTTGCGAAGAAGAAGGATGGGACATTACGTTTGTGTGTGGATTATAGGAGACCAAACTAGGTCACTATCAAGAATAAGTACCCATTACCGAGGATAGATGACTTGTTTGATCAGCTTAGGGGTTCGAGATGTTTCTCGAAGATCGATTTTCGATCGGGGTATCATCAGTTGAGAGTACGAGAGGAGGACGTGGTGAAGGCAGCTTTTCACACTCGTTATGGCCATTATGAGTTTGTAGTTATGCCATTCGATGTGAAGAATGCCCTGACGGCATTCATGGACTTGATGCATTGCGTCTTTAGTCCTTATTTAAATCAGTTTGTCGTTGTCCTTGTTGATGACATTCTGATTTACTCACCTTCTGAGGAGGAGCATATTTTCCACTTACGGACTGTATTATAGATTTTGAGGGAGTATCGTTTGTTTGCTAAGTTCTCAGAGTGTGAGTTTTGGCTTTAGGAGGTACAGTTTCTAGGCCATGTTGTAATAGGTAGTGGGGTATCCGTGGATCCTTCTAAGATTGACTCTGTTATGAGTTGGGAGGGGCCAAAGAATGTGTTTGAGACCCGGAGTTTCTTAAGATTGGCCGGATACTACCTTCGATTTGTAGAGGGATTTTCTTGTCTTGCCGCTCTGATGACTTGTCTGACACGCAAGGGCATTAGATTCGAGTGGAATGATGACTGTGAGCAGTCATTTCAGGAGCTGAAGAGGAGACTGACTTCAGCACCTGTTCTGATCATACTTGAGAAAGGTATTGACTATACAGTCTATTGCGATGCGTCGTGAGAGGGACTAGGTTGTGTATTGATGCAAGAGGGTAGGGTGGCAGCTTATGATTCTCATCAGTTGAAGAATCATGAGTATAACTATCCTACAGCATGATTTGGAGTTAGTTGTCGTCATCTTTGCAATTAAGAGTTGGCGACACTACTTATATGGGGAGAGGTTCAAGGTGTTCTCAAATCATAAGAGCCTTAGTACAGTTTTATGCAGAAGGACTTGAACCTTTGTTAGAGGAGATGGATGGAGTATATGGAGGATTATGACTTTGATCTTCAGTACCATCCTGGGAAGGCCAATATCGTAGCAGATGCACTTAGTAGGAGACCGAAGAGCACTATTGCTAACATTGCTATTAAGGAGTGGGAGATGATGGGAGTTATTGGTGAGTTTGACTTGGATTTTTTTCAAGTCTGAGGGACACGCCACACTATTCATTTTGTGTGCACAACCTACACTGTTGAGCAGGGTTATTGAGGCATAGTTATAGGACACAGAGGCAGAGCAGATTCGAGCACGAGTTACTAGTATTGAGTGCTTTGAGGGATGGATAGTTCATTCTGACCTTAGCCTGAGGTATATGGGTAGAGTCTTTGTTCTAGAGTCTCTTAGGGCTGATGTTCTTCGAGATTTCCATCATTCACGTTAGCAGTACACCTAGGGGGCACTAAGATGTACCATGATTTACGCCGTCAGTATTAGTG
The DNA here is from genome assembly GCA_008638375.1 of Nyssa sinensis. NCBI lineage: Eukaryota > Viridiplantae > Streptophyta > Magnoliopsida > Cornales > Nyssaceae > Nyssa > Nyssa sinensis. The sequence continues at coordinate 33,785,650 of CM018034.1, forward strand.
GACGGGGGTGAAGGGGGTGTTGTATAGTCTGTATCGAGATGTCTCACGTGCCAGTAGGTTAAGGCTGAGCACCAGAGACCTGGGGGTTTATTACATCCATTGCCAGTGGCCGAGTGGAAGTGGGAGTTTATTACTATAGATTTTGTGATGGGCCTTCCAAGGTCACCTAGAGGTCACGATGCAGTTTGGGTTATTGTTGACAGGTTGACAAAGTCCGCACATTTCCTATCCATTAGAGTGACTGATTCAATGTATGTTCTCAGTACGTTGTATATCCGAGAGATAGTACGACTACATAGGGATTCCTGTTTCCATTGTTTCAGACCAAGATCCACGTTTCACTGCATGGTTTTAGCAGAGTCATCAGACAGCCTTGGGGACTCAGCTACTGTTTAACACTGCTTTCCATCCTCAGACTGATGGTTAGTCAGAGCGTACTATCCAGATACTTGAGGATATGCTCAAGGTGTGTGTTACGAATTTTAGGGGTAGTTGGGAGGATCATCTTGCTCTAGTAGAGTTTGCTTACAACAACAACTATCAGTCTAGTATCGAGATGGCACCTTTCGAGGCATTGTATAGCAGGCCCTGTCGTTCACCGATATATTGGACCGAGGTAAGGGAGACGGCTTGTTTTGGGGCTTGACATAGTCCGTGAGACCACGGAGAAGATACAGATGATTCGGCAGTGTTTGTTGACAGTACAAAGCCGCCAAAAGAGTTATGCAGACAGGAGGCGACGACCTCTGTCATTTGATGTTGGGGGACGTGTATTCCTCTAAGTAGCTCACGACGGGGATATAGGAGATTCGAGCGTAGTAGGAAACTATCGCCATGATTTATAGGGCCATTTGAGATCCTTGAGAGGGTTGGCAAAGTGGCCTATCGATTGGCATTACTGCCATAATTATCTGGGGTTCATGACGTCCTTTCATGTATCGATGTTGAGGAAGTATGAGCCTGATCTTTTATATGTGCTAGATTGGGTAGATCTTCAAGTGGAGGGTGATGTTTCTTATGATGAGAGGCCTATAGAGATATTGGACTCGAGGGACCAGGTTTTGTGGGGCAAAACCATCCCTTTGGTCAAGGTTCTTTGGAGCCACCACGGAGTCGAGGAGGTTACTTGGGAGCGCGAGGCTGAGGTCCGCGCTAGGTATCCAGAGTTGTTTGTTCATAGAGGTACATTTCTAAATTTTGGGATGAAATTTCTTTAAGGGGGGAAGGATGTAAATATCTGAAAAATCAGGATAAATTTTTTTTTGCCGATAGGATACTATTCATACACTATTTACCGGTAAGGCATTATACATGCATTATTTAGACATAAGTCATGTTTAGAAGTATAATTTGAGTATTCTATCGAAGGAAAATATGCTTAGAATGTTAAAACAAATCTCCTGTGAGGATTTGAGCCTAATCGGAGATAGTTTGAAAAATTGGACCAAAAGGGCATCCTGGGTGGACCCAGGCTACAACCGCCAACAGGCGAAAATAAATTTTTTAGAAAAATATCATTTAAAATAATTTTAAGGACTTTGGTTAAAGCAAAATATAGAATTGAGGCATTTCAGGACGGGTTGTAGTGTAATGGGGTCCCGCGACTCATTAAGGGCAAAAGGGTCTTTTTATCCCTTAGCCCCTTGAGTATAAATACAACACCTAAGGCTTAAAATTCTCAGAATTGGTTTGAGAATATATAGCAGGTCGTGCTTGAAGAGAAAAGGTGAGAAAAACCTAGGTTTGACAATTTTTCACCTTCCAAAACTCATCTCTAACCTTAGAATTTTACAAGGCTTCATTCTAGGAAGTTGTTCCCCACCTCAAGGGCTACATTCTTACCAATTGGTTCAGCTACATAGCAAGCACAACTTCTTAGGGTTGAGAAAAACCCTTCTAGGTATGATATTTTGCTAAGTAAAGAATAGAGTTAAGTTTAGGAGTGTTTTTATATGTTGATTGTATGACTTACATGCTTACTTGTTGTTAGAAAACCACCTAGCATATAGTTATTTTAAAAACCTAGGATTGGTACCTTGTGTACTTATGTATTTTTTGAAAATTTGTTGAAGTGATGAACATGTAACATGAATATATGTATAATTCATTGCATTCTAGCTTATGTTCATGTAGACAAAGTCTTGTAGTTTAAAAGATGTGAATTACTCAATGTATTGGTACTTTGTGTACTTGTGTAATCTTTGAGAATTTGGTACGGTTGTGAATATGTAACCTGATTATATATATATATATATATATATATAATTGATTGGATTATATGCTATGTTCATGTAGACAAAGTTTTGTGATTTAAAAGTTATAGTTTGCTCCATGTATAATGCATTATTTAAGGCATACTCCATAGGTTTGATAAATGTCTCATTGAAATTGCATAGAAAAATCAAGGCATTTTGGCATACTTGAATCTTTGGAAATATGGCGTGTGTTGAGCACTTTGGTGCTATGCATTATGAGGGTGTAGATCTTGTGGTGAAAAACCCAAAATCTGGCAAATGACAGTACTCGCGTGCTGACGGGGGCAGACCGTGAAGTGATGCATGGGTGGGCATAAAGTTGCATGTGTGCGTCATGCATATTGCCATTGCATTGCATCATTGAATTGGAAGGGATATAGCTTATAAATGTACAATTTGCACATGCCATACCTTATCTTTATTCTTTATATTAGCATTATGTCATACAAGCCGTCGTGCTTACCCTTTATGGGATTACATATTACAGATGAGACTCCCGGCACTTGAGACTTGATGAAGTCTTGAAGTATAGAGGGGCAAGTGGACTTCGAAGAATATTTGGCCCTTAGGGGCATATTTTTGGTGTGTAAGGGCATAAGTCCCATGAAATTTATTGTATGTTTAAAAACTTAGACCTTGTGTAAGCTATGAACTAAATTTTATGTTGGATTGTATGTAATTGAGTATTGGATGTAAATGAGGAGCATGGAGCTTCATGTAGTTACTTATATTCAAAATATACTTGTGAATGTTAGAATTACAAAATTGCATGAATAATTGTTCCATTAGGTGTTGTGTTGGTGTTGAGGAGGATGATGAGGAGAAATGGGATGAGGAAAATCGGTTAATGAACAAAGGAGTCCCTGTCAAAATTTTGTGGATTAAAAAGAGTTGTTGGGTGTAAAATGCCCACAAATGAATAGGAAGGGTGCCAAAAAGTGGGGTTAAAAATTTTGAGGAAGTAGGTTAAAAATTGAAAAAATCAGCTTGCAGCACTTTGGAAAAAAATTTAGAAAAGGGAGAAAACAACTTGCAGCAAATACACTGTTGCTACAGTAACAGTCAGCCAGCCCAGCTTGGGCGCCCGTGCACCCGAGTGGAGCAGTCAAGCCCGCCTAGCCTGCTTGCCCCCTGCGCCCATGCTGCGCGCGCGTTTGCTGCCTTCGCCCGTGCGCACACCTGTTGCCTAGGCATGTCATGGGCATGCCATTACTTGCCTTTTAAGGCTATTTTAAGACCATTCTTTCCTATGTTTGACACCACCTTTTGGAGCCCCTTTTTGGCCACTTTTGACCATTATTACCAAGTCATGTTGGGCACCTTTTTGGAACACATTTTAGTCATTATTCAAGGCCATGTTTGGCCACTTCCTTAGACCACTTTAGGTAGGATTGTTGACCTATTCTTGGTCTGTGCCTTAGAGAATTTGGGGCCCATTTGGGCTATTGTTCCAAGACACATTAGAGACGTTTTTGGGGCTATCTTGGGGGCCATTCTTAACATGACTTAGACTATTTTGACCATTGGTTGGGGAGGTATTAAATTGATGTTAAAAACCCATCTTGGGTGAGTGTAGTTAGTAAAATTTCATTTTTAATTTTGGGGAAACATGGAAAAATAAATGGGTAATCAACTAAATCCATTTAATTGCCTTTAATTAATTTCTTTTAGTTCATTGTCACTCATTCCTCGGGTTTTGGAAATTCGGGGTGTGACAGTGATTACTTTCATATTCTTTAAAAAACATCTATGAAATTCTGATGTCAAGTATTCTTCTAAAGAATGAAATTAACTTGGGACTGAATTGAAGGCCTTACGATCAGTCACATTCGACAATCCGCCTAGGGTGGGTTTTGGGATGTGACAACAATTCCCCATGTACACCACTATTTTCATATAATACCCAATTGGAAAACATGCAACTAAACTCGCTGAGATGATGCGACTTTATGGGTCATGGAATAGTCAAGTCCCTCTTATCCCTTAAGAAATAGAAGCAATCTCCCTTGGGAGTACCAACCGTCACTCTCCATCGATAGAAATCTATGGTAGCTTGATAGGTAGACAATTGGTCCATGCCCAAAATAAGGTGGAATCCAGTCATGTCTAGCACAATAAAATTGAAGACAAAATAACAATTTTCCTATCTCAATCTCACATAAGAGACAAACACTCCTAACCACTATGCTCCCAACTAGTGTCTTTACCCGAAATGGATGATCTAGCATGTGCACATCCAACCCCAATGCAAAGGAAAATGATATAGGATTAAATAAATGTAAAGCACTTGGATCAATTAGAATGATAGCCCTTGAGTTGAACACCAAAATAGTACCTCTAACGATTAATTGCCCTACAAAAGACTCAGTTGTTTTGACCACATACGCTCTCCCATAAATTTGTGGATGATCCTATTGTCCAATGCTCTTCTACAAAGTTTGTGAAACAACCACTAATGAAGAGGCCCCTTGAGCGGGCCTATAACTTTAGGCTGAGAAGGTAGGTACTGATGGAGGAGGTGGACAAAAACTATGGCACGACTAAATAGTCTAAGATGGGAATGACTATTGATATTTAGAGGAAGCCTATGTTCCCTATGCTACAGTGCACTAACGTATTATGTGTCCTGACTGGCCATATTGATAACAAGTAATGCTTCTACCCCGACCCTGTGATTGTCATCTACTTTGTGTTTAGCTCTGGCCCCTACTATGAACCTGTCCTCTACCCTGTGGCTATGTTTGCACTTTTTATGGACAATTTGCCATGCGGTGCACAATTTGTCGACAAAAGTAACATGTGATCTCCTCTTGTGGGGTTTGGTGGTTGGTCCCTTGGTGTGAAACTAACCTAAAAGGGGGGTTGAATAGGTTTGTACTAGATTTTTTGATTCTTTCAATTTTTCAATCACTACACTAACTACTACTAAGATAGCACAATATATGAATTGTAAATTCAATCAATATTCAACAAATATCAACAATTCAATCCATCTAATGTAGTAATCATGTAGTGTTCAACATATAAACCATTTAACACAAGCCTAATTGATCAACTAATCCAATTCAAATGTTAATTTCATAATTCAACTAGAAATTTGTCACATTCCCCAAACCCACCTTGTGCGGATTTGGGGCACGCGACTGGCCAGTTAAGCACCCATCGGTTTTTTTTTTTTTTTTTTTTTTTCTGAAATGGAAACGCCGACGGTAATCCTAACCAAAGGCCATTCAGATGTAACTTCCAGTGTAATGCTTTCATCATATTTAAGCAGCGAAAATTAACAAGAGAATGCGTAACACTTGGCAAAGCATCTATTCATGTGTCCACAGTTGCTAAATTACACAGTCTATTACAAAAGTTACGCCATAGTTTGTTCATTCATACAAACATCCAAAAATGATATAGTGATACAAAAATGGGTTATTTTTCTTGGGGTTCTTCAAAACATTTTCCCCCTAGGTTCTTGACTTGCTAATTCTGTCCATCGGGTCCTTCACCTGAAAAATGTTAGATAATACGGGTGAGCTTTAAAAAGCCCAGTGAGTAACACAGGTTCCGAGTCATGGGTTTCAAAATTCGTTCTTTGCCTATATCACATGGTTAGTTAAATCACTTTGGAAATAATAGTTCAATAAATCCACGTTAAATTCAACAGATCAAAACAGGCGGAACGGTACAGGATGCTAGTACAACAATCGGGAGTATAGTCAATTATTTAAGAAGACTAAACCATGTCATAAGTGATATAGTACAAAAAGGCATGCATTTAAATATTTGCATTTAAATGGTATAGCATACAAAACAATGAAGTGGATCAAAAGACAGTATCTAGACAGTGTCAGAAGTTACTCACCTTTTAGTCCTGAGGTCGATGCTACTGATGGTGCTTTCCTCTTTTTCCCAGTAAGCCTAAAACAATTTGTGAAGGTTTTATTAATTCATGAGTTCAATCTAATCTTAGACCTGTGCATGCCTAGCTCACTGATGAGTTCTATTCATAGTGGCCTATTTAGATGTTACCTTCGAAGCATCTCATTGAACGTTTCAGTATCTTCATCTTTCTCTTTTGAGGCTTTCTCAGTTGGGTCACTCACGGTTGTTCTCTTCGCGAATTGCCCCATTGGGATGATGGGGGCTTTGTACATAAAGGGTCTAAGTGACAGAACCTCACATCTCTGGGCTATTCTTATCTTCCTTTCAATTGCTTGTTTTTCCCATAGGAGTTCCTCCATAAAGGCTTTCTGTTTATCCATAGATTATTCCTAAACCAAAATTAATGTGTTAGGAATCCATTTTAGTCTGTTACCCTTTTCCTAGTAGCTTTTCAAATCATCGGGTTTAATCTTATGTCATAGTTTCTATATTTTATCTCATAATATGGACCTCACCATTAGGTTCAGAACGTTGAAGAAAGTCAATTTAAACTCTCTCGGCTTTTTATTTGGCTTCGGGTACATCAGGGGTAGTTCGGTCATTTTACCATTTACGTGTCTGTATTTTGCGGGACTTGGTTTCACAAATCGGACTCTACTTGTCGAGTCTGGAATGCCCAAAATAGTAAAAATATACTATTTAATTATTAAATTTGGACTCCGTTTGACCCAGTTAATGTCCAAGGGAAAAATAGTAATTATTCCCTTTTAATAAAATAATAAAATAATTATTTTATTATTTTCCAGGGGTATAATTGCATGAAATTTCCAAAATCTGGGCCATAGTGTAATTCTGTGAAACTGTTGGGGTCAGAATGTAATTTTTTAAAAGTTTTAAACTGAACAAAAGGGTTCAGTTCATATGTAAGGGAACCGGACCAGTCCAGTCCGGTTTTAACCGGTTCAGTTGTAATGATGACGTCATAATGACGTCAGCCCTAGGATTTTAAATTAAAAATCAGTTTGCTTCAAAACGACGTAGTACAGTTTAAACGGTTCACCTGTATTTCGGTCGGGTCGGGGCCCGACCCGATACCCGGTCTAAGACCCGACCCGTACTGTTCATCATCCCCAACTCTAGGGTTACTGTAGCCCTAAATTTCAGAACTTTTTATCTTTAAATTCGTGGGGTTCTGGGTACGGTTTCTCATTGTTTTCGATCCCAATCGGTTTCTGCACATCATAACAACAATCTAGCATGCATTTTAAGCATTGAATCAAGCTCTAACTGGTTTTGTTTTCAGAACGATAATTTTGACCTGTAACAGGTTCTAAAACCCTCATTTTAGGTCCTATTTTTCATGAAACTTGTTGCGTTGTGACCTACAGACCGTGGGGTTCAAGTCCCTGTCCTAAGATTTTAGTTTGGTCGCAGTTTTAGTGGATTTGGGTTTTAAACCCGTACCTATAGCTCGAAATTTGGGGGCTCTTAAACTGGGTTCTGGGGTCGCGGCCTATGGTTTTTGAGATCCCCTTGGGGTCTATTTTAAGTTCCTACATGCAGAGTTTCATTCTGTTAGGGTCGATTCAGACCTGTGCTTTTAAGGTCCATCAATGGAGGTTGGGTGTACGGTTTCATAGATTTTTGGCCATTCAGACCCTTCTAACCCTCACAGTATGCATAAAATAGTTCCTAGAGTTAAGATTTATGCATGCATGTAATCTAACAAGCTCCACAATGATCAAAACAGTTCTTAATTCAAAATAAGGAAATGGAGAATTTTGAAGTTATACCTTCTAACAGTGGCCTTCTTTCTCCTATGGCTCGGTTCAGAACTTCACAGAACCTTCCCCCGGACTGTCTAAGCCTCCTTCTTGTTCACAAGGTTGCCACACTCAAGCTCACATAAACACAAGAACTTGTTCACCAAGTTTTTCTCACTCTACTCTCTCTTTAAGTTTCACACCCCAAACCTCACATACACTCTCATATATAGAGACATTCAGTCAGTTTATTTAGCCCTCTTTATTTTTAAAATAAGAAATTGGCTGCATGCAAGTTCATTGCTGGTGATGGTGTGATGAAATCATGTTGCCCCCTATACATACATATATACATTCATGTATATATTCAGGTGAATGACAGATTGGTTTGGTGTGAGGTGATGGGAGTTCATCATGTGGGTATTGCATGTAAGGCCATTGGCCAATTTGGGTGGTGGCCTTGGCCAATTTGGGGTTATATACATATCTTGGTGCATTTGTACACAAAGTGGTCTGCAGCTTAGTTGGTAATTTTTTGAGTGAAATCACTTTCCTTCCACAGGTCAAGGGTTTCAATTCCCCTTGGCCTCATAAGTGGGTATTTTTCCACCATTTAAGCTAAGGCCTTGTTTGGTTGGCGCGGTAATTCAGTTTCACTGTTTTTGCTTTAACTTTCATTCCGTAGCTCTTTTTCTGACGCGGTTTCTTCCTGTCACTTTCTATTCAGATCATTTTCATTGTCCAAGGTCTAGTGTCAGTTTTTATTTTCTTGGGTTTCCCGTAGTTAGCTAATTCAAGTTCTATTACTACTAAAATAGATATTTAATTAGCTAAATACTGCATTACATTCCCAAAATAGTTTCAGTACACAAAATGGGCCGGTTAACTAGTTGGGGTGTTACAAAATTAGACTAAATTATCAATTCCAAAATTCAATTTATAAATCCAATAGCTCAATAAGGTTTTCAATTATTCAATTGATGTTCAAATAAAAACCTAAATCTCTATTAAGTGAAAGCATTCAATTATAGAAAATTAGAAAATGTAAAGCATGAAGAGTAAGAGAGTTGCAAACCAAAGCGATGATGGAGAAATCACCAACGAAAAACTATTTGTGGTGTAAAACTCCAGAGCCGGCTATCCTTATGGAAGAGTCCAATATGTGTAAGATTGAATTACAATGCGATGAAGAACCGGACTTAATACCTCAAGACCCGTCCTACTTAACCATCAATATCTTCATACAACTGCAATCTCTTTCACGGTATCGGAGTCCTTCGATTAGTGCTCTTCATAATTGCAACTCCTCGCAACCTCGAACTCCTCCGATCACTCAACAATGAATCCTCAAGGTTGAACTCCAAACTCTTCAATGGTGAATTGAAATAGAATTGAGGCTCTTTAAATTGACTTGGATCGTGTGACGTGATCAAAATAATTGAATGATACGAGTAGAGATGTATATGAATTACATGTATGAATGTTCACTTATGAATGATCTAAGATCTTTCAAGTGTATAGCTCTCACAATTTGAACTCTCTCTTACTCTATTTTCCTTAATCTCAAACTAAATTTTCGTGTATTTATATCATTGAGATCGAATCTGAAAAGAGGTTTGAAAATAGAAAATGTTTCTATTTTCTCGCAGTGTTCGCTCGAATGAATCAGTAGTTCATTCGAATGAGCACCCCATTCGTTTGAACGAGCAATGAACAAATATAAAGTGACAAAAATATAGAGGTGTTGCTCATCATTTGATGCAGTCCTTTTGAATGAGATCGAACAAACAAGAATGAGCCTTGGATGTTCGTTCGAATGAGCCAATGGTTCATTCGAACTAGCAACATAGAGTTGCTCCTTCTATGCTTGCCTTGGAAACTCAATTTCTTTAAGTGTTCTTAAATATGCATTCTCAAGAAAATTGCTTCACAACACAAGCCAACTACACACATATGATGATTTGATGTCAACTATATGCTATGCATGCAATGTGTGAGTATGTGAGATGCAAATCAAAACAAAATTCTATAATGCCCAAATTACCCTTCTTGAAGCAAGTCGGTCAGTAGATGTGAATGATAATGAAGCTTGAACCATCTTGGAGTAAACGGGCATTGAGATACTCTAAGCCTCGGACTAAGTGTAATGATTAAAAACAAAGCACTTTTTTTCAAACCATATTAGCCAATTACAATATCGGACCCCTTGGTCCTAACAAACTCTCCTTTTGGCAATTCGTGACAAAATTGCACCAATAGTATAAGAATACAATACATCAAAATACATAACCCCCAAAGAGCTTGTAGACACCTCATTTTGTGGCCCTTGATTAAGTAGTAGCAATTAGATAATTATGCCAAAAAACCTAGTTCAAGTAGGACTCTTCTCGACAAAGTCCTATTCCTGTTAGGACTCTTGTTGACAGAGTTCTATTCTTGCTATGACTCTCTTGTCAGAGTCTTAGTTCCATTAGGACTCCTCTTGACAGAGTCCTAGTCCTGTCAGGACTCTATTTTTAAAGTCTCGATTCCATTAGGACTCTTCCTAGCAGAATCCTATTCTTGTTAGGGCTTTCTTGTTAGGGTACTAGTTCTATTAGGACTCCTCTTGTCAGAGAGAGTACTATTCCTACTAGGACTCTCCTGCCAAAATCTTAGTCCAAGTAGGACTCTTCCTGGCAGAGTCCCACTTCCGATAGGACTCTTTTGTTAGAGTCCCAGTCCAAGTAAGATTCCACCCGATAGAGTCCCATTCCTATTAGGACTCTCATGACAGTCCTAGTTCAAGTAGGGATTTTTTCGATAGAATCCCACTCCTGTTAGGACCTTCCTACTAGAGTCCCACATTTATTAGGGCTCTTCCTATCGGAATCCCACATTGGTTAGGACTTTTCTGCCCATTGGAGGGCATTTTGGTAATTTTGGCACCATTTGGCCCACTAAGGGCATTTTGGCATAATCCTACCCTCAGTAGGACTTCCTAGCCACTTGAGGGGAATTTTCGTAATATCTATATCATTTTACCCACATGGTGGTATCTTGGTAATTTCAACCCTTTGGTGACAAATTAGGGATAATTTGGTCTTTTCACATATTTTGTGGCAATCTAGAGATTCTCCACCGAATTGGGGACGATTTGGTAATCTTGAGTGACTAGTAGTCTATTTAGGCATAATTAAGACTTTCTATTTTTAAAATTTTTCATAGATCTGGTTGCATGATATTTCCTTAAATAGAGATACATTAAACTTGGACGTTTTCATTTTAGAGTTTATTTCTAATTAAATTTTATTTCAATTTTATCACATTGGCTCTTGCATGTAGACATCAATTCTATTGGTTCGTTAATTGTCATAATTATTTATTAATTCTTTTAGCTTGGATAATCATTCCTTAGGATAATTATTTAATCTTCTATTTATTTAATTAGATAATTATCACTCAAGATATGATCTTAGCCCTCCATTTTACGATTTTATTTTAGGTCCTTAGATTGAATCTTCATATTTTTTCCTATAAATAGAGCCCCTGGCCATTAGTTTCAAATACACAATTTCTATAACCTTACGCTGTTAGTATAATTCTAGAGTTCCTTCTACAAGAAATCTCCCTCTTTCAAGGTCGAAGCCCTGCCGAAGTGACAGCCTCCCTTCAAGAAGCAAGTCGAAGTCAGATTTCTGTGATTCATTGTAAATTAGTTTTGCTTTACTTTATTTTAACCCATGTTAAGGGGTTTAGAATGTAAATATGATCAAGGCAATGGAATTATAATTTTTCTTTGCTATTCCTTTTACATGTATTCTTCATGGGTTGTATTAGGTTTGCTTGTTATTTAGTCTAAAACAAGCTGGCAACTTCTTTATGTATTCATAGACACCTCAATCCGAAAAGATGGTGTGTTCTTCTCCCACTCTGAGAGAGCAAGATTTAAAAGCTGTGACTAGATTTTTCTAGCTCTTGCGTTCACAGTAATGTGAAGAATGGAAAGGATGAGAGAAGGAGGATGTAATTCCTGACCTCTTCTTTTCGATGGCTCAAACTATTCATATTGGAAGGCTAGAATTAGAGATTTTCTTAGAGTCGTAGATGAGTGAGTTTGGCTTGCTGTCTAAGTAGCTTAGACTACACCGATCACAACCGCTACTACAGAAGTCCCTTCCATACCGAAGCAACCCAATACATGGAATGAACTCGAGCTAAGATTAGTGGTTATAATAGTAAAGGACTTAATACAATATTCAATGTCATAACTCTGGATGAGTTTTACTGAATCATGACATGTGAGACCTCAAAAGAGGCTTGGGATAAACTTGAGACTACCTATGAGGGTATATCGGCTGTTAAGAGGTCCAAGCTACAAATGTTAACTTCTAGGTGTCACGACCCAAAACCCACCCTGTGCGGATTCCCGAATCGCGACCGCCGCCCTTCGGCAGAGACCTTAGGGCAAGGCGAAACATAAGCAACAGTATCGGGCAGTAGTGCGACCAGTGGTTGCGGAAGCGTGAAAAACTTTTTTCTTTTCTTTTCTTTTTAAAGATTACTCACGTCCGTCTGGTACTGCCGCTCTTTACATTGTGGTATGCATTATAATACATTCAGAGCATGACTAAATCTCAAGACTGTATAATATTACATGTCCAGTGCCCTGAGGGCTCAATACATATTCCTATACTGTCTATTAATACAGAATGTACTACTAGAGTTCATACGGTTCCAAAAGCCTACTTCATCATTCTCTCAAAATGGCAGATTCATCATCATCGACTTCAAATCAAAACTGCCGTCAGTCACCTGAAAGGGGGGTCCGAATAAAATCCGGGTAAGCTAATCTAAGCTTGTGAGTAATTCCTGCATTCGTCATGGGGTTTCAACTAGCAGTGGTTTAGCACATGAGAGTTTATAAAATACTCACTACCAATTGTTCGTATGTTCAGAATACAGAATATATGCATTCTTCATAAGGATAGCTTTGAAACATTTAAAGTATTCAAGCTAAATACACATTTCTTGTAACACCCCGATCCTGTATAATTAATAATTAAATATTAATTATTAATTAATACCGGCTCAGAGAATAATCAAGGGAATTAACCCTAATCTCCCGACGGTCAAGATAGACCGATAAAACAATTAAAACATGTTCGAGAATAGGGTACAATACCCGAACCTAATTACCAATTAATTAGGTGAAATAATGTCAATTTAACACTGACGGAATTTGAATTAATTAACTACGGAAATCCCGAATGACTAATAAATGACACGGAACCTCTGACACTGTAGATAACTGAAATATGAAACTCTCGGAACAAACCGCATCGAAAAAGGAGTTACGGAATGAAAGTTATACAGGAAACATTGAAAACTGAATTACTGTGTAGCCAAACGTGGCCTTAACCAAAAATGGTGAAAAATGGCCAAAATGGTGGCTAAGGGAATTGAACCCTTCACCTTTGAGGGAATGAATTTTTCTCAAAAAACTTACCAACTGGGCTGCCATTACTTTGTGCACATATGTACAACTAAATTGTATATATATTCAAAGTTGCTCCAAGCTGCCACCCAAATGGACCAATGGGGTTTCATGCAGCCATATATGATATATAAAATATGTAATATATATATATATAGGCAGACTAAATCTGATTGGACCACCATTCCACCCAATGAGAGACCATGCAACAACATAATTTATAAAAAATATACATATATTTGTATATGGTGATGGTGAGATCAGAAATTGGGGATCTGATATACTGATATAGAGGAGGTGATAAGGTGTGAGAACTGATCTGTTAAGAGAGAGAACCCATGTGAGATCAAGTGAACTTATGTGTGAGAAACCATTGTGAGAATGGTGTGTATGTCCATGGTCTATACATGATGGTGTTCCATGAAGATGCATCAAGAGGAAGGAACTGAGGACCGAGGTGCCAAGGATCAAAGAGTGAACCATTGAAGTAGGGACGTTCACTGTTGATAGGTAAACACCTCAAAAAACTGCTTTGGTTTTCTGTTTAAATTTTCATACTGTTTTGATTGATTTTAGACCATGTTAACTACATGCATGCACCTGAATGTAGAAGAGGATGATAATAACAAAGAATGGGGTGAAAACTGCACTGTTTGGGCACTGAACCATGATGGACCGAGAGATGGAAATTTCTATTTTTTTTTTAAATCTACACTAAGCTCGGTTTGATGCGTATAGGCATGACAAGCGTGGAAAATGGAACTTAACACAACTTGAACGGACCAAAATGGTCCAAAAATGAGCTAGATATGGGCAGTTGCAGGTGCGGCTGACCCAAAACGATAATCCTCCAATCGATTGGTTTTGTAGGATTTTAGTACACCAAGTTGTTCTTAAGGGTTCCAGAAAGTCACAGTGATTGAAAATAGGGATTAAAACGACCTAGGAAGGCACACAAATGGAACTGAAACACCACCGGATAGTCGGCCATGGCCGGAGCTACGACCTGTAGCTCACCATTTGACGGCCGAGATGTGATCCAATCAAAAAAATGAAAACACATTTGGGATCCTTGTAAAAATTTCCTTCGAACCCCGTTGGACCGAACCCACGAAGTCATCGGAATTATCCCACCAGCGCCGGAGAAGACCCCTGTAGGCCACCGGAGAAGACAAAGACCATGTTGGTCTCGGGTGGGTCCTGGATCGAACTCGGGTCGGGACTCGACCCGTTGAAAGACCGGATAAGTGGCACGTCGCCGTTCTGGTGTTAAAGGTTTTTAACTTAAAACCCAAATCTGGCCTGTTTGGCTACGGGCTTAACAAATTGAATTGGGAACTAGGCCTATCCAAACCAAGAATAAGAAAGAAATTGGGGTTACCAGGGATATCATATCCCGGTTCTCTGAAGGTAACTAGACCGGATGGTTTAGGGAAATTTGGACCGGTTCACTTGGTGAACCCTAGAACCAAACAGTTCTGAAACTATATTTTATTAAATTCTGTTTTGGCCCCACAGCTTTCTAAAATTACATATTGACCCCCAACAGTTTTGGGATATTATACAGTGGCCCAGATTTTGGATAAATTATACATTTAAGCCCCTGGTAATTAATTAAATAATTATTTAATTATTTTATTAAATAGGTAAAATTATGATTTTACCCCTAGACATTAAATATGTCAAACGGAGTCCAAATAAATTAAATAAATAGTGTATTTTCACTATTTCAAGCATTTTGGACTCAATGGTACAGTCCGATTTTGGAAATACAGTCCTGAAAAATACAGACCCGTAAGTGATAAATGACCGAACTGGCCCTGATGGTACCCAGACCCAAATAAAAATATCAGATAGCCTATTTTGACTATCTCGGACATTCTGAACTCAACGGTGAGGTCCGTTTAATGAACCGAGGTCCCGAAAAATACAAACACGTAGGTGTAAATGATCGAATTGCCCTTAAGGATACCCAGGGCCGATTAAACATAACAGACAGTCCAATTTCACTATGTTGGACGCTCTGGACCCAATGATGAGGTCCATTTTATGAACTGACGTGCCGAAAAATACGACACATGAAATTACCAAATTACCCCTGATACCGTATGAGACCTAAACAAAGTCCGATTGGGACGAAACTGATACCGGTAGGAGCCCAGACGCTGGTGAGACTGTATACTTGATTAGATGATGAATCGGGGTCAGAATTACACAAAACGTAAAATGACCAAAATACCCCTGAGCACTGTAAGTGCAAAGTAGAGGTCGAATAAAGGTCAAACTGATCTGATAAATTATCATAGGGATAATTATGAACACTGAAGGGCTAAATAAGACTCCGAGACAGTCAATGCGTAAAACGAGAAATGACCGATGTGTCCCGATGATCTAAAGCAGATACCAAATGAAGTCCAAGAGACTTACAAATTTATACATGAGATATATGGGATATTCTGAGGACCATAACAGGGTCTGGGATAAGAATGGCAAAATTATCATTTTGCCCCTATGGTTAAAATGAGAACCTAACTAATACCGATTGGAGTCCAAAGGACGTAGAACTTTGTACTTAAGATATAAAGACTATTTCGAAGACCACGATAGGGTCCGGGACAAGAATGGTAAAATTACCATTTTGTCCCTAAGGTTGAATGAGTGCCTGACTAATAACAATTGAAGTCTAAATGACTTAGGATATAATCCTAATAACTGCTAAGCCTAATTAAAGAATGAAATAGCCTCGGGTGAGACCCAATGGAAGGGCGATAGGCTACTAGGCTATCTTAGGTAATCCGATAGATACCTAAGATGACGAATTAGACCTGAATGGATGAGTTTTGATCTGTCTGTGATTGATGATTATTATTCAGGATATACATGGAGATGCCTGACGTACCTGGAGGTTATCGGATTATTTATGCAAGGAAATAAGCGTAAAGTTTGTGAGTAACTTCTGACACTGTTTTGATACTGTCCCTTGATTTACTGATCTGTTTTGAATGCAATTATTTACGTGCAATTATTTAAATGCATGCCTTTTCGTACTATATCACTTATGACATGGTTTTAGTCTTTTTAAATAATTGACTATATTCCTGATCCCTGTGCTAGCATCCCGTACTGTTTTGCCCAGTTTTGAACTGTTGAGATAAAATGGATATATTGAACCATTATTTCTGAAACGATTAAATAAACCATGTGATATAGGAAAAGAACAACATTTTGTTGTATCGTACCACTTTGTATAGTATACTGTCTGAATGCTATATTGTTTAAATGTATGTACTTAATGTACGCCCTTTGTACCACATTCCACGTGATGTGCTTGTGTCCTTTCGAATTAGGAATTCCGTTCAGTTCGGTTATGTACTGTCCGTTAATGATATGTCTGCCTCGATTGATATGTTCCGTCCGGTTCTGACATGTTCCGTCCGTTAATGATGTTAAGTCTGCCTTGATTGATATATGGTCCAGTTCCATTATATTCCGTCCGTTGATGATATGTCTCTGCTTTGACTAATGTTTTGTTTCGTTCGATTCCGTTATGTTCTGTTCATTGATAATGTGTCTGCCTTGATTGATATATGGTCCAGTTCCATTATGTACTGTCCGTTGATGATACGTCTGTCTTGATTGAAACATTGTTCAGTCCAGTTATGATTAGTTCCGACAGTGATGTGTCCCTAACTTGATTGTTATATTGTTTCTACCCAATTCCGTTATGTTGTGTCCTGTTCATGATTTACCTGTGTCTTGATTAGTGTATTATTTTCGTTTAGTTCCGTTATAATTTTATCCGTTCGCGATATGCCTTTGCTTGGACTGATGTATTGTTTCCGTTCAATTCTGTTATATTCCGTCCGTTGATGATATGTCTGGCCTAATTGATAGATGGTCTAGTTCTGTTATGTTTCCGTCCTGTTATTGGTATGCCTTGTCTTGATTGATCTTGTTCAACTCTGCTATGTTCTAAGCCACTGATAATATGCCCCTGTCTTAACTGACTTATTGTTCCCACTCAGTTCCGATTGTGATTCGTTCCGTTAATGAAAAGTCTGTGTCTTGACCGATATATTAGCAATAGTTATTGTTTTGACCGATTGGTTATGTCATGTTCTGATCCGTTTGTATCGTTTGTTCGATTCTGTTTTATTGTACTAGACTGCTTATGAAATGGATTTATAAAAATAGTTATTTTTGAAATGACTAAATTATCCATGTGCCTTGGAAGCGCAAAAACTGGTTTTGAAACCCATGATAGGGAATCTGTGTTACTCACTGGGCTTATTTAAGCTCACCCCATTATTCTGACATTTTTCAGGAATTACCTCCATTGGATTAGAAGGTACTATGACATGACGTGAATAGGCCAAGTGGCATCGCAAGTAAGGATCTGACGGCACTGAATTGTAGAGACTGGTTTATTGTGGATTGAACCTGGTTATTCCGATGAGTGGTATGTTATGACTGACTTGACTGATATATACTAGATAGACATGGCTCATGGAACTAATGGTACTCTAGAGATATTAGATCTGCTCTGTTGTTATATGCTTGATTTTAGATATGCTCTGAGATTAGAATTGTTGACTGACTGGATTTAGTCTTGCTCTATGATACATATTCTTATGATGGATAAGTGAGTTGCATTCCCGTGACATAAAGAAAAAGTTTTAAATTCCGCTGCATCTGACCCTACAGTTGGAGTGCAATTCGTCAGAAAGTTCAGAATTTGCCTTTGGTTGGTCGCATCGCGACTGACTGGCAGTCACGTCCTCGACATCCGCGTAGGGTGGGGTTCGGGATGTGACATTTCTTCAATAGAGTATATGCATTTTAAAACATGCATAATCGAAAGAGGTAAAACCTACTTCCATGTTTAATAGTATGATTTCAAATGATAGCTTCAAAAAATTTATAGTTAATAAGCTAAAGACACATTTCTTCAATGGAATATATGCATGTCAAAGCATATAAACGTACATAATAAAATGGGGGTAAAAACCTTGCTTCCATTTTAAAAGTGTTGTTTCAAAACATCTAAATCTACATCGTGAAAATGGGGGTATAAGCTGCTTCTATTTTCAAAAGCGTTTGTCATCTTTTCTCTTTAGTTAAGTGGAATTTGTTTCGAACCAGACTCCCGTCTTACTTGCAATACTACAATGGGAGATATCTCACTGCCTAGGGGATTAGATCCTTCTACCGGGTATTTACTGTTGAATCCCGAAGGATTTCAACCTTCATGGGGTGCTTATGCATATTTGGATGCCTTTTTAACGAGCATCAAAATACTGCTTCTTCAATAAATGTTTTTTCAAAAACATTTACAATATGACTTCTTCAAACATATGCATTTATAGCATTTGAAATATGACTTCTTCAATAGATGCCTTATAAGCATTTAAAATATGACTTCTGAACAAGAAACTTTAGAATATGTAGACATGTCAACTACTTTTAGAGAAGACAGTGATAGAAATTATTCATTGAGCATGTCATATCAAGATTTATAAGAGCAAAATCTTTAAAACATGAACCACAAGATATTGAATTTAATATTCAATACTTCAAATCTTTTGGAATTTAAAACTTCTTCAAATCCGTGGAGTTAAATTTCCACTTCAAATGCAGGGTTACTCACCTTATACTCCAAGCTCGGCGTTTACTGCGACGCCTTCCCTTTTCCTTTTGTAGTTCCTAGAA
Source organism: Nyssa sinensis (assembly GCA_008638375.1). Lineage (NCBI taxonomy): Eukaryota > Viridiplantae > Streptophyta > Magnoliopsida > Cornales > Nyssaceae > Nyssa > Nyssa sinensis. Next base: position 33,804,729 of record CM018034.1, read on the forward strand.
CAATTCATAAATAACAGTCTCATTAACTTCACATCTACTGCAATAACACCTATTGATGCTACTTAGTTCGTATTAGATCCTAAAACGATTTCATAATTTCATATGTACTTAATTTGACTCGTATTTTTAACCTATAACACAATTTAATGTGTTAGGAATTAACTTCATTTTAGCTATACTCTCCTGGTAGCTCCATTAACTTTAAGTTAATTTATTTACTTCATATGTTCTCGTGTCATGTCTTCTCGTATGTCCTTTCAAATGTGTACCGTACCATTTAGTTGGTACTTCGAGCAGTGTACTAATTTATAGTCACTAGACTTATGCTATTCATCAAATTTTATGTCTTTTTATTAGACATTTCTTTTTGGTCGAATAGACCCTACCATTGAGTCCGGAACATTGGAGAAAGTTTGTTTAGGCTTTCCTAAAATTTAATTCGGACTTTTGTATGTCAAAGGGCAAAATAGTCATTTACCCATTTACGTGTCGTATTTTTTCAGTACTTCGTTTCATGTTGTGGATCTCACCATTGGACTCAGAAGGTCCGAAATAGTAAGAACACACTAATAACTTGTTAATTTTGGACAAGGGGTATTTTAGTCATTTTATCCCTTTACGTGTCTTTATTTTTCGGAGTTCCACCTTGTGAAACTGAACCCCGCCATTGGATTTAGAATGTCCAAAATAGTCAGAATCCACTATTGGTTTACTTTATTTGGACTTCATTTACTCTATTTATGGCCCAAGGGTATTTTTGGAATTTCTTTTATTTAAATATTATTAAGTTATTATTAATTAAATTTCGGCCGGGCCATAGTAGAATTTCCCAAAATTTTTGGGGTCAAATTCCAATTTTGAAGTCTTCCGGTTTGAACCAGTGGGTTCAGTTTTAATTTAACTGAACCGGTCCGGTTCTCCTTGAACCAATCCGGTTCAACACCTCATGCTGATGTCATCATGACATCAGCCCTACTATTTTAAATCTTTAAAACATAACCAAAACGTCACCGTTCTCTTAATTCGGTGGACTTGCCCGTTTCTTGACACGTGTCCCGAGTTAACTCGGGTGACTCAATTCAACAGCGAGTCGACCCGTCGTCTTCCTCCTTCGTTACCCACTGTAACCCTAATTTTTGAAGCTTAAAAGCTTCATTTTCGAGCTAATCTATTCAGCTAAATTCTTTTGTTTTCTCATTAATCCATCTCTGAATCTTTGTTCAAGAGTTTGGCATCCATTTGGAGTCTTGAAACTCCTTCATGCGTTCGGTTTTGAAGTTTGATAGCCGAATGAATAATTTCATAATACATCCTCATTTCATCACTATTTTTGATGAGGTTTGGCCCTGTGTGATCCTTATGACATGGGGATTAAATACCCATTCTCAAAACTGATTTTAAAAGTGTAAAACCGAATTTGGGTTCCACGACTTAAACCTGTAACTAATATTTTAGGTTTCATTTCTTGAGTTTTTGGATCGCGGTCTACCATTTTTAAGACCTTGGGATGGTCTAGAACAGGTCCTAATACACGGATTTGGATTTGGTTTTTCTTATTTCAGACCTGCACCAAAATTTTCTGATTATTGTTCCAACTGAAACTTGACTTTTCTCAGTCGATTCTTGATCATTCTTTATCATTTCTTTTGCAATTTACAGCTTATATTACGCAGAATAAACCCTTACTATTACATGCTTTAAATTTGTACACAATTTAAACAATTTCCAACGAAATCTTACCTGTTCAAGTTGCTTACAGTTTTCCAACTTTTCTCCTACTTCAGTTCCTATCCTTCAATTTCTTGCTACTGCTTGCACACGTCTCCTCTTCCATTACAAGTTCTCTTTTCCTTTTATTTCCCCTTCATTTACTCATGCAATCGGTGGCCCTTGCCACCTGTTGGTATCAGAATTTGCATGGCACACAGCCGTGGCTGCCACCTCCATTCTCATCATTATTTTTCACAAGCAGCTCACATGGGAGAGGCATGGAGAGCAGTGCCCACCGCCTCCCTCTCTTCTCAATTGTATTATATTAAACACAATTTCATTCTTTTGTTTGTAAGTGTATATATATATATATATATATATATATATTACACCCAACTTTATATTCCTATATAAATATGTATATATATATGTCTTATATAATCATATTATATATATAATATATCTTTATATGAATTTGAATAGTCACTTATTAATTTAACATGCATATTTATGTATGCATATACATCAATATCTATATTTCACAATTTCTCATATGTAAATATATTTATATATTTATATATCCATGTTCACACTTTGATAATCTACCCGACGTAGCAATCTATTTTTGTCACGTCTCAATTCGAGGTTGGCTTCCAAAATGAAAGTGTACAGTCTCAATGGGATCAATAGAAACAAGTTGGTGATTGAAAACCAACCTTGTTACTTCAGGTTTCAGTCACTAGGTTAATATTTAGTGACTTGCTAATTCTTCATCAGGTCGGGGTGTTACACTAGGTTTAAATCATTTAGGATGGAAGATTTGGATACCTTTGCTCTAATTCTATGCTAAAATGACTGACATAATGAATTCCTCATTCGACTTAGAAGAGAAGATTGAAATGACCAAAATTGTTAGAAAGATCTTGAGATCCCTCTCCGAGAGATTTCAACCCAAGGTCACCGCCGTAGAAGAAAGTAAGGATGTGGACTCACTTATGGTTGGTGAGTTAGTAGGTTCATTACAAACCTTTGAACTATCCCTTAGGCAATCTAAGAAGACCAGAAGTCTAGCCTTAAAATCAACATAAGATGACTTTGAATGGGATGTTAAAGTTGACCCCAAGTTCATAAATAAAGATGACCTAGCCCTATTTGTTAGGAGGTTCAATAAGTTCCTCAAAGGAAGAATGTCAAACCCTAAGGGAAACTAAAATTCAAATAGAAAACCCTTAAGGAACTCTAGAAACATAAAAGGGAAGGTCCAAAAAGGCTTTTCTAGTGGTAATAGGAGAAGACCTACAACCCAATCTACTTTTAAACCCATCGAGTGTTATGATTGCCATAACTTTGGCCATATAACTGACAATTGCCCAAATAAGAAAAGAGGAAAATCAAACAATAAAAGGGATACAAAGACTACCTTGACCGATGGTGAGGAAGAAGAGAAAGATGAGGAAGATACAGATGATGAGGATGAAGGAGAGCAAAGTCAATTCTTGGATTTCACGATCATCTCTAATCTTCAAGAAGGTTCTTCATCCCATGATGATGATGAACAAGAGGAGGATAAGAATCTTGAGTCTAGTGATAGTGAGAGTAAAGAAGAAGAAGACATTGAGATTGCTTATGAAAAATTGTTTAATGAATCAATCAATCTCAAGAAGTCTAACCTAAAACTTACTATCAAACTCAAAGTCAGTGAAAAAAAGAAGAGTTTCTTGCAAGTTGACCATGCTTTGATGAGTCAACTTAAGGAAGACAAGGATAGCCTTCTTAGTAAACTCAAGTCCTTAGAACAAGAGATAAATTCTTTAATTGAGAAAGTTAGTGGTCTAAAATCCTCTCTAGAGTCTAATGAAAGTGAAAAAAAAAGTTTGAGTGCTAAAGTCCAATCGCTAGAATTAGAACTTAAGCATGCCAAGGATATCAAAATAACTCTTCAGGAGAGCTCAAACAAGCTAGGTAAAATGCTTAATACCATCCAAATTAAGAATGTCAAAAATGACCTTGGCTGTGATAAGTTTATAGATCAAAACAAGCCATCATATTCTTCACAAAAAAACTCTTCTACCTTGAAACTAGTGATATTTGTTCGTCCTAAGAAAAGAGAGGTTGAGTTACCATAACCTAAGAGCTAAGACCAACCTTAACCTTCATTTCAACCAAACCATTTGCATTGTTCTTATTACAAGGTTGATGGACATTCGAGAAGGAAATGTAGGTTTGCTTGGACTGAACAAACATATCACCAAATGGTTCCAAGAGAGCATAAGATGAGGATAACTTTAATAAAACAACAATTGAACACTCATGTTGAAAACTCTAGGAGTATGGCTCAAAAAATCATTAACGTGGATACTTTTGAGAAGCCACAAGCTATTCCTAATACTCAAGAAAAGGTAGGCAAGACTAAAGTAAAAAATGTCACTTCTAATCCCAAAAAGTTATTGAAACAAATTTAGGTTAGGAAGGACAAATTGTAAGGTCTTGAAAAAAGATGTGTAAGGCACAACTCCCAATTTGTTTCTTCTTCGGAAGAAGTAAATATCTCTCTTAGGTGATTAAAAGATAGTTTAGCAATTTAGGGATCATGTGTTTTCACTATTATCATAGAGTCTCCCAATAAATTACTTCATTACTTCTTTCTTAAATTTGTTTTGGAAATTATTTTTTTAGAAGAAGTTGTCATATTTCCATAGTCTAGGTGATTCTTATAATCTTAATCTATCATAGGTCTATGGTTTCATTTTTTTTAGATTTCTTGTTATTAATTTATAGTTAGGTTCATTTTTTACCTTGATGAATTAAAAAAATTCAAAAAAAATTTCTTTTAGCTTCATAGCTAATGATGATCCCATATTTTTGAAAAGAAAGATGAATTAAAATGCATTTTAATGCTTGACACTATGATTTGTGTACTTCATTTTGTCTCTATCTTCACTTAGTCGTAATCACTTGAGTGCATGGAATCTTTCTAATCTACTTGTGATCTCATAGTCATTAGTCTTGCATACTTCTTTCATGAGATTATCTTGTAAATAGGTTGGACTTAATGGTTTTATGTTTATCCTTCAATAAGTCCATGCCTAGAAAGATTGACTTAGGTTGGATATATCAAAGGACCAAAAATAAAAGGCCTAAAAAGAAATAAGACACTATCAAATTGAAAAATCAAAGAGAATAAGGAAAGGGCTACCTTTGAGATTGTATGTATGTTAGCATTGGATGTCTTTTGAAAAGAGCATCTTACTCAACAGTGTGAAAGTCACCGTGCAAAAGGGAGATAAATGCAAAATTCAAAATTTGCCAAATGACTTTGTGTTGAGGGGGAGTTTTAGTTGAAAATGATCAAAATTTCCTAAATTGATTGATTATGATTGTTTTCTCTTATTGAAATTTAAATCATTTAACACCATAGAGTCAACTTTGACATAAAAACATTTCATGGTTGAAGTCATTGCATGTGTCTAATCACCATGTTTGAGTGAGTAGAGAGTTAGCTCGCATGAGTTTAAGTGTTATTAGACTACTTGAATATTTTGATTCAATTTAGAACATATTTCATCTCTCTAATGCACTTAAAATGTTCTACAAATTTTTCTTTCAACTTAAAAACATTGGGATTGTTTTTAGCTTTGTAGATAATTGATTTCTTCTTATTATTTTTATGCTAAAAACTAAACTTTTCAAGCTCAAATTCCCTTTAGTGAGTTGTGTTGAGCAGAGGATTTACTATAATAAAGTAGGGCATTCTAGTTCATCAGAGAGAAAATACACTTTTGGGTGGTCGTTCGAATGAAGCTTCGTTCAGTCGAACGAATGTGCAGTTAATTTTGGGCACAAACCGTTCCTCATTCGAATGAAGGCCCCGTCGTTCGAACGAGAGACTGATCAGTTCTAAAATAGCACAAAACCTCCCATTGCTTCATATTCCTTGCAATTTTTCTCAATATTCTCTCTAATTCCTCATACTAGATTGCTCATTTTTATCTCAATGTTTGTCATTTTTACATTCTACTCCAATTAGTGTGATCTACACATTATGGACATCATTTTCACCAATCATTTTTAGATTCCCACGATTCATTTTATCAGTAAGTCATCGGGTTCCTTTTCAATATTCCTGTATTTTATTTGTTATTCATCTAGACATTAGGTTTAGTGTGGACTACTAGATCAGTGCATTAGACGTAGCACCATTCTTAGGATCATCCCAATTTTATTCTGTCATATTCCATTCTGATCATGTCGTCAAGGACAGTACCTATGGCACTAGAGCATTTTCCCTATGTCATCTGACTTGGCTCTACACGTTGAGGTTTGGATTGCTTTTCATCCTAGGTAGCCAAGATATAGGCTGCTATAGTTAAGTCCCGTCTTGTTCTTATCGAGAGGGCATCCACTCCCGAGGATATATGTAAGACACTTAGGTATAGTATGTTTGATTCATATGGATGGTTACCCTCTTGTTTATTTTGGGTTATGCTGACGAAACTATGGTTCGAGAAGTCTACTCAAACCTTGGTGCTCGTGATGATCAAGGAGCTTGCCCTATCACATTCTGCGATGTAGAGCTTTCACTCACTGCTGATCTCATTGCTCAGACCCTTAGTATTCCCTGAGTTGGGCAGCCTGATTATCTATTTCATGCTCCAATTATTCATCCCATTTCTGACCTATTAACTTCTACCCTTCGAGCCAACAGTTTCACGGACTTCTTTAAGAAGAAGGCCACACTCGAGCAAGGTTACCTACATGAGGGTTATCGAATCCTCAATTTGATAGTATGTAGTGTACTTCAGCCATTCAACAACACAAATACGCTAACGATATCCCATGCTGTGCTACTATATGCTATCGGTGTTGTTGTCCCGATCAATGCTTTGTCTCACATTCTAGGAGTTACCTATTCGTCTTTTGTTGGTACCCAATGTATATCCATTCTAGCTTTTGGCAGCCTTATCACTCAGATATGCGCTACTTAGTAGGTTCCATTCTCCACTACTGATTCCTTTAGACTTCAGCCCAGTCTATTCACTAACTCAGGCACAACAGATGAGTCCAGTGATGATGATGAGGAGTAGCTAGCATTAACTCAAGCACAACAATAGCAGCCACCATAGTTACCTCAACAGTAGCAGGGAAGCAGATACTAGTTGATGACTTTCTTGTAGACTCTACTCCACCATAGTTCTGGTATCCTCTCGGTTTCAGATTTCATGAGTCAGTAGGAGCATCCTTATCTTCCAGTCAGTCGATCACCAGAGCTGATCTAGAGGAGTGTTTGAAGTTGCACTATACCATGATCAGTTTTGAGCTCTTCATGCTAATGATGGAGGAGATGGCTTTCAACAAGGAGCTATCTAGAGCTTGTCAAATGCCCTCGACCGTACATTTTCACTTCCACCTCTACCTAGCTCAGATCAGATCAGTGATTGAGATACATTTCCCACATGAGTGATGAGTGACAACTGTAGTGAGGTTTACCTATTTTTTTTTTTGTACTCATTAGCTACATGTTCTATTTTTTGACAGCTATTTCCATTTACTTACTTTGCTTTTATTTTATTTTTTTTGGATAGATTATGGATATAATATTTTTGGTTAATATCGTGTGTATATATATATATATATATATAATTTTTTTATATTGTGTCTGTTATCATTGCTGTCATATTTCTTATGCATGTTTGTCTTGTTTGCTTATACTACTTCTTCCTTGATGGACTTTACTTTCTTGATTCTCCCTTTGTCACCGTGACAAAAAGGGGGAGATACTTTGTACACATATTGAGGGGGAATATGCTATTTTATTGCATATGATTGAGATTACTTGTTTCCACTTTTCTTATTCACATGAGGTGATAGTTTAGTTTGTTTGCCGCACTTATGCTTATTTGAAATTTACATATTCTCGTGATTCATTGGATTTATATGATTTTATTCTTTGATATGATTTCACATGGTATAGTTTAGTGGTGATGTGCAGGAAACATGTGTGATTAATTTTGAGCAAGGCTAAATGTTTAACATAATATAGAATACTAGGTTAAAATTTGTAATTTCCTTCTCCTAGGCTCTTTGGGGGGTTATGGATTTTGATTCTATTGTATTCTTATACTATTGGTGTAGTTTTGTCATGAATGTTTCATAAACACTTAACCTTACTCAAAAGTAGTCACACATGTTTCTTGCACATCACTACTAAACTATACCACATGAAATCATATCAAATAATAAAATCATATAAATCCAATGAATCACGAGAATATGTAAATGTCAAATAAGAATGTGTAGCCAATAAAGCAAACAAAGTAAACTAAACTATAAACTCATATGAGCAAGATAAGTTGAAACAAGCTATCTCAATTATATATAATAAAATATCATACTCTCCCTCAATTTGTGCACAAAGTATCTCCCCCTTACTAAGTTCTCACAGTCTTTATCTCTCAACCCAAATATGCTAAGTAGTAAAAAAATTTGGTTTCGAAAGTGCTACATATGCTATGACTCCTATAAGTACAAGCACAAAGCTTAGTAAAGATACCGCAAACATAGATGTAGATCCCACAGTATATAGGAGTATGATAGGTAGTTTACTTTACCTTACTTCTAGTAGACTTGATATTGCCTTTAGTGTAGGTGTATGTGCTCTATTTTTGTTGAATCCTAAAGAGTCACACTTGATTATGGTCAAAAGGATAGTTAGATATGTGAATACGACTCTTAGGTATGTTATTTGTTATTCCTTTGATACCAATGCCACATTGGCTACTTATTCTGATGCAGATTGGGTTGAAAAAATTGATGACTGGAAGAGCACTTTTGGTGGTTGTTTCTATTTAGGGAGTACCTTCGTATCTTGGCATAGCAAAAAGTAAAATTCTATCTTTCTTTCCACAGCTAAGGCAAAATACATTGTTGTAGGTAGTTGTTGTGCTTAACTCATATGGATGAGACAAATGTTAAAGGACTATGGAGTTGAAGTTGGGACAATTACAATGTACTATGACAACTCAACTTCCATTAACATCTCCAAAAATCCTATCCAACAATCTATATTATACATCATTTTATTAGAGAGCTTGTAGAAGAGAATGTTATATCTCAAAAATATCTTCCTACTGAACACCAACTCGCTGATATCTTCACAAAACCTTTAGGTGGCTTTTTGTTCGAGAATCTTAGAAAATCTAAAGGTGTCTACTTTATCGAATGAGTGTTCATTCCACCCATAACCTAGGATGGTGTTAGTGTCTTCATCATCTTTCGTAAGTCTATGGTTTGTAGTTTAGGATTTCTTGTTTTATTTTTTTAGTTTAGAAAATTTTGTTGTCTTCTTATACCAAAAAATCCAAAAAGAGTTTTCTTTTAATTGCCTATTTATTTTATATCCCTTTACTTTTCTTTAAAATATAAATTTTGTTTTTATATGCATCTTGAGTATTGGAAGACTATAATTAATGTTCTTTATATTTTTATACTTCACATATAGTCTTACATACTTACTTGCATTCAATTTCTTCAGCCTTGCATGATCTCACTGCACTAACATATGCACACATGTCTTGTAAGATTGATCTTGTCGATATAATTGAGCATAACAGTTTTATGTTTACCTTTCAATAAGTTCATGGCTAGAAGAATTCATTAAGATGTTTTGTGAGTAATCCAAAAATTTCACAAGTGATAATTTTTCAAACCTTAAGAATACAAGGAAAGGGATACCTATGGGATAGTATGTATGCTTTAGGCTTGTTTTACACTTGTTCAAATTTGGACCCTTTGCTATTCAAGGTCGGTTCTTACTAGTTTGTGGACCATTCTTGATAACTTTTCCTGTTTTGTGATCCTCATGACATGTATATTCATTTCCAAGTGTCCAAAATCAATTTTGTTTCATTCAAATTTTGACCTAGTTTTCAAGGTTTGTTAATGGGGATTTATGCTAATTTTATGGCTTCTCGTTCATCTCGATCCATTTTCTTTGTTTATTTAACATATAAACATCATTGTATGCATATATAATAACTTATATAGTCTCATACGATAAATTTGAATGAAAATATTCTGGAGAGAGAAACAAAGGTTTTGGTTACCCCATCTATGGCAATCTCTCTCTTTTTGAGCTTGATCTCTGGTCTCCAATGGCTACCAAATCTCTTCATTGGTTTCTGATTCTTAGTGTTTCTAGGTATATTTATGCACACATTCATTATTTCTTTCTCTTCATTCTCTCTCTTTCTCTACAAATGACTGAATGTGGCTACTTATACAAAATTATTTCTGCATGTAAATATATATATTGAGAGATAAAATATCACACTTGTCTTAGGCCTCTTAGGAGTGCCAATCAAATGTTTCCATACAAGTTTAGTGCTAAGCTTGACACCACATCACTGTACATCCATTGTATATGATACATACATACATACATATATATATATATATATATTAAGTCACTATTGTTACCATAATGGGCTGGTAGCCTAATGAAATTTTTTTGGCACTTTTTATTTAGGTGTTACGTTCAAGTCTTGTTCAAAACTTTTAGAGATCCTTTCTTCCATTCTTCTTTTATGTGTGTATATTGATATATTTTAGGTGTTTACTAATCACCCTAAAGCATACATTTTAGTGTCCCAAGATCCTTTTATAATTTTACATTCCTTCTTGATTAAATGTCTTATATTTGTATAGTACTAATCTTCTTGATTTAATGCATTTGTGCACTAATATTATATAATTGTTCATGTGTTAATTTATTTTATTAACACTATTTAACTTTCCATCAACTATTCAACTATTGATCTTGTCATCGAATTTAATGGCTATGGCACACATGTGCCTTGTCTCTAAATTTATAGTCTAATTACCTTAATTAAGTTGTCTGTTGTTCTTTTAGGCTAGTCTCTATTGATAATAATAATTATTAGTCTTAATTATCCAATAATATTGGGTCAAGATGTTACAGTAAACATATAGAACACGTCATAATCAAGTATAGAAGTGAAAGAAATTGTTCTTGTAGTTACTGGGGCTTCCTAGGAGCTCTAGTCGTACATCTCCACCAATTCCTCTTTAATATTGTATTTACATATAGTTGTGGTAAGCTTTAGTTATTGCCCATCAAGTTGTACTAACGCCCATATTATGCACATGAGATATTAGAAGGAACAAATTATTCATTTTTTCCAACATGGTATCAGAGCTACAAGGATCCTAAGGCTTACATGTCTAAAAGCTATGTACGCGTGAAGAACTTGAAGAAGTACGAGTGAACAAGAAGAAAATGTCAACCAAGTTGAAAAGTCAACAATTGCAAGTTTATTTACAAAATTTACTTTGAAGGAAGAATATTTATTTGTCTATTCCTTTGTCAAAACTAGATGAGATGATCAATAGTAATAAAATTGCTAGTGATGTTGAGATGGAATTTCATGAACATATTATGAAGGAAGGTATTCCAATAAAGCCATTGAGTGAAAATCAAGGTGATGAAATGGTAACCACATTGAAGAGTCAGAAATTGCAGGTTTGTTTACAAAATTTACTTTGAAGGAAGAATATTTATTTGAGTCTATTCCTTTGTCAAAATTAGATGAAAATATCAATGGTAATAAAATTATTAGTGATGTTGAGATAGAATTTCATGAACATATTATGAAAGAAGGAATTCCAATAAATCCATTGAGTGAAAATCAAGGTTATGAAAATTTTACTAATTACTTTTTGCAAAGTGGTATGGAAAATTTTGTAATTGATACAGGTTGGTTAATATCAGAGTATTCTTTGATTCAAAAGAGTAAACATAAGGGAAGAAGTCAAAATCTAAGAAGAATGAAAATTGGTGGTGTGCTTATGTGAATACGATCTTGGTACATGCCTACATTACTTAAGTATATAAAGATCTTTCACAAGATTTATGCATCGAAAGAGATAGCCATGAAGATTATTGCCATTGAAGGAATTCGAAAGAAGATGGATGTTGTCACATCCCAAACCCCATCCTATGCAGATTAGGGATAATGACCGGCTAGCTAGGCATTTTTCCAATACACTAACTCTGTTTAGCATATTGATGACGTGTCTAATCGAAGCCTCTTTACATATCCAAGTAGATTGCATTCAGTTATATAAAGTTATGCAGCAGAAATTTGAGTTTGTAAAATTTTTTATTTGATTGTAGTCACACTCGAAAGAGTATAAGTAACTTAGCATCAAAGATATAATAATATGAGCCCATCATTATATTATATTACATAAGGGTATCCAAACTAATACATCATCGGCAAATGTTATTCACATTCAATTCTTTACTCCAGCTGTCACATCAATCTGATATTTGTCACTTTAGGTTGCTATCTCAATGGTTGGGATACTAATCCTTTCTTGGCTAGAGTCTTTGTTCATCTTAGTTTACTAACATCTGGATCTGTAACTTCTTAGTCATTCCTGAAAATATACATGATAAAACCATGTGAGCTTATTGAAAAGCTCGTGAGTAACACCAGTCATCTGTCATGGGTTTTTGAAAATCTCTTTTTGTAAATTTTCATGGATAGCAAATAGAAAAGATTTGTACTGAAAGCTACTAGCATTCTTAAATCATAAACATAGAACTGAAAGTTGCAAGATATATACTGAAAATCATGTAAGAGTTTATGCTAGATAGTTTTGCAAGATAAACATGATACCATAAAATCTTATACTTGTGAGCAAATAAAACACGCCACACTTCTTAAACTATTGTCCCTTAGGACCATAGTTTGTCACATGGTGGTGACCTATAAAATGAAGTTGTAAAACATTTTGTGTCAAACATCTCATAAGCTAAGTCCCTAAGGACTGTAAATGTCACTTGGCGACCGTGCTATAATTTAGAGCTCTGGGCTTATATGGCCCTTCTATTTCAGATTCAAACTCCCAACTGAGTCAATTATGAAGACTTTTGAAAGTATTACCAGCTATCTCACCTCTTGCAAGGTGTCGTAAGACACATAATTTTTTTTTTCTAAAACATGCGTGCAAAATATTATTTAAGTTATCCATGCTATAAACATTTAAACAAATGCTACTTAAAAACATGCAATTCAAACATTTATCACAGTATTTTGAAAACAACCATGCAGTTGAAACTTTTAGCAATAATAGTCTAAACAGGTTCTAATGCTGAAAAAATTGCATGTAATGTTATAAAGCTGTAAAGAACTACATTTTATGGAAAAGTCTCCACTTCAATGTTCAAGGTTACTCACCTATAGTTTAGAGTCCACAGTCACTTGCTTACTTGACTGGCCTTGGTATTTATCTTATCTTTATTTCCTTCTTGACGATCCTAATCATGGATCAGAATACATTGATACTATATTGGTACATATCGCAACTTAAATCTTTGCTTACTTAATGTTCTTAGCCTCTTCCGGACTTAATCTTACTCTTTAGGATTTCCTTACGGTCTTTATTTAGGGTTTCTTACAATTCGTAGTTCATTGTGTGGCTTACTTTAGCCTTTAGGGGCATTTTGGTCTTTTTTTTTACATGTCTTATACTGTTCGGCACTTTATTTACCTTAACAGACTTTATTTTTAAGTCTAGAATGTCCTTTAACTAGAAGGTAGTCTATCTTTTAGTTTTTGAGTTTATCTGATTGTTTAATTAAGCCTTAAGGGTAGCTTGGTAATTTTATCATCCATATCTCGTGTCTTTGATACCCAATTATCTCAAACGAATCTCATTTTTAGACTCAGAGGCTCCTATATACATTGGTATGGGTTCCTCTTTACTTTCTATACTCTTCTAGTAACTTTATTAAGCCTCAAGGACGTATTCATCATTTTTTAGTTTGTTTCGGTGTTTTGTTTTTCCTAAACAGACATCACCTTTAGGTCTAGAATGTAAAAGATAATAACTTTAGGTTTTTCAGATCTTAATTTGCCTATTTGTGGCTTATTTAAAGTCTATGGGTATTTTCATAATTTTTTACTTTCATGCGGGACCATATTTGGGTACCCAGATACTTAATTTGACCTCACTGTTAGGTGTAGAGCATTTAAGAATGTTAAGTATGCCCATTTCTATATTTTTTCAGTTTGTTTGGTAGTTCATATAACACTAAGGGCAATTTGAAAATTTTACATTTCTAAGTATCTATATTTTTAGTACTTTATTTGACTAAACGGACCTCACTGTTGAGTCTGGAACGTCGAAAAATATTAAAATAAATATTTTTATAGTCATCGAAATTCAATTGGTAGCTTAATTAATACATTAGAACACAATTAAAATTATTACAGTATGTCCTTTCATATATTTCGGGGTCTAATTTCCTAAATTGGACTCTGTCATTGAGTCCGGAACTTCGAAAAACATTGGTTTAGACTCTTCTTGCATTTTAATTGGCCTTCATTTGGCCTATTTTTTGCTTAAGGGAATTTTAGTAATTTCCCTTAATTTAAAAAGAATTTACAATTAATTTTTAATTAATTTTTGGGGTTATCCTATAATTTATTTAAAATTTAGGGGTTAAATATAATTTATGGAAGTTATATAAAAAAAATTGTTCTGTCTGGTCAAGGTATAAGTGAATTGGTTAACTTTGGGTGAGAACCCATCGGTTTGTTCATTGCGTCATCATGATGTCAAGACTTCTTTTAAATGAAATGGTGATGTTTGGTTTACTCTTGGATCCGTTTTAATGCGGGTCATGACCCAACACGTGTCCTACCGACCCGATGTCATTGTTTATCGTCTTCCCAAATTAGGGAATACTATAGCTTTTTAAAAACAGAACTTTAGTTCCTATTTTACTCATTTTTAGGCCATTTTTTGTCCTGTTTTATATTCTAATCACTTTCTTTAGGTTTCTTCTTCATTTTGGGATTGGTTTTTTTTACGTTGAAACCTTTTGTGGAGCTCAAACCCAAGCCTCCCTAGTTATCTGTAAATCCTTTATTAAATGCCCATTCCTCCACCAAACCATGTGAAGTTTAGCCTGTTGTGCTCCCCTGATTATGGGGTTTCATCTCCCGTTTATAGATTCAAGTTTTAAGTCTCGATTCTAAGATTTGATTTTTGAGCTCATACTTGTAAATTGGTATATCTCAACCATCCGTGGGTCAACTGACCAAGTTTTAATTCATGTCCTAAGTATTGGAAGCCAAATTAGTTTCCATTGGTTCAAACCTAATTCTTAAGGTTGATAATGGCGGTTTCCTCAGTTTTTTAGGGTTTTCTTATGATTTTTAGTCCAGTTCTTCACTAAATTCTCATATTATAGCTAAATAAACTGAAAGAACTAAAAAAACTAGAGTTATTACCTTTCCAAGATTTTCCCTCTCTAAGGACTGCTTTCTTTCTCTTCAGTTTTCTCCTTCATTCCATGCTCTGCAACTTCCTTCTCCCTTTGCTGCCACTCCTCTTTCTCTCTTCAGAACTCCAATGTTATTGGGTTAGTTCCTCCTTTTATTTCCTTCTTCTTTCACTATCTAAGTTCTCTCTCTTTCTCTCTCTCTCTCTCTCTCTCTCTCTCTCTCTCTCTCTCTACCGTTGCATGCAACCTTTTAGGGCGCTACAGGTGCAGGAATCCACCGCCCAACAAGGGCTTCCTCCTTAAGCTTCCTCCCCTGCTTCTTGAATAAAAGAAGCTTGCCACCTTTTCCTCCACTCATGTGCACACATATGGCACACCTCACATAGACTCACACACACACTACCGCACATACACATTCTTTATCTCATATATCTCCCTCACACACTAGTTCACATGTGCATATATTCATATATATACATATATATATATATATTGTTTATTCCTTATATTCATGTATACACACATCTCTCACACACTAACATACACTTGGTGTGTGTTTCATCCTCTTCCCATCATGTGTAAGGCACATGATGTTAAAAATAATTTTTAATTCTTTTTATATAATTTTTCATAATTATAAACAATTACTTCATAATTGTTCTCACACACTGATATACCACAATGTGCTTACACCAACCACTACTTGACACGTGTAATTACAGATCATCTCGTGCTCAGTCATCCGGCCCATGCTTGGTCATATAACTCATGCTCGGCCATATAGCTCATGTTCGGCCATATAACTCATGCTCGGTCATATGGCTCATGCTCGGTCATTCAAGGGCAAGACCCACAGAGACCGAGCTTATATCATCAGAGCAGGACTGCTCTCCTGCAAAGCTAACATGTATGAACGCAAGCCTACGGTACAACACACCGATGATCAGGCCTCATCACCGCCTCAATGTGCACCGAGCAGGAAATAAGGAAACAGTCGCCAACAAGGAAATTGCCACACTCTGTTGCCATATTCAACAAGGTAACTGATATCTCCAACAATCCAGTCCCTATATTCATGGCTCCAAATCCTAATCAACTTGGGAAAGACACTGCCTATAAATTAAACCCTAGAGGTACGCTTTATTTTCATGCTTATTATTTTGGCTTTCATTACAATCTTTCAATTCAGTTTATTGACTTAAGCATCGGAGCGGCTACCGCCGGAGCCAACCCGGTGGTCCTTTGATCTCCCGTTTTGAGTATTTCGTAGGGAGCCGAGCTTGGATTGCACGTGGGCCAAAAAGTGCAGCATCAGTTTGGCGCTGTCTATGGGAACGACAATCACCAAGCGCTCTACTAAATCAAAGTTCATCCTCCTTTTATCAAAGGATTATGGCTCCCAATCTCCGACCCAGGAAGAATACTCAAAATCCTCAGAACCCTCAGCCTCAACCGCCTGTCGGACGAGGAAGAGGGCGAGTGACCGATCCCGTACAACAGGAGCTTGTTGAAACTAGGCGGCAGAACCAGTTGTTGCGGGAATAGCTCCTAACCATGTCTAGAACCTTGGCATTGTTTACCCAGAATCATGAAACTAATCCCCAGAATCCACCCGTCGCCATAAGCGCTCGAGAGGGGCAGCCTTCTACAGTTGCCCATATTCATGGAGATCCCCAGCCATCAGCAGCCGCCGGCAGAGGAGTGCCCGCCTTTATCCCAAAAGTCCATTATCGAAGCACCACCCTGGGTCCCTATCCCTGGGGTTTCGGGAGTAAATAACGTACCACAAGAGTCACCACCTCGAGTGGTTCATGCACCACCAGTACAAGAAAATCAGAATAACCCTCCAGTAATGGGCCAAGACCAGCCTACCCATGTAGGCCCTGAAGTTACGAGGCCTGCCTCGCAGCAGCCCATCTTACCAAGGGGATCAATAAGAGTCGAGGAAGTTGCTGAATCAATGGACCGCACTGCTATTGTAAGGGGTGCCCAGTATTTGGAGTAGGATAAGCAGGCCAGGCTGCTCGGAAGGTCAGCCACCCCATTCACCAATGCTATCATGGCTGAGGAGAGACCCAAGAAATTCGTCGTCCCCAAATTCACCCCTTATGATGGGACCCAAGGGACCATCTCTCCCACCACCAGCATACCATGGCTTTACACGGTACTTCTGACGCTTTTCTGTGCCGAACATTCGTAACCAGCCTCAATGGTACCGCTCTGAAGTGGTTCCATCACCTCCCACCAAACTCAATTACTAGCTTCTATGAGCTCGGAAGAAGATTCCTAGACAGATTCATGACTAGTAGGAGGTTGAGAAAGGGCCCAGAATTCCTGTTGAACATAAAGCAAACAAGGGAAGAATCACTTAGGGGGTATATTGCGTGTTTCAACGCCGAGCTCACCGAGGTGATAGACTGCAGCCCCGGTTTCTTAGTAGCTGCTTTGGTCGCTGGTCTTGCACAAGGAGGCTTCAGGGACTCCTTGACCAAAAACCCCCCCGTGGATATGGCAACACTCATGGACCGGGCAAGGAAATACATTAACTTGGAAGAGGCCAAAGACATTTCCAGAAAGGTCAAGGAACAAGCTTAGAAAGACGACCAGAAGAAAGACAGTCAGAAGAGGACGACCAAAGGAAGGATACCAGTTCGGCTAGGAAGAGAGCCAAAAGCCCAGAGAAAAGAGAGGCCCCCAGAACTTCCTATAATTCGGGGCTAAGAGAGTTCAACCACTTTACTCCTCTAAATACCTCCCCGTACAACATTCTGAAGCAAGTAAGATCTCGAGAGAACCTGAGATGGCCAGAGCCTTTGAAAGGTGACCCCAGCTACCAAGATCAAACCAAATATTGTGATTTTCACAAAGACCGAGGACACACAACTAATACTTGCAAAGCTCTCAAACATGAGATTGAACAGCTAATAAGGAGAGGACGACTACAGGAATTCGTCAAGCAAGATGGAGGACAGAACCCTCGTGATGAGCGACCCCAGCAACGGAAGACCGACCAAAGGCAAGAACAAAAGGAAGGACGGAACGAGCTCCCACGGTAGAACAACCAAGTGATCTTTGTCCTACACGCAGATTCCCCTGCCACAGGGACTTCTAACAGGTCGAGAAAGCGTTATGCTCGGGAGGCCAGGTCCACTCCCAACATCATACAGATCTCAAACGTGGAGAAAAGGTTAAAACCTGTGCCAGAAATCCAGTTTACGGATCAAGACCTTACAGGAGTACACTGTCCTCACAGTGACGCCCTGGTCATCTCCCTCAAGATCGCCAACTTTGAGATCCGAAGAGTCCTTGTGGACACTGGGAGTTCGACTAACGTTATGTTCTATGACCCCTTCAAGCAGATGAAGCTCAACCCTAGTGACATTAAGCCCACTGGTATAATTATGGCAGGTTTTGATGGGAGCCTCAATACTCTACTAGGAAGGATCGATCTGGCCACCACTACAGGCGAAGGGGACGGACAGAAGACCACAGTAGCAGAATACATGGTCCTAAAGGCCAAATCTCCCTACAATGTCATAATTAGGAGGCCCTGGCTACATGAGATGGGGGCAGTCACATCAACCCTCCACCAATGCCTGAAGTACGTCCACAATCAGACTGTCTACTCTATTAGAGGATGCCAACCGACCTCTCGAGAATGCCATGCCCTCGTACTCAAGGCCAAGGCCCCCAAATAGCAATTACTACATGCCCGTGAATGCAAGGATCCAATCCACTCTTGCTATCACGAGACAGAAGACTGCCTCTCCAGTATTGACGAGCCACTAAGCCCCAGAGGAAGGGACAGTAGGACCAAGCCTATAGGGGAACCTATTAAAGTCCTGGTCAGCTCGGAAGATCAGGGGCATTACTTACAGATAGGTCCCGACCTGACACAGACCGAGCAGGATGAGTTGATCAAATTCTTAAAGAAAAACCTCTCCGTGTTCGCTTGGGAAACAAGGGATATGGAAGGAATAGATCCCGACCTCATCACACACAAGCTAATGGTGGATCCAGACCATCCACCAGTGAGACAAAAGAGAAGACCACTCGCTTCCTGAACGACATCAGGTTATCAACAATGAAGTTCAAAGGATGCTCAACGCCAACATGATACGAGAAGTATTTTAGCCTGATTGGCTAGCCAACATTGTTATGGTAAAGAAGAAGAATGGCAAGTGGAGGGTCTGTGTCGACCTATACGGATCTCAACAAAGCATGCCCCAAAGATAGCTTTCCTCTTCCAAGGATAGATCAGTTAGTCGACGCTACTGCAGGACACGAGCTTATGAGCTTCATGGATGCCTATTCTGGGTATAATCAAATACAGATGTATCCTCCTGACCAGGAGAAAACGTCATTCATAACTGAACGAGGTCTCTATTGCTATAGAGTGATGCCGTTCGGACTAAAGAATGCTGGGGCCACATACCAACGTCTGGTTAACAAGATGTTTAGCCCCTTAATCGGCAGTACTATGGAAGTCTACATTGATGATATGCTAGTCAAAAGCCTGCGGAAGAGCAGTCATCTCCAGCACCTAGCCGAAACATTTGATATTCTCAGGCAGTATAAGATGAAGCTCAATCCATCGAAATGCACCTTCGGTGTAACAAAGGGAAAATTCTTAGGGTACATAGTCTCTCAGAGAGGTATAGAGGCAGACCCGACCCAAATTAGGGCCCTGGTCGGACTGAAATCTCCAAAGACCAAGAAAGAAATTCAGGTCCTAAACGACAGGATAGCAGCTCTAAGCAGATTTATTTCCAAATCCACTGATCGTTGTCTACCATTCTTCAAAGCTCTGAAAGGTAATAAATCTTTACAATGGACTGACGAATGTGAAAAATCCTTTCAGGAACTGAAGAAGTACTTAGCCTTGCCTGAGCTCTTGTCAAAGCCAATTCAAGGGGAAAATCTACTTCTCTACCTTGCAGTCTTTGAGAACGCTGTCAGTTCTGTACTGGTCAGGTAGGACAGGAGCGTGCAGAGGCCCATCTTTTATGTCAGCAGAGCATTATTGGACACAGAGAAGAGGTACCCCAAGAATGAGAAGCTGGCCCTTGCACTTATAGTATCTTCATGAACGCCAAACTTCTTGACTTGTGATGGCTTTGAATTAAGGTGTAATAATAAGCAACTGAACCGAACTTTTGACATCGGAGGGTTTTCGAATCATGGATTTTCTTTAAATAATACAGTAACCAACCAATCAGAGAGTCAATTACCGAACGTAAAGACTTTATGTAAAACAATTATTCTGACTGCTTAGAGCAAAACCCGAGCTTGCTTGCTGAACAAAGGACTTCGTTGTAAGGATCCTTGCTGGTCGGTACCTTTTCGAGGATACATTGATAAGAGGCCGAGTAGTTAGAATCATTCCGTTGGTTTGTAATCTTAGATATGTAGTTCGGTGTAATGTGATGGACCAAACGTGAGGTCTGTAAATTAAGATGGACCAGACTCAAGGTCTGTACATCAAGATGGACCAGACATGAGGTCTGTGTATTAAGATGGACCAGACTTAAGGTCTGTTTATTATGATGGACCAGACTCAAGGTCTGTACATTAAGATGGACCAGACATAAGGTCTGTACATTAAGATGGAACCAGACCCAAGGTCTGTACATTAAGATGGACCAGACTCAAGGTCTGTACATTAAGATGGACCAGACATAAGGTCTGTACATTAAGATGGACCAGACTCAAGGTCTGTACATTAAGATGGACCAGACATAAGGTCTGTACATTAAGATGGACCAGACCCAAGGTCTGTACATTAAGATAGACCAGACTCAAGGTCTGTACATTAAGATGGACCAAAAATAAGGTCTGTACATTAAGATGGACCAGACCCAAGGTCTGTACATTAAGATGGACCAGACATAAGGTCTGTACATTAAGATGGACTAGACTCAAGGTCTGTACATTAAGATGGTAATACTTCACGGAATTTTTGAAATGGAAAAAATTTCTTTATTGATAATACTTCCGTAAGTGCTCCATATTCCAAGGTCTGGGAACAGGTTTTCCCATCCATGTTTTCTAGCCAATAAGTGGTCGGTCTCACTGTTTTGGTGACTCTATAGGGGCCCTTCCAGTTAGGTGATAACTTTCCCATGGTGGGATCGTTGGTGTTCTAGAACACCATTCTTAGGACGAGGTCCCCAACTTGGAAACTGGCAGGCTTAAGGCCAAGTTTCGAACGGCTGACCATCCTGCGCTGATATGCTTCCATTCTGACCACGGCTTGCTCTCTCCTCTTCTTCAAGCAAGTCCAAGTTTTCTACGAGCTGTTGGCCATTGGTCTCCTCGTCGAAAGCTTCGGTCCTTAGGGTAGGCATGCCGATCTCAATGGGGATTACTACCTCGGTGCCGTAGGTGAGTGAGAATGGAGTTTCTGATGTTGGAGTTCTCCTAGTTGTCCGATAGGCCCAGAGTGCCCCAAGGAGTTCCTTGACCCACCTTCCCTTAGCGCCTTCCAATCTCTTCTTGAGAGCATCTAGGATTGTTCTGTTAGTGACTTCTGCTTGCCCGTTCGCTTGAGGATGACCAGGGGAGGAAAAATGTTGGTTGATATTTAGGTCCTGGCAGAACTTCTTGAATACTTTACTAGCAAATTGCGTGTCGTTATCTAAGACGATCACGCGAGGTATGCCGAACCTGCAAACTATATTTTTCCAAGTAAAACTTTTGACCTCCTTCTCTGTGATGCGAGTTAGTGGCTCTGCTTCAGCCCACTTTGAGAAGTAGTCGATAGCCACCAATAGATATCTCCTGTTCGGCGTGGCTTTAGGCAATGGGCCTACGATGTCCATTCCCCATTGTGCAAAGGGCCATGGGCTTGTGATGGGGATGAGTTCATGTTGAGGCTGATGCTGATAAGGGGCGAACCTTTGGCATTTGTCACACTTCCGAGCATATTCTTTTGCTTCTTTCAGCATTCCAGGCCAGTAGTAGCCTTGTGTCAGAGTTCGGTGTGCTATGGTTTTTCCTCCGTTATGATTTCTGCATATTCCTTTATGAATTTCTGCCAGGACGTACTAAGATTCCTCGGGTGCTAGGCATTTTAACAATGGTTGAGAATAAGATCTTCGGTAGACCTTCCGTTAAGGACAAGATACTGAGCTGCTCTGATGCAGATTCTGTTTGCTTTATTCCTGTCCTCTGGAAGGAGTCCTTCTTCTAGGTACTGTAGTATAGGAGTCATCCAGTTCTGAGGCTGTTCTGTAGCTTGGGCGACCTGGACTTCTTCGATGCTAGGCTTCGGCTGGTGGGAGAATTTTATTGTTGAGTCTGTTCCTGACTCCATATGGGATGCCATGTTTGCCAAGGCGTCAGCTCTGCCGTTTTGACCTCTCTCTAGTTTTTGGATTGAGAATGCTCAGAAGGAATGTTTCAAGAAATTGACCAGTTCTGAATACCGAAGCATTCTTTCATCCTTGACGGCGTATTCTCCTTGGACTTGGCTAACCACTAATTGGGAGTCAGAGAATACTTTGAGGTTCTGCACCTCGCAGTCTTGTGCTAGCTTCTTCCCCAGGATAAGGGCCTCATATTCTGCTTCGTTGTTGGAGGCTCTGAACCCTAGGCTAATCGCCCTTTCGGTTGTAAGCCCATTAGGGGACCGTAGTACCAGTCCGACACCAGCACCTCGGTCGGTAAACGACCCGTCAGTGTATAGCTACCAAGTTCCCATGTCCTCACAGAGCTGTGCTCTGTCCAGTAGTGCTGGGGTGAATTCTACGACTGAAGTCTGCCAAGGCCTGCCCTTTGATTGAGATCCGTGGAACATAGGATATGTCAAAATCCCCTAGTTCCACTGACCATTTGACCAATTGTCCTGATACTTCTGGTTTCCTTAGTACTGTCTTTAATGGATAAGCAGTCGGAATTTCTATAGGATGAGCCTGAAAGTAGGGTCTGAGCTTTCGTGCAGATACTATAAGTGTAAGGGCCAGCTTCTCAATCTCGGGGTACCTCTTTTCTATGTCTAATAATGCTCTGCTGACATAAAAGATGGGCCTCTGCACGCTCCTGTCCTGCCTGACCAGTACAGAACTGACAGCATTCTCAGAGACTGCAAGGTAGAGAAGTAGCTTTTCCCCTTGAATTGGCTTTGACAAGAGCTCAGGCGAGGCTAGGTACTTCTTCAGTTCCTGAAAGGATTTTTCACATTCGTCAGTCCATTGTAAAGATTTATTACCTTTCAGAGCTTTGAAGAATGGTAGACAACGATCAATGGATTTGAAAATAAATCTACTCAGAGCTGCTATCCTGCCGTTCAGGGCCTAAATTTCTTTCTTGGTCTTTGGAGATTTCAGTCCGACCAGGGCCCCAATTTGGGTCGGGTCTACCTCTATACCTCTCTGAGAGACTATGTACCCCAAGAATTTTCCCTTTGTTACACCGAAGGTGCATTTCGAGGGATTGAGCTTCATCTTATACTGCTTGAGAATATCAAATGTTTGGGCTAGGTGCTGGAGATGACTGCTCTTCTGCAGGCTTTTGACCAGCATATCATCAATGTAGACTTCCATAGTACTGCCGATTAAAGGGCTGAACATCTTGTTAACCAGACGTTGGTATGTGGCCCCAGCATTCTTTAGTCCGAACAGCATCACTCTATAGCAATAGAGACCTCGTTCAGTTATGAATGACGTTTTCTCCTGGTCAACAAGACGAAAAAGTGCAGCATCAGTTTGGCGCGGTCTGTGGGAATGCTTGGGCCACGTGCCTCGTTCCCGCTGCTCCACCAGTACCGACTGGGGGGAGTAGCTGTTGTGCCACTTTGAGTCCCACATCGAATAGGAGTCGGGCACCGGCGTTGCTTATAAGCCCCACTCGTCCTCTCTCTTGCATCAGGCCTTTCCCGCCTAGGAAGAACAAAGCCATGAGGGCTCTTAAACCCAAAGCGGACAATGTGGTGCACGCGGAGCCTACTATGTGACAGGACGAAAAAGTGCAGCATCACACACTTACACATTTTAGTGTGTATTTGGGCTCCCGATGTTATATATAGGTTACAATAATTTTTGGAATATTATTTGCATTTTCTTTATATATATTTTTTAGATTTTTAACCATTTATTTCTTAATTTTCTTAATTATTAAATAATTAAATTATTTAATAATTTATAATATTTGGTGTATTATGTTTCCACTTTAGATTAGTGATATATTGATCACATCATCCATTAGTCCTACTAACCTCGGTTAGGTTAGGGTTGACTTTTAACCTTACACAGACTGTGGTTAGGTTAGGGTTAGTGTTGAATGGTGAGTTAGTTATTCCTAACCCTAGTTAAGTTGAGGCTTTAATAAAGTACTCAAATGTTTTGAAAGTCTCTTTTTATTACTAATACACCATTACATTGTTCTCGGATTACTCCACTGGGCATGGGTATTAAAGATTTTGATAGATTCACTGTACCCCTCAAGAATGAAGTATTTTATGAATTAAGTTTTGCTTGGAGTTGCAAAATCAAGTTTAAGGGTGTGTGTTGTAAAGTAAACTTGATTTTTACATGTGAGTTATAGAATTTCCTAGAAAACTAGATACATATATATATATATATATATATATATATGTTCATGACTGTAGTTAAAGAGTCATATTCTAAGAGTTAATGTACTTGGGTATTTTAAGAGTCGTGTGAAAAGTGTAAAAGATGCCTTAGATTAAGTGTCGTATTAAATATGGTACATGTATGTAAGTGTATATATACATTCCTAGGAATCTATAAATACCCACATGTACCTTATAAGTTTAAGAAAGAAGAAGTGAGTGGAGGTAAAAGGCAAAAGAGATAAGTGTAAGGGAGTGAAGCTGAGTTGAGAAATGTACTAGTATTTTTGAGTAAAGAAAATAAAGTTTATGTGTGTATCTCTTCCTCTATAAGCATCCCTAAAATGCCTTGTTTGAAGTCAACTTCCATATCCAATATATCAGAGTAAAGCCAACAAATTGATGTCAAAGCATCTGCTGATTTCCAACTCATCATTATCGACGAAGAGAATTATTGAAAGAAACAAAATTCAATTTTGAAAGAGAGAGGCCCTTCTGGAGAATGACTGTGGATTAAGACATTGAAGTTCACTTGCGTTCCTTTCACTATGTCCAAAAAACAAAAATTTGTTAAGAAAATTGGAAAGAGGTGTTGTAACATACTAGAGTTTTTCTACCAATCCCTTTCTTTATGAAAGAACACTTTAAAAATTACAACAATCACTTCCCAGGACACACCATAACCCTATCCAAATTAATAATTAAAGGATTAGCTGGTTTTTTCCTCTAAAAAATGCTAAAAGTTATCTTATACAACACGAGATGACACCAACAATAAATCATTAAGAAGATCAAACTCAATTTTAATTGGACAAATCTCCAACATTCAAACAAAAATTAGCTCCTCAAAAAAATTAATACCATCTAAGGAGGATAAAAAAAGAAAAGGAAAAAAAAAGGACACCTAGATTCATTTAAAGTAATGACAGATCGATTCACAAAAAAATCAGCCTCTCGAATAAAGGATCAGTGACTCAAGAAAAAGATGCCACATCTCTAGTAATGTCTACAACCTTAAGTAAAATAAAAGAGCAATTCTATGAATCCCATATGAGACTAACACCTAGCACATGAAAAAATAATTGTCTAAAAACAACCAAATCATCCCACTCCAGTCTCCAAATGTCCAGCCCCAAAGACCTTTTTTTCAATAAGTAAAATTTTCATTAAAAGCAGCCAAATCCAAGAGCACAACCCATGTACATGTCAACCGTCAAAACATCATGCTCATATCTTCCAAAAAAGTTTTTTTTTTTTTTAAAAAAAGTGTTACCTTATCTTAAAAAATTGCAGCAATATTAATGCCACTTTTAACTCAATATCACCGGCTTCTCTTTTCCTTCAAATATATGTCCTCCCATTTCTCTCCTTCCGCAACTACCATGAGGCATACTAAGTGTGGTCACCCAAAATTTTATTTTGTAGTGTTATTTCGATCATCTAAAAAATGGAAACGTTTTAGAAACACAATGAAAACAATGAAAAAAATGTTAAAATGCATAGAAACACTTGAAAATATAAAGTAAAATATATGAATACGTAAAGATACATATTATAATTAATTAATTAAAATTATTTTAAGGTGCACATCCATCCACACACGATACTGAGGGTTAAATTAAGAAATAAATGTAAACTTAAAATTCTCATTAATACCAAATAATTCTTTACTAGTTAAAAACTAGTATAAAGATATTTTGGAGCTAATTTTTTTATGTAACATGAAATTATTTATTATTATAATTAAATACAATATTATAACATAATAAATATATATTATGTAATATACACGAATTTTTCAATTTGACACAATTGGCATATAAAATAATGGTTTAAGTAAAACAAATAACAAGTTAGGCCAATTATAATTAGTGACTAGGTATTAAAATAAATTGTTCATGTCCTTCATCATTTCCACTACTTCTAATTTTCCTTATCTACTATTTTTGGAAAAACATAAAGATATCTATTAAAATAACTTCTAGAATTATTGCTGAAATGAAATAAATGTTTCTACTATCTTAGCATGTTTTGACTATTTTTGGTATGCATCCAAGAAAACAAAGTATGTTTCGATGGAAGCAAAATCAAAATTATTTTGTTTTTATGAAAACATGTAAATTCCGGTATTCTACTTGTGTTTCGTTTTGATTCAATTAGAAACAAAAATGTTTTGATCTTTTCGAAGGAAAAAAAATAAAATTTTAATACTTGGTGGAGGTCTTGTGAAAATGGATAGGTATGCACTAGATTGGAGACATTTCCAGTAGACACTATTAAGGATTCAGTTGTTAGGGAGATCATTCCAACATCTATCACCGTGGGTATGGGGATTTGGAAGGCCAGGATTCCAGTTTTTTGGGGGGGAGGAATCGGCACCGAAAATGGTGTATGGAGGAAAAAGAATAGAAAGCAATGTAGTAAGAATGGAAGTCGTTGCAAACGAAGGACAATCAAAGAAGAAGGTGGAGGTAGCATGTAGAAAAGACGAGGTAGGAAGGCATTGGGCTAGGTGGGATATTGTAGAAATGGGACCAATACATGATGCGCTCAGGACCGCAGTCGACCAAGTGGGAGAAATTGAAATTAAAAAATGCCACCTATCAAGAAAGAAACAGTTGATTTTTATAGCAAATTGCTTGGGGCAAAACAACCTAACAGTGAAGATACTTTGAACACCTTGAGAAAAGTGATATTTATATATTGAATAAGGAGGTGAAAAAAGATATTACAAGTGAGGAAATCAAAACTGCCATGTTCAACATTCATGATGACAAAGCCCTTAGACCAAATGAATTTCCCACTATTTCTTCCAAAAACAAAAGGTCCATAGTTGAGAGAGAGGTGACTAATGTTGTGTAATCCTTTTTCATAACAAGTAGATTAAATACTAAATTGATCTCTCTTATTCCTAAGATTAATCCATCCTTCATCTTTTAGTGAGTTTAGACATATTTCATGATGCAGTTTGATTTACACGTTCATACCCAAGATTATTGCCAATAAATTGAAGACTGTCGTGCCGACCCTCATAGGTCACTCTCAATCTGTCATGCCCCTAATCGCAGATCACAAGGGACTGAGAGTCATAACCAACCACCAACAAGGTTTATGCTTTAATTGGAATGTATAGTTGTAAAAGATCAATATAAGAACTAAAGTATAGGTTAATTTGAGTTTTAGTACGTGGGTTATGCCCCTCCTTAGTTTTGTATGGTTTATGTTGACTAATGAAATGTTGATTTACCTACTGTCAGAGTCAAAAAGAAGAAGAAGGATGGTATGTGTGACCCGAGGGACCTTTAAGACCAAGAAATTGATCACCTTCATATTAAGGAATATGCCGAAATAATCTCCTTTCTGAGTAGGTCACCTCATTGAGTTAGTCTCTGGTTCTCTCACCAAGGAATTTCATAAGCATTATCCAAATATCTCCACCATGTTGGTCCAAGGTGGTGACCAGGAATTTCCCCATGATCGTTGTTTACTATGGCCAGCAGTTATAGTATGCTCTCCCATTCATGACATCATTGAGACCCCACAGTTATGGTGACCCCCTTCCGAGTTATGGTATAACCCTGTGGACAAAGTATATATGTAACACCCCGGCCCGATTAAATGATAATTGAGTCACTAATTATTAATTAGTGACCTTAAGTAGAAAAATTAAGAAAATTTAATCGGGAAACAAACGATAATTCTAAAACTAGTTCTGAGACCTTAAAATAATAAAGTCAACTCCGAGAAAATAAATCCAAAATTAAGATTACGATTTCATGAAGAACCAAATAATAAATTCAAATAAATGAAGAAAATACAAGAAGAGAATATTGACAAAAATTGAAAATAAATAATTTAATTGGCCAAAGAAGGCATAATGCACAAAATAGGAAAAATAAACCACAAATTGAGGCTAAGGGGTTTTGAACCCTTGACCCAAAATAGGTAAAGTTTTAAAGCCCAAAAAGTAGCCACTTGGGCTGCCCACCTATTTGTGATTAAAAATACAACCTATATGTATATAAACACATTGAAATGGAGCCCCGCCTCCCAAATTGGCCAATGGCCTTTCATGCAACCAAAAGAATCATTTTTAAAATGGAACAAATAAAATATAGGTGGTATTATATATCTGTGTTGCGTGTGTGTGATCTCAATCAGAAAATCAAATTAGTGATATAAGTATAAGTAAGCTAGAGAGAGAAAGTGAGTTAGAGAGAAAGAGAGAGTGGAGGAAGAAGAAGGAAGAAGAAGAGGGAGAAGAAAGATTGCTTGCATGGCTGCCTGACCTGAAAGAGACCACAAATCCAACCTAAGTGAGAAGGAGAAGGGAGCAAACCATTGTTAGGGTAAAAAATTTCAAACTCACCATTTTCTTTTCTCTCAAAAATTTACACATAAATACAGGCTGTTTAGTTCCTTTTTTATGCATGCATGCGTAATGTGAGTAGGGGGAAAATAATAGAAAATAGACTATGAAGTTTGGAGCTTGGGACACACCATAACCATTAAACCCAAAAAATTTTCTCTCTCTAAAACCTTCCACTGTGCAAACTGTTTAAGCCTTTATAAGTGCATGCACGAGATATTGTAACATGGTAGGATTGTTCTGAGTGGACATAGAGGGTCGAGAGGCTTGAGAAGCCAAGAACCGAGAATGGGCCTCCATTGTTGGACCTTCAACAATGCAGGTCTGAGACCACCGAGACCAAACCAAGTTTGGTTGATCAAGTCTTAAACTAGACCTTAGGAGCATTCCAAAAACCATAAGCCGCGACCCAATAGCCTAGAGAGGCCTTAGAAATCCGAGGTTGCAGGTCACGGGTCTAGAACCCAACTTCCAAAATAAACCCCTATTCCCTGTTTTTGGAATGAGGATCAATCCGCCTGGCCATTACGGTCACAACAAGACAAAAACCAACTGATTTGGTCCAAAAACAAACATACACGACCGAGTTACAGGTCTTGACTGCCGAACCCTTAAGCGCGATTGTGAGCTCAAATCGAGCTCTGAAATGAATGCCAAGATGTTGGCCTGACCCCTAGGAACTCGCAAAACCCAAAAGCAGAGGGAATCAGTGTTTGAAAACCCACGAAATTGAAGAAAATGAAAACTGGAATTAGGGCTACAGTGGGGGTAGAAGGGGGAAGGAGATGAACAGTACACGGTCGGGTCATGGACCGGGTTTCGGGTCGAGCCCCGGCCCAACCGCTACATGGGTCAAAACCCTTTAGTGAAGCTACGTCGTTTTGCTTAAAGGAATAAAAAAATTATATTAATTGGTAGGTCTGATGTCAGCATGACATCAGCATGATGCAGTAGACCGGTTGAACCGGTTAGTTCCGCACAACTAAGACCATTTCACTTACAAATAAAATAAACCCTTTGGTTTATTTTAAAAGTTTTAAAGAATTTCAATTGAACCCCCATTGTTTAGGAAAATTTTACTAAGGCCCAAAATCTTAAAGAATTATTTTGAACAAGCCCCTGAACAATAAATAAATAATAAAATAATTTATTTAATTATTTGATTAAATGGGTAAAATGACTTTTTTACCCTTGGGCACTAAATGAGTCAAACGAAGTCCAAATAAAATAAATGGATAGTGAATTTTGACTATTTTGGACTTTCTGGACCCAATGGAGGGGTTCGTTTCACTAGACGGGACTCTAAAAAATTAAGACACGTTAAAGTATAAATTACCAAAGTGCCCCTAATACAATATGAAGCCCAAATGAAGTCTAAATTGGACGAAGCAGATACCAGATGAAGTCCAAAAGACTTAAAAATTTACGTATAAGATATGTAAAAAATTTACGTACAAGATATGTAGAATATTCTGAGGACCACGATCGGTCTGGGGCAAGAAAAGCAAATTACCATTTTGCCCCTGCATATGCCTGAAGCCAAATAAAAAGACGAGAGGGTCTAAATTGACTTTCTTCGACGTTCCGAACCCAACGGTGAGGTTCATAATACCAAAATAGGTACTGAAAAATAAGTCACATAAACTGGTAAGACCAATCCTAGGAAATTAGGATACATCAGGTCTAAGATTAAATGAAGAGCATCATTTTAGAGATGATTTGAAGTGAATGAGGAATTAATTGAAGTTTTGATGAATTT
This sequence comes from Nyssa sinensis, assembly GCA_008638375.1. Taxonomy (NCBI): domain Eukaryota; kingdom Viridiplantae; phylum Streptophyta; class Magnoliopsida; order Cornales; family Nyssaceae; genus Nyssa; species Nyssa sinensis. Next base: position 33,835,453 of record CM018034.1, read on the forward strand.
GATTTTTAGGAATTTCAAAGGGAAAGGAAAATCCCACCAGTAGTGCTGACCCAAGAGAACAAGGTGAGTAATTTTGTACTTTGAAGTGGAGGTTTTAATCTCCATGGATTCTGAAGAAGTTTAAGTTCAAATATTCTGAAGTGTTTTTATATCTGTTGTATTTCAAAATTCTAAACTCTCGTATTTATATGCTTTACATTCCAATGTTCTATCGTAATTATTTATAAATTCTAACATGGCGTACAAATTTACTTCTTGATATTTTTGACAAATGATACGTTTATTTTCTACATGTCCATGTAATTGTCAGTTTTATTAAATGCCTCTTAAATTAAATGTTTTTATTCGGTCCATGCTTTAATAAATTCCTGTGCATCGTGATTTAAAATCCTGAAGCTCTTATGTTAAATGTTTCAAGTATTGTCCTCCAAATATTTAAAAACCCTTTTAAATTGTCCATGTCTTGAATACTCATGAAAATCCATTCTCTTTATTGAAGTCAAGTTTTTAATGCCGTGAAAAGCACATATTGAAGAAACCATGTTTTCAATGCTCTTTGAAAAGCATCAGTGAAGAATTGAAAAGTTTTGTAAGATAATAATGCATAAGCATCGCAAATTATTGAGTTCCCTTCGGGTTCTCAATTCAGAAGAATGCCCGGTAGCAGGATCTAATCCCCCAGGCCTGAGATCTCTTAGAAGTAAGATTGGAATCTAGTTCGAAACGGATTTTCCTAATCAAAGTGAAAAGATAATAAGGTTTTCAGAAATGGTAGCAAGTTTTTAAACCCCCATTTACCTTAAATGGGTTTTTATATAACCCGTTGAAGTTTTGAAGAAGAAGAAATTTACATCCTTCTATTTTCATGGAAAGGATTTTAAATTATTTCCTTGGTCTGTAAATGGCCACTCTACACATGTTTATAAATTCTGTTGCATATTAAATGCTTTATTGAATGCTTTAAAAATGCATCATGCTACGTGATTTGAAGATTCTCGTATTCTATGAGTATTGAAGTACGTGCCTAGCTTGAATGCCTTGTATGCTTCATGCTATCTTTTTGAAGAATTCTATTTTCTGTATCTGAAGTATATGTACAATTGGTAGTGTATGTTTGTATGAACCTTCTCTTATAACTAACCTACTACTAGTTGAAACCCATGACAAAGTACTGAAATTACGCATTGGGCTTTTTAAAGCTTACCCTATTCCCTAACATTTTTCAGGTGATGACGATGGATGGGAGCCTTGCCCAATTTGGGGATAGGAGATTGGCAACTCCATTTTGATTAGGAATTTTGGAAGTATTAGGACCTATAGTTGGTCGAATTTTGTTGTCATAATTTTGGGACAAATATGTACTTAAGCCCCAAGAGGCAAACAAACATGTATTATGTAAAACTTAAAATTTTTAGTATGCTCTGAATGAATATTATTTGTTTACCGCTCCGAAGAAGAAGAAAAAGCGACGGTACCGAGCGGGCGTGCGAAAAGAAAAAGTTTTTCACGCTTTCGTAATTTGCCAATTCTAGCCCTATCGCATAGCCATTCGGCGTCTGTTGCTTACTTGAGCCTCACCCGACGGCCCACGGGCCGAAGGGTAGCGGTCACGATCTTGGATCCGTATCGGCCGGATTCTGGGTCGTGACAGAGTGGTATTAGAGCTTAGGTTAATGGTCTTTGGGAAAGACCAAGTTGTGATTGAGGTTAGGAAATAATTAAAATCTACTGATACCACAAAGTGGTATTAGAGCACTAGGTTGACTTAAAAGACTTAAGCGACACTGGAAGGACTAGCAATAGAACCATAAGCTTAGGTTGGTCCTAGGCTACCTAAGAAATTGAAGAATAGAAAATGAGCTATTAAGAGAAACCTAGGTGAAGTACGTGATCTGATAGGAAGGCGGGGTATGAGATTCGCAGTAACATGAAGTAAATGATTTGAAGTACGTGATAGGAAGGCGGGATATGGGACCCGCAGTGACATAAAGTAAATATTCTGAAGTATATGATAAGAAGGCGAGGTATGGGACCCGCGGTAGGAGAAGTAGATAATCTGAAGTACATGATTTAATATGAAGGTGGGGTATGGGACCCGCGATAGAGTAAAAGAATTGAGTTTGAAGATTAGAAGTAAACATAGACTATGAAGGTGGATAACTGTAATGGTAAAAGGTTAAAAGAGTAAGGGAGGATTTTGACAGTCATTAGTGTGCTATCAGGACCTCTGTTACCGATAAGGAACGATCGCCTTATCATGTAACTAAGGGAACTGAGAAACACACAGTGCTACCTGATCCAACCATATCGACGAAATCTTTAAAACCATTGAAAGACATAAATTTGGTATGTGACATAAGGAATTAGAAATTGTACGTTAGTGATTTAGAAGCAAGTAGTGATACGAGTAAACACTGTTAAGTTATATGAGTAGTTGAGTTTTGAGGACAAAACTCTTTTTAAGGAAGGGAGCATGTAACACCCCAACCCGATTAAATGATAATTGAGTCACTAATTATTAATTGTGACCTTAAATAGAAAAATTAAGAAAATTTAATCGAGAAACAAACGATAATTCCAAAACTAGTTCCGAGACCTTAAAATAATAAAGTCAACTCCGAGAAAATAAATCCAAAATTAAGATTACGATTTCATGAAGAACCAAATAATAAATTCAAATAAATGAAGAAAATGCAAGAAGAGAATATTGACAAAAATCGAAAATAATTTAATTGGCCAAACAAGCCCTAATGCACAAAATAGGAAAAATAAACCCAAAATTGAGGCCAAGGGGTTTTGAACCCTTGACCCAAAAATAGGCAAAGTTTTAAAGCCCAAAAAGTAGCCACTTGGGCTGCCCACCTATTTGTGATTAAAAATACAACCTATATGTATCTAAACACATTGAAATGGAGCCCCACCTCCCAAATTGGCCAATGGCCTTTCATGCAACCAAAAGAATCATTTTTAAAATGGAACAAATAAATTATATGCGGTATTATATATCTGTGTTGCGTGTGTGTGATCTCAATCAAAAAATCAGATTTGTGATATAAGTATAAGTTAGCTAGAGAGAGAAAGTGAGTTAGAGAGAAAGAGAGAGTGGGGGAAGAAGAACGAAGAAGAAGAGGGAGAAGAAAGGTTACTTGCATGGCTGCCTGACCTGAAAGAGACCACAAATCCAACCCAAGTGAGAAGGAGTAGGGAGCAAACCATTGTTGGCGTAAAAAATTTCAAACTCACCATTTTCTTTTCTCTAAAAAATTTACACATATATACAGGCTGTTTAGTTCCTTTTTTTATGCATGCATGCGTAGTATGAGTAGGGGGAAAATAATAGAAAATAGACCATGAAGTTTGGAGCTTGGGACACACCATAACCATTAAACCCAAAAATTTTGTGTCTCTCTAAAACCTTCCACTGTCCAAACTGTATAAGCCTTTATAAGTACATGCACGAGATATTGTAACATAGTAGGATTGTTCTGAGTGGACATAGAGGGTCGAGAGGCTTGAGAAGCCAAGAATCGAGAATGGACCTCCATTGTTGGACCTTCAACAATGCAGGTCTGAGACCACCGAGACCAAACCAAGTTTGGTTGATCAAGTCTTAAACTAGACCTTATGAGCATTCCAAAAACCATAAGCCGCGACCCAATAGCCTAGAGAGGCCCTAGAAATCCGAGGTTGCAGGTCACGGGTCTAGAACCCAACTTCCAAAATAAACCCCTATTCCCTGTTTTTGGAATGAGGATCAATCCGCCTTGCCATGACGGTCACAACAAGACAAAAACTAACTGATTTGGTCCAAAAACGAACATACACGACCGAGTTGCAGGTCTTGACTGCCGAACCCTTAAGCGCGATTGTGAGCTCAAATCGAGCTCTGAAATGAATGCCAAGATGCTAGCTTGACCATTAGGAACTCGCAACACCCAAAAGTAGAGGGAATCAGTGTTTGGAAACCCACGAAATTGAAGAAAATGAAAACTGAAATTAGGGCTACAGTGCGGGGTAGAAGGGGGGAAAGAGATAAACATTACACGGTCGGGTCATGGACCGGGTTTCGAGTCGGGCCCTGACCCAACCGCAACATGGATGAAAACCCTTTAGTGAAGCTACGTCGTTTTGCTTAAAGGAATAAAAAAATTATATTAATTGGTAGGGTTGATGTCAGCATGATGGAGTAGACCGTCTGAACTGGTTGGTTCAGCACAACTAAGACCGGTTCACTTACAAATAAAATAAACCCTTTGGTTTATTTTAAAAGTTTTAAAGAATTTCAATTGAACCCCCACTGTTTAGGAAAATTTTACTAAGGCCCAAAATCTTAAAGAATTATTTTGAACAAGCCCCTAAACAATAAATAAATAATAAAATAATTTATTTAATTATTTTATTAAATGGGTAAAATAACTATTTTACCCTTGGAAACTAAATGAGCCAAATGAAGTCCAAATAAAATAAATGAATAGTGAATTTTGACTATTTTGGACTTTCTGGACCCAATGACAGGGTCCATTTCACGAGATGGGACTCCAAAAAATTAAGACATGTGAAAGTGTAAATTATCAAAGTGCCTCTAATACAATACGAAGCCCAAATGAAGTCCAAATTGGACGAAACAGATACCAAACGAAGTCTAAAAGACTTAAAATTTACGTATAAGATATGTAGAATATTTTGAGGACCACGATAGGTCCAGGGCAAGAAAAATAAATTACCATTTTGCCCTTGCATATGCCCGAAGCCAAATAAAAAGACTAGAGGGTCTAAATTGACTTTTTTCGACGTTCCGAACCCAACAGTGAGGTCCATAATACCAAAAATAGGTACTAAAAAATAAGTCATGTGAAAAATAAAAATTTATTAAGTCACCACAAGTAGACCAGTAAGACCAATCCTAGGAAATTAGGATACGTCCGGTCTGAGATTAAATAAAGAGCATCAATTTAGAGATGATTTGAAGTGAATGAGGAATTAATTGAAGTCTTGATGAATTTCATTTTTAGGAATTTCAAAGGGAAAGGGAAATCCCACCACTAGTGCTGACCCAGGAGAACAAGGTGAGTAATTTTGTACTTTAAAGTGGAGGTTTTAATCTCCATGGATTCTGAAGAAGTTTAAGTTCAAATATTCTGAAGTGTTTTTATATCTGTTATATTTCAAAATTCTATACTCTCGTATTTATATGCTTTACATTCCAACGTTTTATCGTAATTATTTATAAATTCTAACAAGGCATACAAATTTACTTCTTGATATTTCTGACAAATGATACGTTTATTTTCTACATGTCCATGTAATTGTCAGTTTTATTAAATGCCTCTTAAATTAAATGTTTTTATTCTGTCCATGCTTTAATAAATTCATGTGCATCGTGATTTAAAATCTTGAAGCTCTTATGTTAAATGTTTCAAGTATTGTCCTCCAAATATTTAAAACCCTTTTAAATTGTCTGTGTCTTGAATACTCATGAAAATTCATTCTCTTTATTGAAGTCAAGTTTTTAATGCCGTGAAAAGCACATATTGAAGAAACCATGTTTTCTATGCTCTTTGAAAAGCATCAGTGAAGAATTGAAAAGTTTTGTAAGATAATGATGCATAAGCATTGCAAATTATTGAGTTTCCTTCGGGTTCTCAATTCAGAAGAATGCCCGGTAGCAGGATCTAATGCCCTAGGCATGAGATCTCTCAGAAGAAAGATTGGAATCTGGTTCGAAACGGATTCTCCTAATCAAAGTGAAAAGATTATAAGGTTTTCAGAAATGGTAACAGGTTTTTAAACCCCCATTTACTTGAAACGAGTTTTTATATAACCTTTTGAAGTTTTGAAGAAGAAGAAATTAACATCCTTCTATTTTCATGGAAGGGATTTTAAATTATTTCCTTGGTCTTCAAATGGCCACTCTGCACATGTTTATAAATCCTGTTGCATATTGAATGCTTTAAAAATGCATCATGCTACGTGATTTGAAAATTCTTGTATTCTGTGATTATTGAAGTACGTGCCTAGCTTGAATGCCTTGTATGCTTCATGCTATCTTTTTGAAGAATTCTATTTTCTGTATCTGAAGTATATGTACAATTGGTAGTGTATGTTTATATGAACCTTCTCTTATAACTAACCCACTACCAGTTGAAACCCATGACAAAGTACTGGAATTACTCATTGGGTTTTTAAAGCTCACCCTATTCCCTAACATTTTTCAGGTGATGACGATGGATGGGAGCCTTGCCCAATTTGGGGATAGAAGATTGGCAGCTCCATTTTGATTAGGAATTTTGGAAGTATTAGGACCTATAGTTGGTCGAATTTTGTTGTCATAATTTTGGGACAAATATGTACTTAAGCCCCAAGGGGCAAACATACATGTATTATGTAAAACTTTAAATTTTTAGTATGCTCTGAATGCATATTATTTGTTTACCGCTCCGAAGAAGAAGAAGAAGAAACGACGGTACCGAGCCGGCGTACGAAAAGAAAAAGTTTTTCACGCTTCCGCAATTTGCCAGTTCTGGCCTTATCGCACAGCCATTCGGCGCCGTTGCTTACTTGAGCCTCACCCGACAGCCCACGGGCCGAAGGGTAGATGTCGCGATCCTGGATCCGCATCGGCCGGATTCTAGGGTCGTGACAATATGCATCCTATGCCTCAATCCCTGTAGCATTCTTGGTTCAGTCTACCCAACTGGATCATGGCCCCGTGAATTTGGTTCGGTGGGATTGCGAACGATACACTGGGTCATATTTTCCTCAGAAAGAAGGGATTGCACGGATTAGAGTATCACATTAGTGGCTTGGTACAATAGAAAATATTCTTCTTTCCAGTACCTACCATGACTAATGGGATAGGAACACAAGTCACATCAAACGCAATACTTGAATGAAAACCTTATGGTCTACACATACCAAGAGATTCGTAAATAGCCACCCCTATCCAAAGGGGAAAGTAATCATCACCACCAGGGGGAAACCTAGTAATCTTACCTTGTTGGTAGATAGTTGCCTACTTGACACACATTTTTCTGCTATGTTTTTCACCCTTTCCACCAATCTCTTCTCTACTCAATCATCACCATTTTGGGAGCAGTGCTCAATTAGGACCCCAACTTTATACATTTACCAAAACAAGGAAAAAATTAAAATAAACTATAGAGAACCCTCTTTAGAGTTTCATAGCATATTTGTAGTCCTACTTACTCATTTCTTACTTACATAATTACATCTTATCAATCAACTCCTAGTATTTATGTCCTTCGTCCAAACAGTTGACGGAAGCAACTTGATTTTGAAGCAATATCCAAGGAAAAAGAACCAGGCTGGTAGGGCTTTGAAAAAAAAAATAGATGGATAAAAGTTGGTTCACTTTGGTTATTCATTTTTTCATGATAGATCATTTAGTATTGAAATGGATTTAAAGAATCTTGTTGATAAGGTTTGCAGTTTGCCAGCATGTAGCCAATGCTTTTAGGCAATAGATTATTTACATTTGTTATGGTATATTCTAAGACACAATGGATATTAGTTAATGTAATTCACAGCTGTTTCTTTTATTAATACATTTCTATCATGTTATCCAGGTTTTTTTAAAACAAAAAATAAAAAATGTAAAGTACCATCCACCATGAAAAGTGTATAATATGTCATAAAATTGGATAGCAGTACCGCAAATTGTTGCAATGACTAAAACAGAATGATAGCACTTCATTCTATGAATCACTTCAATTTAGCAACAATAGTCATTATTCAATGTTGCAATGACTGAAACAAAAGAATAGCACTTCATTCTACGAATCACTTCAATTCGGCAACAATAGTCATTATTCAATGTTGCAATGACTAAAACAAAAGAATAGCACTTCATTGTACGAATCACTTCAATTCAGTAACAATAGTCATTATTCTATATTATCAGCTTATAAATACAGTAGTGTCTAAGAAAACTTCTTACAATAAATAAAGTTAATTCTTGCATTACAAAGGCCATTTCAGACCTAAAAGGAGGCCCTTATAAACTATTCTGAGTATTTTCTAGTTTTGAGATGATAAATTGGGTAAAACATTCTCTTCCTAATTAAATTTTTAGTGATCACAGGAAAATAACATTATGTTCCAAAGGCAGCTAAACAATCAGAACAACTATTGTCACTACCGTCGTATCTTGAATCTCTTGAACAAGAGAGAAACAGAGAGTGAGAGGTGAAGTTTTGCTCTCTTTTAATCATTCACATCTATTGTAGGTCAAAATATTACAAATAGTGTTTTACACAAGCTGTTAACCTGAAAATAAATGCCTCCTAAATTTGACGTGGGATCAAAAATCTTTAAGCAATGATGTGTCAAGATGAATGCAAAATAAAGCACAAAAATTGAATTTCTAGCGTATGCACTTTCAAAATACCTTGATAGATAACAAAAATTGTATAAGAAATAAAACTATGCCTAATCACTAAGACACTTTCTTCAATCTCTGTTAAAAATACACATATTTAGATATAGTTTGTCACACCCCTAACCTGTAGGGTCGGACTAAGGGGTCATTCAGACCCCGATAAGATAGGTAATAGGACTAATCATCCTAGTTAAGTACAAAAAATGCATGCCATTTTTTTTTTCTTTTTTACGATTTCCTTTAATTACTTTTAGATTCGATTCCCTGATTAAGCTTGTTCAAGTCCCGTAACAGGATTAAATGAAAATAATTACTATCACAATGTAACTATATGAAAAGTTCATCAACTGTATTAAACAAGGCATGTCCAGAGCTGATTCTAACAGTCCATATATATATATATATACATACAACAATAGTCTGAAGGGTATAGGCACCCTTAATAAACATAACTAAATAAATACATGAATGAAATCAAATATTGTGATGAATTCAGTCCATCTTGTATTGCTCTTACAGCTATCTTCCATCAAGTCAATACCTGTCATTCCCATGAACAGCAAGGGTGAGCCATAATGCTTAGTAGGGTTTCCCAAAACACACAAACATGTAGAATGCCAAAAACTAATACAAGTCCGAAGATGACACATCCTATATTCCAATATGCATCATAAGCACACCATATCATTATATCTTAAACACAGGCATAAACATAAGAATCAAATAACATCGCACCACTACATGTGGTTTGACAATAACAACCAGGTAGTCGACATATGGAGGGTCGAGCACATGATATAATTATAAACTTATAATCTTACGAAACACCTTCATTTCATATTTTAATGCCACACAAACAATGTATATAAATATATAATCAATCACAAGATGTAAGTGTAAGCTTACCAACCCACGAAGCACATCTATTTCCTTTTTTGTTCAAAGCCACAAGAATAATGTATACATTTACAGCTAAGTAACCATTCACAAATGTCATTGTATCATAAACTAGTAGTATACAATCCATCAATAATTATAAAGAAATGTCACCGATGAATCAAGGAAAATAATCTCAAGTAATTCCACCCACAGTAAAAAGGGATAAACCTTATTCATCTCATTACATTCTCTCAATAATCTCAATCCCATGAGCATTCACATAATTTAGCTTCCAGTAAGCCTGAGTGATTTACGAACTACTAATCCGATGAAGACAAACGACCACCCGCGTAGTTTACGGCTCGCAAGCCGAGGGGAGACACCATCCTTATCATAAATAGAATTCTAGGTAAAGCACAATCTCACACACTCAATAGCACACAAAAGATGTGGCTAATTCTCATCCCAAGTCTTTTTTCTCATATGTGTTCTTTTCCATAATTCTAATATCTCAATCCACACCACAAACAGTGTTTATCAACATTAATATTCTCTCAAATCTCATACCACTCAGGTATAGTCAACAATATGCATATCAACATCATTCATATCAATAATGTGCATATCAACATTATTCATATCAATAATGTGCATATCAGCATCATTCATATCCACACTAATACTAACAACCATAAGAGAGGTTATATGATTTAACGAATAGATACGGGGGTAACAACAGTCATATATATCTATGTTAGAGACAGAAATCATGATAAACATCAACATGGCAATCACATATATGTAGTGTCATCATGCAATTATCCAACATCATCGCATTCAATATAATAATCACATCACCCTAATAATGTAAGGGCAATGTGTTAATTGATATAGATAAACACATCATGTGAATAACATAGCAAATACACACATCAACACATCAGGACATTGTCCTAGTCCCAATCCTCACTTTACTACAAGGAGACACTACTTGTGTCTTTCATAATGTTTGTCAATTGTCTTACATATTTTCTATTCTATTCCCGGGACTACCCTGACCCAAGGTACTAAGGTATCGTATCAAGTCTTACAGTTCTCTATAGCTAATTACTCTTTAGCCTACATCTCGGGTACCCTTTTACCCAAACTGATATCAAAAACGTATTCCTGGGTTTCAAAAACCCTAAAGGAGCCCTGTCGTATTGTCTTTAAGTCATTTGACTATCTTTTAAGCCCATAAGGGCATTTTTGTAATTTATCGAACAAGTTGCACATCTACCGAGATGCCGTCTCTTAAAATTGGTCTGGGAATTGGATTCAAAAGATCTAACAATCTTAAAGGTATCATCTTTATATTTTATCAACACTTCTAAGTATTTGTTCCATGTCTAGGAGCATTTTAGTAATTTCATATTTTCATGTGGGACTATCCCAAGTCCAAATTTCATTATTCTAAAATCATATTTGAGTCCTTAGCGTCCAAAAATATTAGAAACACCTCTTTTGGATCTTAATTCGGAATTTCAATAGCTTAATATAGGTCTAGGAGTCTAATCGTCATTTTTTTCATTTTATGTGGGACCATCACCGGGTCCCAATTTGTTCAGTCTGATCATATATTTGAATCTCGAGCATCCAACATCTTTGGAATAGCTCCTTCTAAATTTTAATTAGCCTTTAAGTTGCTTAAATTATCATTAGGAGTATTTTCGTAATTTTTCATATTCATGCAAGACCACCCCGGGTCCCCGAATGTCCAAACCAACTCTGCCATTGAGTCCATAATGCCTAAAAACCTTAAGAGTAGCCCTTCTTTCATTTTAATTGCTTTGTTTTCAATTTTATGAACAAGTGAGCTTTTCTATAATTTCTTTAAAATTAGTTCACTAAATTGTAATTAACTCAAACAAGTCAATCCCTTTTTAAATTCTAAAATTTTAATTTCTTAAACCTGTAACTAAACAGGCCGAATTTGATTTTATCCCCAATTTCTAGAATAGAGTTATCCCTATTTCAATTTGAATTTTGAGAATTAGGTTTCATTCTTGCAATCAAATAGACCCTTAAGCCCAAGCTCACTGGACCAGACCCCTGATCCGACCCAACCCGGACCATGACCCGTGACCCACCCGGTTTGACCATTGACCCGTTGACCGGTCAACACCGGAGTTGGTTACCTCTGGCGAAGCTCTAGTTGTCTTTTCCGGCACCCTCGCCAGAAAACCAAAAATTCCAGTTTTCAAATATGTATTTGTTTGCATTTTTTTAACTCCCTTTTTCTTTCTAAGCTTCACATATTATTATTTTACACCTCCTAGGACCGTTGTTACGCATTAACACTCATTGTATCAAACCAAGATTTCAAGACCTCGATTTTCTGGTGAGTTCTAAAAACTCACAGATTCCACCATTCTCGACCTCCTTATTACTCTGAACCTCTTCAAAATCCTTCCTAGTTTCCCTTTCTATCCTTCAATTCCAGACCCAACTATGGATTCCCCAAGAAATTAAAGAACCCATTTTTGGTCTTTCTCTTTACTGTGCATCACAAACAACACATATATATGTACATGCATACAGAAAAAGGCATACACACATGCATTCAGAATCTCATCAAGTCCAAAACTAAACTCAAGGAAGTCTAGAAAGTCCCCTCACTATTAGGCTAGAGAGAGAAACTGAGGAGAGAAAGAAAGCTCATTTCCTTCGTCCATGGCCGCTGCTTCGTTGGCCTGTCCAAACTAGCCCATCTGTTCGTTTTTCCTTCTTTTTTCTTTTCTTTGCTCTTTCCTCCTCCCTTTCTTTTCTGCTTCTTCTAGTTTCAGCTTATCATTTATGTGTGTTACCCACACACACACACACACTATATTTCACACATGCACATTGTGTGTCACACACACTATTTCAAACACACATAATCACACACACACACACACACTATTTTACATTGACACACACATACACACTGTTTTACATCGACACATACACTATACACTCATATATACACACAATGTTTCATACACACCAACAGATTCGACCATGTTGGCCTTTAGAGAGAGAGGGAAAAAGAAAGAGAGAGAAAGAGAATTGCATAGGGGAGGGGGAAGAAATCAAAAAATGGGAGAAAGAGGGAAGAGAGAGAGAATGAGTTGGTAGGGTTGTGTCACATCAAAGTCAAACTTGTCTCCTTACCTTACACCCTCACACACACACTCACTCTCTACCACCACCACATGATTACATGTGGCATGTTCTAGAAGACTTCACTTGGCTTATTGGAGAATCTCTGCACGCATTTTCATGTGTCATGTGGCTAGTTGGCCAACTGTGTGCGCACACGAGTCTGAATTAAAACGGTTTCAGAATCGCACCAAACTTAGTACATCAGCTAATTTCGATGCTTTGATTCCAAATATGCGGTCTGTTTCTTAAAATTCCATTGTTTGGGTTTTCATATTTATTTGCATCCTATAAATGACTATGTAGCCTCGAGGCTCACACCAGTCCTGAATAAATTACCAAAATTCATTTTTGGCCTCATTGTGTCACACTGATGACTTATCAACTTATTTTACAATTTATCTGCCTCATATTTGATTTATCTCCAGTTTGTCCTTAGCCTATACTAATAATTTACTGAATTGCCCTTGATGATTTTCTGGATCCTTACATAGTTATGGATAGTTAAAACCATATGATATATGTGCACATATATAAAGAGATTTATTTTCCCTTTAAGATGTTCAGACACCCTAAGAGGCCACTGTTCGGTACAATGGTAAAAAAATGGGGCTTTCGAAGTTTGAAACTGCAGGTTCGAGTAAAATAGCAGCTACTCAGTGCAAAATAATACCAAAATTTAAGTTTATATCCATTCCACCTTCCCAGCATCCTGCATTGGCATGGCCAACAGTGGGTAATGGCATTTTAGACACCCAAATCTGACTTAGACACCATGACACGTGTATTTGTTCATTTGTATAAAATTATAAATATATATATATATGTATATAAATATATATGTACATAAATGCAAAAATGTCTCATATGTAGCCGCAAACTGTTAAAATGCTATGTAAATATGGCTGTGCCAATGTAGTAGACACCCAGTGATAACAAGAAGACAAGTGGGCTAAAACAGTCATATCTTTGTCATAAGGGGACGAGATACTGCACACTTTTGTTTGGCGTTTGATTAAATAAGCATGCTTACCTGTGTATCTGTTGATATAAAGCAAATGTTTTTGATGTAATTTTCTTGTAACATGTAAAAGGTATCGTTCTATGGTTAGCCAGGATACAAGACAATGAATGAATGAAACACATTTAATGAAGATGGATAAACACAGAAAGTAGTGGAAATTAAATAGGTCTTTATTACACAGAAAGTGAGTAATTTGAACATCATTTCACATGAGATTAGAACTGAAAATTGAGGAAAATTAAATACATACACACACACACACACACACACATAGACACTCAATTTCCAAGGCTCTTTCTATTATCTTCTAATCAGGATACATGAGTGGAGGATTTTATTTCCTTTAATGAGAATGCTAAGGAATTTGAACGAATGGAAGTGGAGGAAGCTGTGGATTTTCTTGAGTGCATTCATAGTGTTCATGTTGATAGAGATAGAGCTGATTCAATTTATTGGGGGTTAGACCCTCAAGGGGAGTTCTCGGTAAAAAAACTTTTTATCAAAGAAAGGTGTGGTGGGCATTTCTTGGAAGGTAATCTGGCGGACAAGAGCTCCTTCTAAGGTGACCTTTTTTGTTAGGTCTGTGTGGTGAGAAAATAACTGGACTTTGGACAATTTGCAGAGAAGAGGAATTTATATAGCTAATAGATATGTAATGTGTATGGAAGGGGAGGCGACGGCGGACATGAGGGCCCCTAAAATTTTTGATATTTTTATAAGAGCCCCTCTATATATATTTTACTTGTTGTATAAAAGGAAAGTAAAAAAAAGTAACACAAGAGTCGGCAGTCTTCGACTCTCCAGCGCATGGGTTTTTGAGAAGAGAGTTTGAGTAACAGACTAACACATATGGGGCTTTTGAGTTTTGAGAGAAAGTTTGGAAAACCTCATTCTCCTAGTATTTGTAATCAGATAAATAACTTCTTCTTCATCCCCTTTCGGCTCTCTCTTTCTCAGTCTCTCTCTTTCTCTCCTCTTCGGCATTATCAGATTTCACCTGAATTCGGTGTTTGTCTCTCATCATGAATCATGATCAACCCCCAAAATGAAATCAAATTCTTCTGCACATTTCTTTCTTAATGGCTATTTGAATTATTTTCACTCTTAATTTCTTTAATGGTGCAGGGAGAACCCTCTGTAGGTGGTAGCGGCCACTCCTAAGACCATTGGTCCGTTGCCTTCGCAATTTTCTCTAAGAAGAAGGCTGCAACATCGTCTCCCCTCCCAAGTCAAAGCCTCACGATAAGTGATTTGCATTTTGTTAATTTGTTCTATTTGGTTTCTTTGAAATTATATCATGGACATAAACTAGCTATATGACGAATTATGTCTTTGTTGACATAGCTATATGATGAATTATGTCTTTGCTAATATCTTTTCTATTTTACCTTTCTAAAATGGTGACATGAGTTATTAACTAGGGTGACCATAAATAGTACAGCTCCAGTTTGTTGTTGGTGCAAAAATACTAATAAAAAAACATATAATTTGAATCTTTTAACACTTATATTATACATTAAAGAAAAAAAAAATCAAAGAGGGAATAGTTTAAATTTTTGTAAATTATACTGAGGTAATCTTATAGATGTGTGTAATGACTTTTTCAGGTTAGAGTGAATTGACAACTGAGATTAATTATCGTCAAGTCAACTACAATTGATGCCTTTTTCAAGAGAATGAACTCTTTAAATTTAGGAGCTAATGGACTAACTCTTGTTGAACCTTTTGCTTCCATTGTCAAAACTTCAATTTCCGAACATCATCCGGTTAAAGTTCCTAGAATTGAATCAAAAGAAGTTGACATCTCTTGTTTAGAATATAATCCAAGGAAACGTCCTCAAATATGGGATTATCCTATAAATCGACAAGATGAAATTCAACGATCTTATATAAAAGTGGGGCCGTATCAATATATAAAATCAAAATACCTTTTTGATGATAAGCATAATCGTTGTTTTCAAGCTTCTTGGTTCAACTTGTTTTTGGAGTGGTTGGAGAATTCTCCGGCCATAGATGTTGCTTGTTGCCTTCCATGTTATCTTTTTACCAAGCCAGCTGGACGCCTTGGATCAAATGTGTTCATTGTTGAGGGATTCCGGTCATGGAAAAAGGTTAATGATGACGAAAACTATGCATTTCTATGCAATGTGGGAAAAGATCCTAATTCATTGCATAAGAGAGCTGTCAATCATTGTCGTGATCTTGCAAATCAAGGACAACATGTTGAGAAGATAATTGAACAACAAACTTCTCAAGAAATTGCAAATAAACACTTAGAATTAAAGGCCTCAATAGATGCGGTTAAATGGATCACTTTCCAAGGTTGTGCCTTTAGAAGCCATGATGAAAGTTCAGATTCGAAGAATCGGGGTAATTTTGTTGAATTGATAAAAATCTTATCCATTTATAATGAAGAAATAGCTACAAATGTATTAAACAATGCTCCTCAAAAGGCATTGTACATTTCACTTGGGATTCAAAAGGAGATTTCACAAATTTTCTCAAGCAAAATATGTGATGTTATTCGTGAGGAAATTGTAGTGCAAAATTTTGCATTATTGTGGATGAAGCTCGAGATGAATCCAAAAAAGAGCAAATGGCCATTGGTTTGAGATTTGTTGATAGTGATGGCTTTATACGAGTGTTTTTTTATTTAGTTCATGTTTCGATACAAATGCATCAACTTTGAAGAAAGAAATCTCATTTGTCCTTTCTTGACATAATCTTGATATTCAAAATATTCGAGGTCAAAGATATGATAGAGCTAGCAATATGCGTGGAGAATGGAATGAGTTGCAAGCTGTATTTTCTAGTGAGTGCCCGTATGCTTACTATGTTCATTGTCTAGCTGATCGACTCCAACATCTAGAGAGATTATTCTCGTTCATTAATTTTTCTCTAAATTGACCCTTGTTGTCAATATTGTTAGTTTTTCTTGCAAAAGGCACGATCAATTAAGAGTTGCTTAAGTTGTTGAAATTGAAAGATTGCTTGCTATTAATGACCTTGAGACCAGCAGAGGACTAAATCAAGTTGGCAGTATAAAATGAGCAGGAGATACTTGGTGGATTTCTCACTTTGTAATTTGATAAATATGTTCAATGCCACTTGTTCAGTCTTAAAAACCATCATTACCGAAGGAACCACTTATTCTCAAAGAAGAGATGTTGATGCAGCTTATGATGCAATTAAATCTTTTGAATTTATGTTTATCTTACATCTTATGAAAGATATCATGGAGATCACTGTTGTTTTGTGTCAATCTTTGCAATGTAAATCTCAAGATATATTGAATGCATTGCATTTAGTGTCAACTAAAAAAGCACTAATTCAAAAAATGAGAGAAAATGGATTGGATCCTCTCTTTGAGAAGATGAAATTATATTATGGAAAGCATGGGATAGACATTCTAGACTTGAGTGCTCGTTACACTTTTGGTCGAGGTCGAGCTCATCATCAAAGAGATCATCTTACAATAGATCATCATTTTCGGGTAGATGTATTTACAACTACAACTGGCTTTCAATTGCAAGAATTGAACATGAGATTTCAAGATGATAGGATGGAGTTGCTCATTCTTAGCTCAGCTTTGGATTCTAGGGATAGATACAAATCTTTCAACATTGATAATATTTGTATACTGCCAAATAAATTTTATCTCGAAGATTTTACGAAGCAAGCGAAGTTGCATTTGAATATTCAATTACAACATTTTTGAGTTTGATATTCGTCATCACCCAGAATTGTAAAAAGTGTCAACTATTCATGAATTGTGCTAAGAGTTAGTGAAAACACGAAAATCAACGATCTACCATCTCATTGACCGATTGATTTGTCTTGTTCTAACTCTTCTTGTTTCAACTGCCACAATAGAGCATGCAATTTTAGCAATGAAATTTGTTAAAACTAAGCTTCGCAACAAGATGGAAGATGATTTTCTTGCAAATTACTTGATCACATATATTGAGAAGGAAATTTCTCAAAACTTTGATGTAGATTCAATATTAGATTATTTTGACTCCAAGAAAGAGATGTGAGTACAATTTAAGATGCCCACCATAAGTTGATAGATGGGTGAATCTTGAATGTAGTTGGTTTTGTGGTTAATGTAAATTCATGTGAAGAAAGTACCCTATAGTTGTATTTTGGTACCTTTTATGGAATTATCTGTGTATGTATAATATATTGTTTATTGTAATGAAACTTTTCTAGTTTTTGTGCTTAATGAAATTTATTTTTTAGTATATCTTTATAAAATGGCTATTAGTAAAAAAAAAAATTTATTTTAGCGTAATCCCAAAAAAATAAAACTTTCTTATAAATTTACTAATGCATAATTCCCCCCTTCCCCCCCCCCCCCACCCAAAACCATTATAGAACCTCTGGATTCGCCGCTGAGGGGCGGAGAGTATAAACCATCTTTTTTCTCATTGCCCAATTGCTAGAGATGTATGGAATCTCTTTCTTTTGCTTGTTGGACAGATTTGGGTTATAACCTGTATGGTCAGAGAATGTTTGAAGATTTGCCATGTCTACAAGGTAGCAGGTGAGGCGAAGAAAGTGTGACATCTTACTCATTGTGTCTTTTGCGGATTATGGTGTGAAAGGAACGGTAGGATTTTTTAAGGGAAGGTTACTTCCCAGTACAAGTTTAAGGATATAATATTATACTCTATTTTTTGGGAATGTAGAATCTTCTCCTCAATGTGTAGATTCTTTTAGTAATTTTTTTGGGGGCCTTAGTCATTGATGTTGTCAGGCTGTTTTAATGAAATTTTCTTTACCTATCAAAAATATATATATATATATATATATATATATATACACACACATATTATAAAAGAACATTGACAAATCTGTCAGATATATCATATATCCACAAATAATTATCCATTTTGATTAACTCAATAAAAAATCAACTCATTTTCATAACTTCCACCTGTTTGAAGATATAATCTTTGTAAAGTTCTACAAACTGCATCAATATGAGGATGTAACTTATCACCTGATATAAATGAGTGCATACAACTTCCAATCTCAACCCAACTGCATCCCACAACCTTCTGAACCTCTCTTGCATCCATCACTTCCCTAACTTCTAAAGCTTCACACCACCCACCAATATCTGTATAGGAATTTGCAAGCAGCACATAGTTTGAAGAATTCCACTGTTCATCAATACATAGATGTTCTGCAATACGCCTTGCCATTTGTAGATTCCCATGTAACTTGCAAGCTCCCAACAATGCACTCCGCATTACAATGTCACGCTTAAATGGTATGGCTCGCATTAGAGCCTCAGCCTCTTTTAATAACCCCACTCGTGCTAACAAGTCAATCATACACGTATAATGCTCTATTTTGGGCTTCGATCAAATGCTTATAAATCATCTCATTGAAGTAACTAAATCCCTCTTTCACCAAACCGCTGTGACTACATGCACTAAGTAAACCAACAAAAGTGACATCATTTGGAGTAATGACGGAGGATTCTGATTGCATCATCTCATTATAAAGCTTCAAGGCCTCCATAGTTTCACCATTCTGAGCATACCCACATATTATTCCATTCCACGAAACAATATCTCTCTCTGGCATGCTGCGAAATACCCTCAGTGCATCATCCATCCCACCACACTTTGAATACACATCTACAATTGCACTTCCCACAACAATATCAGCCTCTAACCCAAATTTTAATATTAGACCATGAAACTGTTTACCCTTGTTAAGTGCACTAGAAACAGAGCACATGCTGATCACAGCACCAAAAGTGAAAGAATTTGGCTCCACCTCAGCTAATTGCATTTTGTAAAACAACCAAATTGCTTCCTTCACATGCCCACTATTTGAGAAACCAGAAATAATTGCTGTCCAAGAAACAACATCTTGGTCAGGCATCTCCTCAAACAACAGAAAAGCTGAGGCAACAAAGCCACACTTAGAATACAAGTTCACCAAAGAGTTGCTGATATAGCATTCTGAACAAAACCCATTTCGTATAATCAATGAGTGCACTTGCATTGCTTCAAAAACTTGTGAGCAAGAAGCAAATTGATTCAAAACAATAGCATAAGTATACTCATCAGCAAGAATCCCTTCTCTACCAAGTTTCTGAAACAACTCTACACTTGCATCAGCCATTCCGTACTTAGAATAACAAGCAATCAAAGCATTCCAAGTAACTAAATCTCGTCTAGGCATTCCATCAAACACCTTTCTTGCTGAGTTCAGATCATTAACTCTTGAATACATTCGAAGAAGATTGGTGCCCAGAAATGCATCCGAATCCAAACCGACCTTAATAACCTCTCCGTGAACTTGTTGCCCAAATTCAAAATCACAACATGGTATTACAATTGAATACGTAAAATTATCGGGCTTAATGGGACTGTGGCGCATTTTAACGAAATGGGTCAGAGCTTCTTTCAGTCTTTGATTCTGAACGCAACCAGAGATGAATATGTTCCACGATTGAGAGTCTTTTTTAGGTGCAGAATCAAAGATTTTCAGTGCTTCGGTGAATAAGCTAGATTTGAAGAAACCTGATAAAACGGTGTTGTAAGAGACAACATTTGGGTGGGGTATGAAGTGAAGAAGCTTGTGAGCATCGGATGCAGCTCCAAATTTGATGTAAGATCCAAGGAGGAGGTTGCATCGATAGACATTGTATAGCAGGCCATTTTTGATGAGGGAAGCATGGAGACTCTGCGCTTTGTACATGCGAAGGAGGTTCTAAATTTTGGATTCGGACTCTCGACGGCTCTCGTCTCAACGGTAACAAAAGCAAGTTTTAAATTGACAGTTACATGCACTTATTGTGAGTCAACATACAGAGTTTGTAACTTTGTACTCCTGGCCTCTCTTAATTGAAGTCTTTTAGTCCGGTAAATGGTAAAGCTAAATTTTAACGGTGTTACTATACCAAAAAATTTATATTTTGAGATTTCTGTTTTAATGGTGAAATATATATTGATAGATTTACCATTTTTCTTTTCAAGTATCATTCTCAATAATTAAAAATAAGAAAAAAGTACTATCAAACCTGGACTATTGATATCTTGCAACTTGAGACGTTGATGTAGATAGTAACTACCTCAGAAAAAAAGTTATATTTGGTAAAGTTTTTTACTTTAGTCAAATTTTGATAGGAATAAAAATTATCATTGGATTAGAATTTTTTAACCAACCAACCAAAATTTAGCTTTGGTAGCTCCTTTAACCTCACCATTGGAGTTGCTCTAAAAGTAACTCCAACCATATTCCTCAAATTTCTTCTCTATTTTGTCTAAAATGACCACAAAGTTATCTTAGGAAGTCATTTTTAAAAGAGCTACTCCAACCATATTACATAGTTTAGGGAGTTTTTGTAACACTCCGACCTAATCACTAGATGGTTAGGGATTGATTGATGAATTATAAATGACATTAGTGTGTGATTACATTAAGTCAATAATTAGATATTAATAATTCCTCTAATTATAATAAAATAATGAAGATTAATTCAGGAGAGCAAGTCCAAAATTGTTTTAACTAGAAGACTAAAATAAGAAATGTAAATAACGTCCAACTAGAAAAGTTATAATAACAATAGAAGATTAGAGTAAATGAACAAAAGGAAAGAAAAATGGTCTCAAAAGCCTTGCCCAACGCTTGAACTTAAGATCAAGTAAGGAATGCAAAAACTTTATCCACTAGGCTACCGGCACTTTTGTGATCTAATAGTCACTTAAAATGTATATAAGCTATAAAAGGGTTTAGGAAATTTGCATGAAAAGATGTAGTGTTTTAATCTCATTGGACTAAAATCCCAACCAACCAAAAACCATGCAGCCAACCTCTCACATAAATATATGACATGTGTGCACGTGTGTGCATATGAGCATTCTACTTATGCAACCAAAACTGTAGAGACAGAGAGAGAAGGAAGAGAGAAAGAATGAGAGAGTGAGAGAAGAGATGAATGGACCACCATCTACCTGAATCAAACAGAAGAAATGGAGCATTGAGACAAGCAGAACCAAGAAGAAAATAAGAGAATGAGTGAAGAGAGAAGAAGAGACCGAAGAGAGAGAAAATGGCTAGAGGAGAGAAAACTTGCATGACCACTAAAAATAATTATAATCTTCTCCTATTGATTTCATTTGGTGATGTAGCATTATTGTGGGAAGATTTAACAAAGAAAAACATTGAAAAACTGATATAAATATCGTAGGCCGCCATTAATAGAAGCTTGACAACTGGGTTCGCATCAACTTAAAAGGAAATTGAGATTTGAAAATGAGGATCAAATATAAAAGGAAGATGGTGAATGATGCAATTGGAACCAAGCAAAAAGGCTCAAAGGTGAGCATTTGGGAACGATTTGTAAGTTTAGGGTTACAACTCAAAACTGGTGAAATCAATACCAAACCTTAATTTATGAATAGGGGCTGGTAGAGAGTGTAAAATGATAATCAATGGAATAAAAAACAAAGGAAACCATTGAGAAATAAGCAATCAAAGTTGAATGGCAGGTCGTGACTTTGAGTGTGAGATCTTTACCGTCGTGGGAATTTGAAGCATCTTAATGATAAAATGTACACTAGGATGGATTTAAAGATGATTAGGATCGATTAGTACTGGAATCGTCTATAAAACAATGAAGAGATTAGGTTTGAAAAATTAGGGTTACTATTGAAACAATAACCCGTTGCTTGGGAAAGATAATACTGAGTCGTGGAGTTCGGGGAGTGAGTCAGATTGAGTTGGCCGAGTCGACTCGGCCACCTCACGAGTTAGCAATAAGTAATATGATGTCTTTTAGAAGTAGAATGATCCAAAACTATGCCATTTTTATGACATGCTTTTATAATTTTAAAGCCTTAACTTGAATGTTTGGTTACACGGATAACTGATTGATTTAATGGTCGCACTTCGATTAGGGATAGCCTATCAAATATAAAAGGAAGATGGTGAATGATGCAACTGGAAGCAAGCAAAAAGGCTCAAAGGAGAGCATTTAGGAACAATTTGCTAGTTTAGGGTTAGAACTCAAAACCATTGAAATCAATACCAAACCTTAATTTAAGAATAGGGGATGGTAGAGAGTGTAAAATGATCATCAGTGGGACAAAAAACAAAAGAGTCGAGTGGCAGATCGCTGTCTTCGAGTGTGAGATCTTCACCATCGTGGGAATTTGAAGCATCTTAAATGATAAAATTTACATTAGGATGGATTTAAAGATGATTAGGATTGATAAGGACTAGAATCGTCTATAAAACAATGAAGAGATTAGGTCTGAAAAATTAGGGTTACTATTGAAACAATAACCCGTTGCTTGGGGAAGACAATGCTTAGTCGTCGAGTTCGGAAAGTGAGTCAGACTAAATTGGCCGAGTCTACTCGGCCACCTCACGAGTTAGCAATAAGTAATACGATGTAGTTTAGATGCATAATGATTCAAAACTACTCTGTTTCATGACATGATTTTATAATTTTAAAGCCTTAACCCGACCATTTGGTTACACGGATAATTGACTGATTTAATGGTCATGCTTTGATTAGGGATAGCCTATCCTAGATACGCCATTTAAACTGTTGTTTGGCTCTGTTATCTACTGTTTATTTCTAAAACATAAACAAAAAACTGGCTGGATGTGTGGCGCACGAGCATTGAACGGGTGATCTAAGGACTAGAAACTAGAGACTTGGCTTGGGGAGTGGCCTTGTATTCTCAATATACCAAATATATATATATATATATATATATATATTTTCAGTCAAGCAAATAAAAAAAAATTAATGGCAATACGCTGTCACTGAGTTTCGAACCAAAACCAAATGGACAAAGGGATGAGCCCTAACCATCATGCCACTGTTGTGGCTCTACCATATATCCACACCAATATATATAATTAATTAAATAATTATTATTAAATAACAAATAGGGCCTTATTAAATTACGAGAAAGGCCTAATCTGACTATGTTCGATATTTCGGACTTTAATAGTAGAGTCTATATCGTCAAACAAGGTACCAAAAATACAGATATATAAAAATGAGTGATTCCCAAACTACCCTTAATGGTACTCGAAGCCAATTAAATGCTAGAGATGATCTATTTTAAATTTTCTTGATATTCGGGACTTAACGGTAGAGTCCATTTTAGTAAATTAAGGTGTTGAAAATTAGACACATAAAATGTAAAACTACGATTATGCCCCTAGCTATGTTGATGCTGGTTAAATATGAAAAATGGTCTACTTTGACTATTTTAGATGTTCCGGACTCAACGGTGAGATATAAAAATAAATTTTGAAAAATATGGAATAACAAATGAAATAATTCCAAATGTGTCCCAAGCACTGATTAAGCTACTAAATGAGTTTAGAAAAATGGGCGAAATCTAACTTAATGTTTTCAAAGCCACTGGACTAAAACATGGAGTCCATTAAGACAAATTAGGCTTCAAAAAATACGATACACGAAAGGGCGAAATTAAAATTGTGCCCCTAATGAAAGAACAAACTACCAAATGAACTTAGAAATCGTGAAAGGTCGTGTCTTAGAGTTTTTGGGGATTCCGAGTCCAAAACCAAGGTCCAATGAGACTAAAAATACTAACTAGCCAATAGTAATGTTTAAGTTGTGTTTTGATCCAATGTTATATGTATTTGACTCATGGATCTAGGAATTATGGACAAGGGCAAATGGATTAAGGAAACGGACTAAGTGCTTAAGGTGAGTAATCTTGCTTCTTGAATCAGTGGATTCTACATCCCGTTTTAAAATATATGCTCTGCTGTTTTTGTGAGTAACCCTATATCTCAAATCAGTGATGATATTCATCTTGTTTTTAAAATGCATATTCTATGTTTTGTGAAATATCTCAAAACTATGATCTTTATGATTATATCTTTAAATGTCATTCATAAATGCTACTTTGGAAAACAACTCTATACTTTGAACCTTGATTAAATGTTTTAGAAAAATGTTTTGATATTTGATTGTGTGTGTGTAAACCATTGCGCCATTTCAATGTGAAAATATTTTGTGTGATCTAATGTTTGTTGTGGTATTCGATTTATGTTTGAGTAATTCAACCTTGTGTTTGTGTGAGGCCTACCCATATGGCATTCTGACTAATGTGTAATTTGTTCTTATGTCTATATGAAGCTTACCTATGTGGCGCTCTAACTCTTATGATGAGACTTACCCACATGGAGCTTCGACTCGATGTGTGATTTTTGTTTGAGGCTCACCTACGTAGCACTCTAACTTTTATGATGAGACTTATCCACGTAGCACTCTGACTCAATATGTGATTCTTTCTTGTGTGTAACATGTATCAACTATTTATCTTATGTTATTTATCCTTTATGTGAAGTACTGTTCCGTCATTATTTTTGTGATCTTGGCTTTCGAACTATGCTTTTGAAAATGCTGTGTTTTAGAAATGTATATGTTTTACTCGTTTGGGTCTCTTAAGATGTTTTACTGAAAATTATCCGCTTTGGAAATGTGTTATCTATTTTGTGGAAGCTTAGTGCCCATGGTATTTTGTATAGAGATTTGATTTTTGCAAAGGAATTACTCACGAGATTTTCATGAAGCTCACATGGATTCAACTATGCATATTTCAAAGTGAACTCAACTAGTGAAGGAATAATGAGGACGGCAAGAAGGATCTTAAGATGTGGAAGAATTTTGCGTATGGGAAATAGTAGGAACCAGTGTGGTATTTTTGTTAATACAATGATGTATCTATGACTCAGCAACACTATATGTTTCTTTTATGGACTAGTGATGTATATCTTTTGTGGATGTGCTTAAGGATTTTAATAGAGATGTTATTAGCCTTATTATGTCAATGTGAAGGGATCATAATGATTATGAATGAAGAACCTTTATGGATGATTGATGATGTTGTGTGTTATCAGGTGAGTTGCATAGGTGTAGCTTCTGTAATTAAATATAAAAAAATTTATTGGTAATTGCAACTCATTCGATTCTGTATGGCCTTGTCAAGGTGATAATGTCGGTTATTGCCACTAATCCAAGGTAAGTGGGTTTGGGTCATGAAAATTTTGAATTTTTTATTATTTTTTTTATTGGAGAATAGAAAGTTTGTAGAGGAATTTTGGTTAAAGGAGTGGCTTTCTCTCTCCTCTCTCTCTTTTTCCTCAAATGTAAGAGCCAAGAATGGACTTCACCATAATAGAGAGTCATTTGGGGAGCCTATTGGAGTTCTCTTTTGCCATTTTTGTTCCCTATTTTGGCTAAGGAACTCTTTTAGGGAGCCCTTTAGAGCTCTAACATATCATAGTGCATTGTAGGATCCATTTCCTACAATTACGTAAATTTTAGGATAGTTGGTAGTCTAATATGAGAACTTTTATTTAGGCATGTGTTCTAAATTCTTAAATTTGGAAACTCAAATCTTTTGAAACTTATTTAAAAATCAATATTTACCACAGATATACCTTGTATGAGTTATTTCAAAATTATGACATATTTCACGAGAAATGAATCACCATAACTGCAAATGGGTGTTTCAAAATCTTCATTTGCAAACTCAAAAATTTTGAAACTTATTTAAAATATCAATATGCAAGGCGCATATACCTCATCTTAGGGTAATTTAATTTTCCTGTTAGGGCAATTAAGTACTTTTGTATTGATAATTCTTTTTAAAAATATGTAATTCTTCAAACAAGTTATTGTTGACTCGTATTGACTCATGTGTATTATTAATAATCTTTAAGTGAAGATTCAAGTAACCTTGCAAGTATGATCAAGTCTGAAAAAACATGCAATTCAAGGTAATGTTAACATGTATATCATGTATTACACTTAGGCACTTGTCCTCAGAGTTGTGTTTAAGTTTAGATATGAACTTTACATTGGTTATAATGACCTTAGGTCTGATTTTGTTTTGATTATAAGCTAAGTATACTTATTAAAATTACTAAAAAGTAAATTTCTAAACTTATTTATCCATTTTTAATTATTTTACTAGAAAAATCATTAAAATTAAGTCTTTTCAAAGAAAGTTTCTAGTAGAGCATAGTTACGTCCGAACAAAATTGCATCCAAATGCGTGTTAGATTTTGTGCAATCTAATTAGTTATGTAAGACCTATTCCGAATTGGTTTAGGGTTTTTATGTTTTTTTTTTTTTTTTTTTTGTGTATAAATAGGGTCTTATTGTATCTCATGTAAGAAAATCTAGCCTTTTGAGGCATTGAGACACATTGAATGATTTTTTCTTCAATTTTTATTCATATAGACAACTCTTTTGCAAGGTTTCAATACCTTGTGTTCAAAGTATATATACCTAGTGTTAGGTCGTATACATGGGTTCATATAGTGGGTTAGGCATGTACTTCTATCGCATAAGAGATTTGCACATTGTTGTGGTGGTGAATCTGCGATTGTAGATGTTGTTGTGGTTATAAAAGGCTGATTAAGAAAAAGTTGGCAACGAGAATAAGTAAGCAGACTAGTGGTAATCCACTAGTTTGTGGCAAGTGGGTTATTTGGGATTTATCTTTGTGGAATTATTGTAAGCACAGGGGCCAGAAAATAAGGAGGAGTGTCAAACAAACCTCCACGGCTTTTAAAGTCCACTCCCTCAAGATGGGAGAGGAAAGCACCCTCTTTTCAGATTGGGGTGTACATGAATACACAAAGGAGTCGCCAACTTATTTTTGGCTAAATAACAAGAAAACCTGATGCAACCCATTAAGAATACATGTAAAAAGATTAGCAAAAAAATTAAGAATTATATCACTTTGGTCATATTTACATTCTAAACCCCTTGACATGGGATAAAATAAAGTAAAGCAAAACTAGTCTACAACGAACCAAAAAAATTCTGAATTTGGGAGCTAAGGTACGAGATGGGAAGTGGTTAGGCACCCATCCCACCCAATCCGAATGGACTAGCCTCAAGTGTTCATCCACAATGCTTATATTGCATGATATAAACAAATAACGTAAACAGAATACGTAAAGTAAATAAATGAAAAAGAGTAGAAGTAGAGATTGACATGAATAAAAATAAGAAAAAAGACATAAAGTAAATAAGATTAAAGGAAAAGAGTAGACTCGGGCCCATGAGACGTCCTATGTAGCCATTCAGATAATGAAATCAGAGCCAACGTAGTTCTCTAATTCAATTTATTCTATCAGGAGTGATAGGATGAATTGAATTAGGAAAAAGAGAAAATACTAAGGTTTTAGGGAGCGTACCTAATTATTTGTGTTGAACCAAACAAGTCTTGAGCTTGAACTCCTTGGATTGAATCTTCAATGATGTAGAACTTTGTCTTCAATGGATTAGAATATGTATCCATTCAGATAATGAAATCAGAGCCGACGTAGTTCTCTAATTCAATTTATTCTATCAAAAGTGATAGGGTGAATTGAATTAGGAAAAAGAAAAAATAGTAAGGTTTTAGGGAGCGTACCTAATTATTTGTGTTGAACCAGATAAGTCTTAAGCTTGAACTCCTTGGATTGAATCTTCAATGATGTAGAACTTTGTCTTCAATGGATTAGAACTCTTGCTTGTGTAGAACAATGCTTTAACATTATGAAAGAAGAAATATAAAGAAGAAAGATAATTATTGCAACAACATTTGGCTACTAATTTTTTTGTCAGTCTCTGTTCCTTGAATTATGATTGCCAATGGGTTTTATTTATAGGAAAAAAGTAAGGAGGTTTGATCTCAGGGCTCATAATGAATCCTATGAATGAATGGCCAAGATTGAATGCTTAATGAGCAAACAATTATATATAGATATTATTTTGTGCACAAATCTAAAAAAAATCCCTTAGAATAGGGGAGAGAGGAAAATAGGCAATTATTTGTTGCACAAATCTAGGCAAATCCCTTGGGATAAGAGAGGAAGGGAAATAGGCAAGTATTTGGTGGACAAACGTATATATACTATATCGCCCCTAATTCGGTGGAGGATTTAGTGATAAGAAAATTACAAAAATGTCACTAAGGCATAAAAAAGTCAAAATTATCCCTGAGGACTAAAATTACCAAATTAATCCTATATAGGTAAAATGGCATGAAAATTACATGTATACCTATGAATGACCAAAATAACCTATATAGAATAGGAATATGCTAAAATTAGCAAAGTGCCCCCCAAATAGAAAAATGACACTAATATTACAAAAATACCCCTAGAAGGTGAGAAACCTCTAATATTTATTAAACTACCCCTAAAGGGTAGGGAAATGTTAGAAATGATAGAATTGCTTTCTATGGGCAAAATGACCAAAATGTCTTCTATGGACAAAATGACCAAAATGTCAAAAATGCCTTTTATGGGAAAATTACAGAAATGCCTTTTAAAGAGAAATAACCAAAATGTCCTCTATAGACAAAATGACCAAAATGTTGAAAATTCTCTTTATGGGAAAAATGAAGAAAATGCCATCTATGGGTGAAATGACCAAAATGTCCTTTATAGACAAAATGACCAAAATGTAAAAAATTCTCTCTACGGGCAAAATGATAGAAATTACTAAAAATACCCTTAGATAGGACTTATTGTTGTAACTGACAAGGAAAGGCAAAACTAACTCTATTTAATCAAGGGTCTCAAAATGAGGTGTCTATAGATAGCCTTTCGTCGGTAGAGCTTGCAAGCAAGCGAACGTCAACGCGAGAAAATGATGCCTATTTTGGGACTTTGATTATGGAATTGATGTGGTCAGACTCATTCTATATGAGATTCTTATGTATCACCTTGAGGTGAATTAGATTGTACGTAGTTCGTGAATGACAGAAAAGGAGATTGAGAAGGAATGCTATCTTAACAAGTTTTATGAAATTGCATCCTCAAACGCTTTACTTAGAAGGAAATGTGATCCTAATAACTCTTTCATGAGGTTATGCCCCTCATAAGATAGGTAATCTATCTAAAAGGAAATGTGATCCTAAATAGGATTCATGAAATATTACAATAGATAGCTCACCCAAAAGAAAATTTGATCCTAATAGGTTTTGAGATTCACTAATGATTTTGACTTCTGGGCATATCTCATCGGTGAGATGAATTATATTGGGCCTGTCAAGAGGACTGGCTCTTGTGTAACTCTATAGGGAATAGTGGATTCGTGTGCCATTCATTGGTTTTGAATGAGAGAATACGGTTTCTTGGAGTATCAATGTGATTGGTTTAAGAAAAATGAGACGAATCAGCTAGTTTTGACCAAACGAGGTGGACCTTTGTATAAACCGGCATGTAGCCACTTTAATTTTGTTATTGGAATGGATTCATGATGAATTTGTGAAGAGATTTTGGCAATCATAGATTGAAAATACCAAAAACGGGCTTCAAATAGGTGAAAATGGGCAAAAAAAAAAAAAGAAGAAGCAAAATAGGCAAAATTTCAAAATAGGTCGAACTCCCACTCACCCAGTTACAGTCACTGTGTGCTGATCGACACACAGAAGGGGAGGTTTCCACCCTCTGTGTGCCGACCAACCCCCATGAGTGCCGATTGGCACTAGGGGCCTAGGCGCTGGCAACTTTGTTAAATGCAGCAATTTTTTATTTTTCTTCACACTTCTCTTGACTTGATCTCTTCCAATCCTTACCCAACTTGTGATAAATTGTGTAAGGTCTTAGATTAAAGACTTTGGATATTAGATTGAGCCTCGTGAAGTCCAAATAACTCATCTTTTTAAGAGGATAAATTTGTTTTGAAAGAAATAGCAAGTGAAAGTTTTGACGATTCGGACGCCATGTTTGATTTGGACCATGATTTTGTTGTACCCGAACTGGTGCTTGGGGATATTCAATGCTAGAAAACCCCTTAGAGTGCTCAAAATGACACGAGCTTGGTTCGGGAACCAACTTGGTACTTGTCTCATCATTACTACAATGGAGAGGTATGAATTTCTTGTGTTTTCTTCCGATTATTTTTGGGCATTTTTGCTTTGATTCCACCCCCTTGGTTGGATGAAACATTGTGTATGTGAATTGCATGTAAAAATGGAGGTTGGCCATACATAGGCACTTCACTCATGTGCCCTTTTGGAGAGTGTACACCACACACCTAACAGCATGCTTCAATGGCATCTCTTTGTTATTTTTGCTATTTGCTTGCATTTTTGCTTCAGGTTTGGCATGCTTATGAGTTTCCAATATCATCCCAACTATTTCCTTTATAGGAGGAGTTAGAGATTCAAGCTAGTGACTTGGCGGTCAATATCGGCGAATGGTGGGCCAACTTGCCACCACGGTGCAAGGGTCACATTACCTAGGAGAGTTTTGCGCCATTCCTTGGCTGAATCTTTCACGTGGATAAAGATCGAAAGGATCAGCTGATTAGAGCTTTTATGCTCTTGTTTTTAGGCGGAACCTCTTCGCTAATGGTGAGGACATGGTCTACCTTTGGTACCTTACGACATTAGATGATGTGGCCAACTTTGACCAGTTAAATTAGGGCAGAGCATCGATGATGATGCTTTACTGATGGATGTGCTTATTATCTCGGGGGCTAGTGAAGGGACTCAGAAGCTTCAATGTGGTGTGGGACGTATGCTTTCCGCTTTTTGACTTTTGTTTTATCATTGTTTTCATATGTGGACCCTACTTAATATTGGTTTGGTTTTCTTATACAGATTTGGGCTTATGAGGTTTTGGGACTGCTCCCATACCCTTTGGCTACATTAGAAGAGAACTTGTTTCCCCGTATGTGGTGGTGGAAAAGGGACAACCAGTAGGCCCGACGAGGTGCCAATGTGATCTACAAGTTCCGACTGGCCTTGGACCGGATCCAGGCTAACATGATTAGACTGTTTTCATGACTTATCCTTTTTGTGCTATTGGCCTATGATGAGGACTTACATTTTTTGCTTTTTGACAAGTACAGTGGAACCCATGGGGCGAGGTCCCTATATTGGTAGGAAAAAGTACGGGGATATCTTGCAAACGTTTGATTTTGGAGGGCCTCTTCGAGCGAGTTTTTTTATTTGGGAAAGTGAGTGGTCCACTAGGTGGACAACATGGCTAACCTTTTCCCTATGGTGACTCTTTCAGAACACATGAGAGAGCTTGACAGTCTTATCAAGGATGCCCATTTTTTGGAGCTTTTGGAGGGTATACCAATGGAGCGATTTTTTAATCACTTCACAGTGTTTGGGGCTTATCTAGGGGGCTTGCACCTCCCTTAATTGAAGGACCTCCTTATCCCACAAGAATTGGTCGGCCTAATGCCAGTGACTAGTCTTCTTAGGAGGCCGAGACTACAACTACTAAAATGGGCATTCCTGTGGCCTTTCCTGAGTTCAATGTGCCAGTCATGACTGTGGATGACACACTTCACCTTAAGGAGCTCACGAGGCTTACAAGCGTTATTGAGGGACTTCCTCCACCCCGCAATTTGATTAGGGTAAGATCTAATCGTTTGACCTTTTAGATTTCCTGCTAGAAGTTTTGCTAATCCTTTTTTGATGGCCGTCAAGTGGCCCGATTGATCCATCAAGAAGTTTATGTCTAATTGCATCCCTGAAGCACAATGTGACATAAGTCACAATCGAGTCGTGGCAGAGGGCCACTTGTTGGACTAATGCAGACATTATAAAATGTTTTCCTTTTATGACTGTGCCTTGTCTATACTGCAGTCATCACTCCACTCGAATCTAATGCCTTTGCGTGTCAGACGAGTCATCAGCACGGCAAGACGAGAAAATTCCTCTATAAATCAACGGTAGTATCCGGCCAATCCTAAGAAACTTCGGATCTTAAACACATTCTTTGGCCTCTCCCAACTCATAACAGAGTCAATCTTAGAAGGATCCACGGATACCCTGTTACCTGATACAACATGGCCTAGAAACTGTACCTCTTGAGGCCAAAACTCACACTTCGAGAACTTAGCAAACAAACGATGCTCCCTCAAAATCTGTAATATAGTATGTAAGTGAAAGATATGCTCCTCTTCAGAAGGTGAATAAATCAAAATGTCATCAACAAAGACCACGACAAACTGATCTAAATAAGGACTAAAGATGCGATGCATTAAGTCCACGAATGCCGTCGGGGCATTCGTCACACCGAATGGCATAATTACAAACTCATAATGTCCATAACGAGTGCGGAATGCTGTCTTTGTCACATCCTCCTCCCGTACCCTTAACTGATGATACCCTGATTGAAGATCGATCTTCGAGAAACATCTCGAACCCCTAAGCTGATCAAACAAGTCATCTATTCTCGGTAACGGATACTTATTCTTGATAGTGACCCAGTTCAGCCTCCTATAATCCACACTCAAACGTAATGTCCCATCCTTCTTCTTCGCAAATAATGCCAAAGCACCCCACGGTAAAGCACTAGGATGAATGAAACCCTTACCCTACAAATCAGTCAACTGTTTCTTTGGCTCTCTCAACTCAGTTGGAACCATACGGTAAGGTGGAATGGAAATAAGCATAGTGCTTGGGATAAGCTCTATCGCGAACTCTATCTCTCGTCTCTGGTGGTAGACTAGTCAAGTCATCCGAAAAGACATCTGGAAACTCATCCACTATTGGCGGTAATACACTCTCTGTAGTCCTACTCCCATCTGCTATGCAAACTAGCTAACAAATAGCTATGACCTCCCCAACTCCTTGAGTCATACAAGGGTGGCACTAGGAAATCCCCACGATCCCTTGTGAAATAAAAACTATCTCCCTCGGGAGTACACACTGTCACTCTCCCCCTGTAGCAGTCTATACTCACCCGAAAAGTAAACAACCAATCTATCCCCAATTGTATGTTAAGGAAAAATTTGAAATTATACTCCCCACAAGCTTGACCTAAACCATGTAATTCATAATTCATTCTCTATATTAAACAACATGATCATTTTCTTTATTATTATTATTATTATTATTATTATTATTAATTTTTTTACTTATTTATTTATTTATTTTTATTATTATTATTTTCAATCTACTAATAATTCAACAATCTGATTCATCAATTTTTTTTTTACCGAGTTCAAACACAATCTTTAGCAAGGAAAAATTCATTTAAGCAATACAATATACACATGCTCAAGTTATGCTAGTGTTCAACTAGCCCAACTAACCTGAGGTCTAAACCCCATCCACTGTTCCAAGATATTAGATCCTAGATCTCACATCAATCGGGGCTACCAAGGTTGATAAAGGTTTGAGAACTAAAGTTTTCCCTCTCCCTCGACTGACTTTGCCTTAATCCAGTGTTTTGGATGGCATCCTGTAGTAGGAATAAGTATTATTTAGAAATTCAACTTCTACTCATCTAATGTATTCCACATCCCATGGCATCCTCCCATAATGCTACATGATATTTGAAAGCAAACAAGTATCAATCTATCATGTATGTAAACATATACCAAGTTACCACATACGGTCATGCCAATACACACATTACCCATATCATGCATCTCACTGTACCAAATCACGTAACCATGCACCATAGTATAGCATTAACTAACACGTAATCATAACATGTGATGCGTCAAGTATAAATAGCCACATAACATATAAGATCCTATCACATACCATTGATAGTTCATACTAAGTTACACGCTTTCCTCTAGGGTCCCATGGTGTTCAACAACACCTTATCATCACTAGGTATTCTCAAACTAGAGCTCTAATACCAAGCTGTCAGAGCCTACACATTACACAATGTTTACAAAAATTCTCAAATTATGCGTCGTGGTCCCATTGTGTTCAACAACACCCTTCGGTCCCTAAGTATTCGAACCAAAGCTCTAATACCAAACTGTCATGCCTCAAATTTTCATAAACCCGAGGTGTGAATGAGAATAATAAAACAAAATAATTAAATTTATATATTTATTTTTAATTGACTTTTACTTGTTAATCTCTAAGATCATGTCTTATAATGGCTTAAAGTGTAAGCCAAACATAGCCTAGGTGCTTTCATAACCCAACTTTAAGGTGATGACCAAGCATGGTCCAAGTGGTTGCTTAGCATAACCTAAAATGATGACAAAGTATGGTCAAGGTTGGTGGCCCAATATGGCCTAAGTAAAGATCAAATATTTCCCTAAGTAGTGACCAAACATGGTCCCAAAGAGTGGTTAAACATGGCTCATAAGAGTGGTTAAACATGGCCCAAAAGAGTGGCCAAACATGCCCCAAGGCAAGTGGCCAAAGTTGGTAGTAAAAGAGTGCAAGTGGCACAGGCATGCAGGGGCGCAAGGCACAGGCAGTGGGCACGCAGGCGCGCGCGCGGGCGAGCAGTAGGGCGCTCGGCGTGGATTGCTGCAGGCTAGTTCCTGTAGCTACAGTTTATTTACTACAACCTGATTTCTTCCTTTTTTGAATTTTTTTTCCAAAGTGCTTTAAGCTGATTTTTTCAATTTTTAACCTACTTCCTCAAAGTTTTTAACCCCCACTTTTTGGCATTCTTCCTATATATATATATATATATATATATATATATATATATATATGGGCATTTTACACACCTAAAAATTCTTTTTAATTCGCAAAATGTTTTTGACATGGTCTCCTTTGTTTTCTAAGCATTTTCCGCCTAAAATTTTATAACAATTTATATACAAATGTATGCACAATCCACCCTCACTTTATGGCCACAAGTTTATAAAAATTGGACATACACCTACATTATCGAGTAAATTCAAAGCTCAATGCATACTTTCCTAACTCCTCATATACCAACATTCATACTTGCATATAATCCTTACCATGACCCTTTTTCTTACATTGTTTCCAACATATATATGTGATGCACATTAAGCAAAAATACCCTATTTTTCATTTGGGTTTCAGCCCTTACATCACAAAATGGCCTAAGGCCTATAGTCCACTATTTTCTAAATTAAACACAAGCTATTTGGGCTTATGCCCATACATACAAAATGTAGCCCTTAGGCCAAATATACTTCAAAATCCATTTTCTCCTCCATGCTTCAAGACTTCATTAAGTCTCATGTGCCAGGAGTCTCATCTATAATATATAATCCCATATAGGGTAAACACGACGGCTTGTATGACATAATGCTAATATAAAAAACAAAGATAAGGCGTGACATGTGCAAAGTGAACATTTATAAGTAATATTCCCTCCAATTTAATGATGCAATGCAATGGCAATATGTATGACACACACATGCAACTCTATGCCCACCTATGCCTCGCTTCATGGCCCACCCTCGTCAGCACGCGAGTACTGTCATTTGCCAAATTTTGGGTTTTTCACCATAGGATCTACACGCTCATAATGCATAGCACCAAAGTGCTCAACACATGCCATGTTTTCAAAGATTCAAGTATACCAAGATGTCTTGATTTTTTTATGTAATTTCAATAAGACATTTATCAAACCCATGAAGTGTGACTTAAATAATGCATCATACATAAAACAAACTATAACTTATAAATCACAAAACTTTGTCTACATGAACATAGCATATAATCCAAACAATTATATATAATCATGTTACATATTCACAACCTTACCAAATTCTCAATGATTACACAAATTCATAAAGTACCAATACATTGAGCAAAACATAACTTTCAAACTACAAGACTTTGTCTACATGATCATAAGCTAAAATGCAATGAATTATATATATATATATATATATTCATGTTACATGTTCATCATTTCACCAAATTCCTAAAGAATACATAAGTACACAAGGTACCAACCCCCCTAGGTTTTCAAAGTAACTATATGGTAGGTGGTTTTCTAACAACAAGTAAGCATGTAAGTCATACAATCAACATATAGAAATACTCCTAAACTTAACTCTATTCTGTACTTAACAAAATATCATACCTAGAAGAATTTTCTCAACCCTAGGAAGTTGTGCTGTAATACCTTAACCCGGGTTAGCACGTAGACCAAGGTAAACTGGGTCGAGTAGTGTACTATTAGTTATAAATCGAGCTGTTAGGGCTCTATATTACGATATCAAATGGACTGAACGATTTTGGAATGTGAACAGTTCATTTGTACAGACATTGTCAAGCAATTTTCGAGCAAATGAGATCCAACCTCGTAATACGTGCAAGCACGCATTCCCATGTACGTGTACGTTGCATGTATGCGTAGTGTATTAAAAATGAGTGTATGTAGATATTATTAGAAATAGATTTTTATGCACATATATAAATATATATATATATATGTGTGTGTGTGTATATGTATAAATACATATAGTATAATGTACCAATATATATACATATACATACACATAACAAATGCAAGCACAAAGAAATAGCTGCATGCAATGCATGCAAGCTGTCAAGTAATTCACACACACAGCCGACACAGTGTGTGTGTGTGTGTGTGAGAGAGAGAGAGAGAGAGAGAGAGAGAGAGAGAAAGAGAGAGAGAGAGAGAGGATAGTGTGTGTATATATAATATATATGTGTATGATATATAAAAGATCAAGGAGCAATTTAATGCTTAAGGTTATGAAATGAAAAAGCCGTCAAGGAAAGCTACAGAAAAGAAAAAGGAAAAAGAGAGGAAGGAGGGAAGGAATAAACTGAGCATGAGAGGTGGTGGAAGTTTCTCTATAAATAGGTAAGGGCTATTTTGAGAAAATCAGAAAATAATCAAAGGAAAGCAAAAAACTGATAGTGTTTCTGATACCTAGAAGTGAACAAAAAGGAGAAAAACCAAAAAGAAGTGGGAAACTACGAGTCAAAAGCTCACCCGGGTGAGTGAATTTTACCTTCTATTTTAATTTTTCTAGCATGATTCGTTTAGTTTAAAGTAAAGGGTCTGAACAAGCATGAAAAATGGTGAAATTAGAAAGAAACAACAGCTCATTTGGTTTAGAAATGAAAGAGAAAAATCTAGTTGCAGGTTTAATGATAATTTCTGTTTTATGAATTTTGATGCATGAAGCTTTGTTATTATGATGAGGAATTGTTCCTCTTAGATGTAGAAAAAGGTTAGAATAAAATTAGAGTCAAAACTGTGAGGAAATCATAGAGAAATAGAGCTTATCAGAAAATCGCAACTTCTGGCTAGAGCTAATGCTTCTTTATTTTTGTGATGGTGTGTAGGTTAAATCAGAAAGATGGGTATGGGCTTTTGATCCTTAAGAAAAAGGGAAGAGAACCCCATTGAAAAAGGGGGACAAAACGACCGAAAACAGTTGGCCATCGCCGGAGAAGGAGATGGAATTGCGACGGAAACCTACCAGGGTTCCATCGGAAAACCGAGGAGGAAGATGAACAGTGAGTAGGGCGACGTCGTTTTTGAGTTCAGTTGTTTTAATTAAAGCCTTATCCGAGCATTTGGCTACGATTTTTGGAAATTAGAATAGGGATTAAATTGGGATGGGGATACGCTATTCCGATTTAAGGTCCTTGCATAGCGTTTGGCTCTAACAGATTTAGAAAAAAAAAACATGCCCTTGTGGATTGAAACCTAGACGTGTTGGACGGAGCCCTAAGCCCAAACCATTTGGAAATAGGCAAGCCAGTGTTCCTATTTCAGCCCCATATATATATATATATTATAAAAGAAATAAAAATAAGAAAAAGGAACAAAAGGGGCGCAGCCCCTAAGGTTCGAACGTATGACCTATTAGGAGATAAGCTTGAGACAAACCAAGTTGACAAGACAATCCCATGTCAACTAAATCTCCCAATTATATATATATATATATATATATATTATATCTAAATTGTATTAAATGAAATAAAATTAATTAATTAATTTAAATATAGCAAAATAGCCCGGAGTCCAAAATAGACAAGTTATTAGTGTATTTTGGCTATCTTGGACCTCCTAAGACCAATGGCGAGGTCTGTGTCGCGAGACGGGGTTCCAAAAAATAAAAGACCCGTAAAAGTGTAAAATGACTATTTTGCCCTTTTTAGCACGATGTCCAAATTGAATTCCGCGAAAGCCTAAACTGACTTTCTTCGACGTTTCGGACTCAATAGTAGAGTTTATTTTTGTAAAAGAGGAACTTAGGATATAAAGGCATAAAATTTGATGAATAACATAATTCAGGTAGCGATAGATTGAGATGTGTTTCATAAATTTTAAGAACACAGAAGGGCAAGGAGAAGGCAGTCTAGATCCTCCTATTTATAAACAGTAAGAGGTAAGTAAAATTCGATTTCTGCATATGTTACATTCTAAGCCATGTCACAGTTCTTGTATATATATTGCTTATCGTACTCTATACATACACACCAGTGTTTATTTAGCCACATTGATATTGCCCTATCATGTGGGAAACAGTTATTGATTGCCATATATCTTGATCATGATTTTGTACACTTGTGCACAGATCCAGATCCATTGTACACTTGTACCCAGGGCCAAAAGGGGACAACCAGTTATATTCTTAGTAGCCCAGATTTCTATAGTCCAAAAGGGGGCAATAGTTATATTCTTGCTGCTGAGAACAGTTATGTTCCACATTATTGTCTTCGTGGAGGTAGCATGATCTTGATATATTATTAGTGTCGGATTTGTGCTCAGTCACACCTCCATCTGGTGCTTATTATGACCTACGGGTCAAGTTCCAAAAGGGGAATATTTGCTATATCGCTATACGCGGCATGGGATGTAGGGTTACTACAGAGCTCTGAGTGCTGTTTGGGGGCCCTGATGAGGGAAATCGTCGGAACGAGTACTTTAGAGGGGCAGCCGTGCCCCGAGTACAGTGCATCCACTTTTGTTGTTATCAGTGTCAATTATTGTACTTCATAGCTTGATCATATTATACCATTATGAATGATCATGAGATTTCAGAGCTTTTTATTGAATGCATATGATTATGCTTGAGACAGCTCATGATTGTAGCAGTACAATTATATTATCAGACAGATTTCATTGCTTTCTCATTTGAGCTTCTATCATTTGATATTGAGTTCTATATTCATTGACTAGCTAGCATTTCTATATACACCTGTACACCTGGCAGAACAAAGGAATACTTACTGAGTTTTCATAGCTCATCAGATACTACACAAACATTTTGTAGGCACAAAGATCGAGAACTAATGGTAGAGCCGGATAGCTAGAAGTGGACATTTCTTTTGAAGTTGCAGTGTAATATTTAGTACAGGTCTTGTAGCTCTCCCATGTCATCCACGTCTTGGGGATGTACAATAGTTAAGAACAGTTGTATAAGAACTTGTATTCCGCATTTTGAGAACCTTATCTATATCATATGCAGCTTTCATTTATTTATTGTTTAAAGTCTTCCACTGTTTAGTTGTTGCATGATAATAGCACTGATTGTGTAGCAAGTTTCAGATGAGACCCGATTCGGCAAAAGGGTCGGATCGGGGTCGCGATTTGAGATCGCAGAAGGTGGGTCTCAGATCGTGACAGCTTGGTATCAGAGCATCCTAGGTGACACAATGGTTCATGGGAGATAGACTAAGGTATTAGTATTACAAT
The DNA here is from genome assembly GCA_008638375.1 of Nyssa sinensis. Classification (NCBI taxonomy): domain Eukaryota; kingdom Viridiplantae; phylum Streptophyta; class Magnoliopsida; order Cornales; family Nyssaceae; genus Nyssa; species Nyssa sinensis. The sequence goes on from CM018034.1 coordinate 33,875,364, forward strand.
GTCCAAGTAGAGTCAATAGATAGAAATTGACATGTGATATTAAACTTTTAATATATGCAACTGATTTCCTAACCATTTGCAGAAAATGGTGCACACTCGTACTACCACACCATTAGATGAGGCTAACGCCCATATAGCACAATTAGAGTGACTAGTGGATAGGCTTATTCAGAATATGCCTTAGAACCAGGCAGGTCCTAGCACTCTAGCTCAATAGGAACGATAGGCACCACCTGTGGTACACATAGTACATTAGGAGAACGAGAGGGGTCAGGCTTACCTTTATAAGCAATTTTAGGCACTATGACCCTCTATGTTCGACGGTATTAGGGGCCCCACTTCAGCTAAAGAGTGGAGGCTCGGGATGGAGAAGATCTTTGAGATCATGGCCTGTACTGAGGTACAGAAGGTAACCTTTGCTACTTTCACTTTCAGAGGGATGGCCCATGAGTGGTGGCTACTGGAGAAGGCCAGAGAACCTCAGATGACATAGGATCGATTCATTGTGGTTTTCAACCGCAAGTACTTTCCCAGGGAAGTCAAAGATCAGAGAATTGCAGATTTCTATGTCTTGCAGCAAGGGAACTTGACAGTGGAAGAGTATGAGGCCAGATTTACACAGTTGGTCAGATTTGCTCCTGCCATTTTAGAGGACGAGCATGAGAGAACCCGTAAGTTTGAGAGCGGTCTACGGTGGAACATCAGAGACAGGGTTAAACCCTTGCAGTTAGCCACTTACGATAGAGTGATGAACACTGCGAAGATTATAGAGCAGAGTGGCGATGAGTTTGCCAAGAGGAGGGCAAACCCAACACCGAGGCCAAAAGGGAGTCAGAGCAGAGGGATAAGACCTTTCTTCACTTGGCCAGGCGCAGGATCAACACCTAGGAATTCTGAACCCAGATCATCAGGGGTTAATTCCACTAATAGGGGCGCACCTGAATGCCCCACCTACCACAAGAATCATGGAGGGACATGTTATATGAACACCAATGCCTGTTATTCATGCGGGCAAGTAGGGCATTTCAAGACCCACTACCCCTAGAGGGACCAGTCCATTGGGAGTATAGTTGGTACTCCGTCTACCTCAGCAGCTACGCCTATAGCTGGAGCACAGACTCGAGGTGGTGGACAGAGAGCCGAGCCGCAACGTTTAGGGAGGGTTTTCTCACTAACACCCGGAGATATACAGGCTACGACATTAGTAGTCCCAGGAAGGGAAACCATACATGAACAAAGTTAGTAACAAGAGAATAATGTTTTTCTAGACTACGAGAGTTCGAGTTTTGCGGACAAAACTCATTTTAAGGGGAGTAGAATGTAATATCCTAACCCGGGTTAGCACGTAGACCGAGATAAACTGGGTCAAGTAGTGTACTATTAGTTGTAAATCGAGTTGTTAGGGCTCTATATTACGATATCAAATGGACTGAACGATTTTGGAATGTGAACAGTTCATTTGTACAGACATTGTCGAGCAATGTCCGAGCACATGGAATCCAGTCTCGTAATACGTGCACACACGCATTCCCATGTACGTTGCTTGTATGCGTAGTATATTAAAAATGAGTGTATGTAGATGTTATTAGAAATAAATTTTTATGCACATATATAAATATATATATATATATATACTTGTATAAATGGGTATATATATGTGTGTATATGTATAAATACATATAGTATAATGTACCAATATATATATATATATACATATACATACACATAACAAATGCAAGTACAAAGAAACAGCTGCATGCAATGCATGCAAGCTGTCAAGTAATTCACACACACAGCCGACACTGTGTGTGTGTGTGTGTAAGAGAGAGAGAGAGAGAGAGAGAGAGAGAGAGTGGATAGTGTGTGTATATATAATATATATGTATATGATATATAAAAGATCAAGGAGCAATTTAATGCTTAGGGTTATGAAATGAAAAAGCAGCCAAGGAAAGCTACAGAACAGAAAAAGGAAAGAAAGAGGAAGGAAGAAACTGAGCATGAGAGGCGGTGGAAGTTTCTCTATAAATAGGTAAGGATTGTTTTGAGAAAATTAGAAAACAATCAAAGGAAAGCAAAGAACTGAGAGTGTTTCTAATACTTAGAAGTGAAGAAAAAGGAGAAAAACCAAAAAGAAGTGGGAAACTGCGAGCCAAAAGCTCACACGGGTGAGTGAATTTTACCTTCTGTTTTAATTTTTCTAGCATGATTCGTTTAGTTTAAAGTAGAGGGTCTGAACAAGCATGAAAAATGGTGAAATTAGAAAGAAACAACAGCTCATTTGGTTTAGAAATGAAAGAGAAAAATCTAGTTGCAGGTTTAATGATAATTTCGGTTTTATGAATTTTGATACATGAAGCTTTGTTATTATGATGAGGAATTGTTCCTCTTATATGCAGAAAAGGTTAGAATAAAATTAGAGTCAAAACCGTGAGGAAATCATAGAGAAATGGAGCTCACTGGAAAATCGCAACTTTTGGCCGGAGCTACTGTTTCTCTATTTTCGTGATGGTTTGTAGGTTAAATCAGAAAGATGGGCATGGGGTTATGATCCTTAAGAAAAAGGGAAGAGAACCCCATTGAAAAAGGGGGAGAAAACGACCGAAAACAGTTGGCCGTCGCTGGAGAAGGCGACGAAATTGCGATGGAAACCTACTAGGGTTCCACTGGCAAACCGAAGAGGAAGATGAACAGTGAGTTGGGTGACGTCGTTTTTAAGTTCAGTTGTTTTAATTAAAGCCTGAACCGAGTGTTTGGCTACGAGTTTTGGAAATTAGAATAGGGATTAAATTGGGATGGGGATACGCTATTTTGATTTAAGGTCCTTGTACAGCTTTTGGCTCCAACAGATTTAGAAAAAAATGCGCAGGGGCGCAGCCCCTGCGGATCGAACCCTAGACGTGTTGGATAGAGCCCTAAGCCCAAACCATTTGGAATCAGGCAAGCCTGTGTTCCTATTTCGGCCCAAAATATATATATATATATATATATGTATGTATTATAAAAGAAATAAAAATAAGAAAAAGGAACAAAAGGGGCGTAGCCCTTGAGGTTCGAACGTATGACCTATTAAGAGATAAGCTTGAGATAGACCAAGTTGACAGGACAATCCCGTGTCAACTAAATCTCACAATTATATATATATATATATATTATACCTAAATTGTATTAAATGAAATAAAATAAATTAATTAATTTAAATATAGCAAAATAGCCCGGAGTCCAAAATAGACAAGTTATTAGTGTATTTTGGCTATTTTGGACCTCCTAAGATCAATGGTGAGGTCCGTGTCACGAGACGGGGTTCTGAAAAATAAAAAACCCGTAAAAGTATAAAATGACTATTTTGCCCTTTATAGCACAGATGTCCAAATTGAATTTCACGAAAACCTAAACCGACTTTCTTCGACATTTCGGATTCAATGGTAGAGTTTATTTTCATAAAATTTGATGAATAGCATAATTCAAGTAGCGATAGACTGAGACATGTTTCATGAATTTTAGGAACACGGAAGGACAAGGAGAAGGCAGTCTAGATCCTCCTATTTATAGATAGTAAGAGGTAAGTAAAATCCTATTTCTGCATGTGTTACATTCCAAGCCATGTCACAGTTCTTGTATATATATTTCTTATTGTACTCTATACAAACACACCAGTGTTTATTTAGCCACATTGATATTGCCCTATTATATGGGAAACTGTTATTGATTACCATATATCTTGATCATAATTTTGTACACTTGTGCACAGATCCATTGTATACTTGTACCCAGGGCCAAAAAGGGCCAACCAGTTATATTCTTGGCGGCCCAGATTTCTATGGTCCAAAAGGGGGCAATAGTTATATTCTCGCTGTTGAGAACAGTTATGTTCCACATTATAGTCTTCGTGGAGGTAGCATGATCTTGATATATTATTAGTGCTGGATTTGTGCTGAGTCACACCTCTATCTGATGCTTATTACGACCTACGAGTCAAGTTCCAAAAAGGAAATATTTGCTACATCGCTATACGCGGCATGGGATGTAGGGTTACTACAGAGCTCTGAGTGCTGTTTGGGGGCCCTGATGAGGGAAATCGCCTGAATGAGTACTCTAAAAGGGCAGCCGTGCCCCGAGTACAGTGCATCCACTTTTGTTGTTATCACTGTCAGTTATTGTACTTCATAACTTGATCATATTATACCATTATGAATGATAATGAGATTTCACAACTTTTTATTGAATGCATATGATTGTGCTTGAGACAGCTCATGACTGTAGCAATACGATTATATTATTAGACAGATTTCATTGCTTTATCATTTGAGCTTCTATCAGTTGATATTGAGTTCAATATTCATTAACTGGCTAGCACTTCTATATACACCTGTACACATGGCAGAGCAAAGGACTACTTACTGAGTTTTCATAGCTTATCAGATACTACACTAACATTTTACAGGCACAAATATCGAGAACTAACGGTAGAGCCTGATAGCTAGAAGTGGATATTTCTTTTGAAGTTGCAGTATAATATTTAGTACAAGTCTTGTAGCTCTACCATGTCATCCACGTCTTGGGGATGTACGGTAGTTAAGAACAGTTGTATAAGAACTTGTATTCCGTATTTTGAGAACCTTATCTATATCATATGCAACTTTCATTTATTTATTGTTTAAAGTCTTCCGCTATTTAGTTGTTGCATGATAGTAGCACTGATTGTGTATCAAGTTTCAGATGAGACCCGGTTCGGCAAAAGGGTCGGATCGGGGTCGTGGTTTGAGATCCGTAGAGGGTGGGTCTCGGGTCATGACATGTGCTCATCGTGAAGCCAAACTGATTAGTAAGAATGTAGCCCTTGAGGTGGGGAACAACTTCCTAGAAGGAAGCCTTGTGAAATTCTAAGGCTAGAGATGAGTTTTGGAAGGTGAAAAGTTGGAAAACCTAGGTTTTTCTCACATTTTCTCTCCAAACACGACCTGCTGTATATTCTCCAGCATTTTTTGATAATTCTAACTCTCAAGAGCTATATTTATAGTAAAGGGGCTAAGAGGTAGAAAGACCATTTTGCCCTTATTAAGTCGTGGGGTCCCGTTACACTACAACCCGTCCCGAAACGCCTCAATTTGATATTATGTTTAAACAAAAGTTCTTAAAATTATTCTAAATGATATTTTTATAAAAAATTTATTTTCTCTTGTTGGCGAGTGTGGCCGGGTCCACCCGGACCACCTGAGATGCTCTTTTTGGTCCATTTTTTAAACTATCTCCAATTATGCTCAAATTCTCACAAGAGGTGTATTTTAATATTATAAGCATATTTTAATTCTATGACATACTCAAATTATGCTTCAAAATATGACTTATGTCTAAATGATGCATGTATAGTGCCCTACCAACAAATAGTGCATGAATAGTATCCTACCGGCAAAACTGAAAAATTTATCCTATTTTTTTAAATCTTTACACAGATTCCAGCCCCTAGGTCTAGGAGGAGCTCTAGACCTGTTGATGATGATGAGGATACAAAGGAAGAAGTGGTGCCTCCGAGACAATTGAGGCGACAAGAGGGTACACGGCACATGCGCCGTTAGATTGGTGTTGCTTTTGAACTTCTACGAACAATGTTTATTTTTTTTCCTATTTTTGTACAATTTTTTGGGACACATATGTAAATTTTCTTAATGAAATCATATAGTTTCAGACAAAAAATGAGTGATTTTGACACTTGGTACGCCCGGAAAACCACAAAAATGCAATATATGACAAAATTAGGCAAAATAGCCCAGGACCTCTCTTTGTGCTGATCGGCACACTGAGAGGGGTATTTTCTAGGCCCTAGTGCCGATCAATACCACATGATGGTTTCATCCAGTTTTGGCAACAATTGCATTGTTTCCCAAAATTTGACTTCCTAACCCAACTTGGAGACGAAATTGAGGGTTTTTGTGATTAGAGAAAGAGCTTTAGACCTCCCATCATATATTATTCTCATTTTTCTTTGATTTGCATAGCCCCTTAAAGTCTTTTCCTCCTCATGGCTGCCACAACTACTAGCACAAATGCTTTTGATAATGAGCTTCACTCATAGATGGTCTCTCTTACACTGTCAAAGAGGATTAATTTGAGATCATTTAAGCTAAAATCTGTCTTTTTCATTACTAACATTGTGGTGGAGCAAAGCCTTTTGAAAGCTTGTGCAAGGTTTTGGGATCCCATGGATCATGTCTTTAGCTTTAACATGGAGGAGCTTTGCCTAACCTTTGAGGAATTTTGCGATATCTTGATGTGATTGTCCAAGGCAAGATGATCTTCCTCAAAATTCAAAGAGGTTATTCCACCCTTTTATCAGATTTACTATCATTAAATGCCGTGGAGTCGAGGTTATTAGTGCAAGGTGAGAGATTTTCCCTTTTGCCTATCATGGGCCACTTTAAGGACCAAGTGCCAAGCCGTACTAGGCTAACTGTTTTGGCTTTATGCATGATTTCTCACTTCTTACTTTTGTAAAATCCACCCAAGGTTGATGTTTGCTTGATTAGAGTTGTTGACAATCTTGGCAAGGAAGGGAACATCATAGGTCTTGTCGTAGTTGAGACTTTAAATGGCTTTAACATGGTGCACAATGATTTGAGCTATGAATTCAGTGGTAGCCCCTTTTTTTTAATGATGTGGCTCAAAGACAAGTTGGCACTTTTGGAGAGTCTATAACTTTGCGCATACTAACCCAAACACTATTTCTCGTAGAAGCTTTTGGTGACTTAATTCGATGAGCAAGCATGGTGTGGCTTCTTAGTAACCTTGTGCGCTAGTGATTTTGATTGGACCACTTTGTATTGGAGTTGTAGAGCCCCTGTCACATCCCGAACCCCACCCTACGCGGATGTCAAGGACGTGACTGCCAGTCGGTCGCGACGCGACCAACCAAAGGCAAATTCTGAACTTTTCGACGAATTGCACTCCAACTGTAGGGTCAGATGCAGCGGAATTTAAAACTTTTTCTTTGTGTCACGGGAATGCAACTCACTTATCCATCATAAGAATATGTATCACAGAGCAAGACTAAATCCAGTCAGTCAACATTTCTAATCTCAGAGCATATCTAAAATCAAGCATATAACATTAGTCAAAGCAAAGACAGACGTATCATCAACGGACAATACACAACGGAACTGGACCATATATCAATCAAGGCAGACACATTATCAATGAACGGAACATAACAGAATCGAACAGAACAAAACATTAGTCAAAGCAAAGACATATCATCAACGGACAGATCATAACGGAACTGGACCATATATCAATCAAGGCGGACTTAACATCATTAACGGACGGAACATGTCAGAACCGGACGGAACGTATCAATCGAGGCAGACATATCATTAACGGACAGCACATAACCGAACTGAACGGAATTCCTAATTCGAAGGACACAAGCACATCACGTGGAATGTGGTACAAAAGGCGTACATTAAGTACATACATTTAAACAATATAGCATTCAGACAGTATACTATACAAAGCTGTACGATACAACAAAATGTTGTTCTTTGCCTATATCACATGGTTTATTTAATCGTTTCAGAAATAATGGTTCAATATATCCATTTTATCTCAACAGTTCAAAACGGGCAAAACAGTACGGAATGCTAGCACAGGGATCAGGAATATAGTCAATTATTTAAAAAGACTAAAACCATGTCATAAGTGATATAGTACGAAAAGGCATGCATTCAAATAATTGCACTTAAATAATTGCATTCAAAACAGATCAGTAAATCAAGGGACAGTATCAAAACAGTGTCAGAAGTTACTCACAAACTTTACGCTTATTTCCTTGCATAATTAATCCGATAACCTCCAGGTACGTCAGGCATCTCCATGTATATCCTGAATAATAATCATCAATCACAGACAGATCAGAACTCATCCATTCAGGTCTCATTCGTCATCTTAGGTATCTATTGGATTACCTAAGATAGCCTAGTAGCCTATCGCCCTTCCATTGGGTCTCACCCGAGGCTATTTCATTCTTTAATTAGGCTTAGCAGTTATTAGGATTATATCCTAAGTCATTTAGACTTCAATTGTTATCAGTCAGGCACTCATTCAACCTTAGGGGCAAAATGGTAATTTTACCATTCTTGTCCCGGACCCTATCGTGGTCTTCGAAATAGTCTTTATATCTTAAGTACAAAGTTCTACGTCCTTTGGACTCCAATCGGTATCAGTTAGGTTCTCATTTTAACCATAGGGGCAAAATGGTAATTTTGCCATTCTTATCCCGGACCCTTTTATGGTCCTCAGAATATCCCATATATCGTATATATGAAGTTTTAAGTCTTTTAGACTTTAATCAGTATCAGTTGGGTACTTATTTAGTCTTAGGGGCAAAATGGTAATTTTGTCATTTTTGCCCCGGACCCTATCATGGTCCTCAGAACGTCCCATATATCTCATGTATAAATTTGTAAGTCCCTTGGACTTCATTTGGTATCTGCTTTAGATCGTAGGGACACATCGATCATTTCTCGTTTTACGCGTTGACTGTCTCGGAGTCTTATTTAGCCCTTCAGTGTTCATAATTATCCCTATGATAATTTATCAGATCAGTTTGACCTCTACTTTGCACTTACAGTGCTCAGGGGTATTTTGGTCATTTTACGTTTTGTGTAATTCTGACCCCGATTCGTCATCTAATCAAGTATACAGTCTCACCAGTGTTCGGGTTCCTATCGGTATCAGTTTCGTCCCAATCGGACTTCATTTGGGCTTCGTACAGTATCAGGGGTAATTTGGTAATTTCACGTGTCATATTTTTCGGCACGTCAGTTCATAAAATGGACCTCACCATTGGGTCCAGAGCGTCCAACATAGTGAAATTGGACTGTCTGTTATGTTTAATCGGCCTTGGGTATCATTAAGGGCAATTCGGTCATTTACACCTACGTGTTTGTATTTTTCAGGACCTCAGTTCATTAAACGGACCTCACCGTTGAGTTCAGAATGCCCGAGATAGTCAAAATAGACTATCTGATACTTTTATTTGGGTTTGGGTACCATCAGGGGCAGTTCGGTCATTTATCACTTACGGGTCTGTATTTTTCAGGACTGTATTTCCAAAATCGGACTGTACCATTGAGTCCAGAATATTTGAAATAGTGAAAATACACTATTTATTTACTTAATTTGGACTCCGTTTGACATATTTAATGTCTAGGGGTAAAATTGTAATTTTACCTATTTAATAAAATAATAAAATAATTATTTTATTATTTAATTAATTTATTCAGGGCTTAAATGTATAAATTTTCAAAAGTCTGGGCCACTGTGTAATTCTTTAAAACAGTTGGGGACAAATCCGTAATTTCAGAAAGTATTTGGGGTTCAAAATATAATTTCATAATTTAGGGGTTCAAACCCAAGGGTTCAAGGGTTCATCAGTTGAACCGGTCCAAAACCATCAAGAACCAACCGGTTCAGTTAGGCCAGAGAACCGGAATTAAATATTCTAGTTAATCCTCAATTGCCCCTTCATCCACGGATAGGTTATGCCCAATCCAAATTTTAATTTCTTATCCGAGGGACCAAACAGGCGGAATTTGATTTTAAAACAAATCGGTTAACCCCCAGAACGTTGTCGTTCCATTAAAACAGTGGCACGCTCATGCGTTGCCACGTGTATGAGTCGACACGGTCTGCCCAAACGAGTTGGACGAGTCGACTCCGTCTTCTTCATCTTCTCCCCCAGTTTTGCCCTAGTTCCCGATTTCATATTTTCTCATTTTCGTGATATTTGAGGTACATATTTTTGCTGTTTTTGGTTCCAAACCATTCCCACAGGTTATACCAACAACTTGGCATCGATTTTGTGCCTCGAAATTACGGGTGGAGCTCTGTTTAACCGATTATCATGGGGGTTTCAGCTCGGTCGCGTGGCCTCATTTCTCCACCAAACCTCACGTGGCTTGGCTCGTTGTGACCGTGTGTCCATGGGGATCAACATCCCATTTAGAAATTTCAGTTTAAGGGCCTATTTCAGATTTTGGGTTCCATGGCCGAAACTCACAGGTTCGGTTTTGAGGGTCCAAATCAGTGCTCTAGGGTCGCGGGTTGGTGGTTTTAGGATCCCAGGAATGTCTAGTTCATGTTCGGACCCTCAGTAATTGGTTTGGTTGAGGTCGATTCAGACCTGCAACCTTAAGGTCCATTAATGGCGGATTTGGGTCTTTGCTTGAATTCCAAGCAGTCCGATGGTCCTTCTTATGCTTAAACAACCCAGATTTTTAGTCTAGCTAACATGCATGCAATTACAGTCCTTATAGCCTCAGAATTTCCTCAAAACAATTCTAAAAATTCAAACCAATAAATGAAGGAAAAATTTGAATTTTTACCTCCAACAGTGGCAGTCTCTCCTCTGGCTTGGTTCAGGCACGACCTCGGTGGCTGCCTCAGTTCAGTCATGCTTCAGTTCCCCTCCTTCTTGTGCATCTCCAATGGAGACCTCCATCTCACACATGGATGTACACACAAGCCATGGACACACACATGCAAGCTTTCTCTCTCTAACGAGCAAACACACACAGGCAGTTGGTTTCTGATTCCTTTCCTCCCCACCCGAGACACACAAGGCCTCCTTGTGACCCCCTTTGAACCACACTTATTAGGTATGAATATATATACACACACCTATACATCTCTAGGTGTATATATATATATCAGAGATTCAGTGGGGTTTAGGGCTGATGTGGGCTGAGGGAAACCATCATATGGGGTTTGCATGTAATCTCATTGGTCCAATTTGAGGTGGGGCTTGGTTAACTTAGAGATATATACAATTGAGTTGTATAAATATGCACAAAGTAATGGCAGCCCAGTTGGTAAACTTTTTGAGAAACATTCATTCCCTCTCAAAGGTCAAGGGTTCAATTCCCTTGGCCTCCCATTTGGCCCCTTTTTCACCATTTTTGGTTAAGGCCCTGTTTGGCTGCGCATTAATTCAGTTTCTGATGTTTGCCTCATAACTTTCATTCCGTAACTCCTTTTTCGATGCGGTTTGTTCCGAGAGTTTCATATTTCAGTTATCTACAGTGTCAGAGGTTCCGTGTCATTTATTAGTCATTCGGGATTTTCGTGGTTAATTAATTTGAATTCCGTCAGTGTTAAATTGACATTATCTCACCTAATTAATTGGTAATTAGGTTCGGGTATTGTACCCTATTCCCGAACATGTTTTAATTATTCTATTGGTCTAGTGTGACCACCGGGAGATTAAGGTTAATTTCCTTAATTATTCCCTAAGTCGGTACTAATTAATAATTAATTATTTAATTATTAATTATACAGAGTCGGGGTGTTACAGCCCCTATTCTATGCTCTATAGGTTATTCATGTGTGTGCATAGTCGACCTTAGAGCAACATTCTTTTATTACCCCATCCGCCTTTTTTGTCAATTTAGACTTGAGCAAATTAGGCTATGGACTTAGGGCTCACATTATCTTATAGAAAAATTGACCTCCTCAATTGTAAGTAGGTTGACCAAACTTTGGAAAAAGGGCTCGTCTTTTCGAGTTCAGTGATACAGATTTTTGTGAAAAGACACACATGACTGAAGATCATTTGAGGTGGCTTTATTAGGAAATGGGTGATGAGAAGAATTTTCGAGCGGACGTCCTTCGTGGAGAGACGAAGTTTGCTATGGAGCTAGACCTGAGTGCAAAGGTCGAGGAAATTGCCATTTCAAGAAAGAATCATGACAAGGATTTGGTAGAGTTTGAACATGAAGAATGAGATACTCAAGAAGTTCGAGGCTTGAATAGGAAGAAGGGGCACCCGAGGGTCCTTCGAGAGGTGTTGTGTCAGAAGAGAAAACTGAACTTTGGGTGATTGGACTTACAAGTTGATGAAAAGAAAGTCATTTTTTACTTTGTGGAGAAAAGGACAAGCAAAGACTTTGAGTTTGAAGGAAAGCTGGTGAAGAAGTAATGATGATCCCTTTATGATGATGAAAGTGATCCCGTAATGACAATGATCTTTCTTCTTCTTCTTTTTTGGGTAGTTAGTCTTGTCTAGTCATCTTATCACCAAATCGGATTGGGTTTTAACTAATTATAAAATAAAGTATTGAACATCTACTCCGGTTTAGAAGAATGAAATTTTATTGCTATTTTTGATACTGTACTCACAGTGACTTTGTGAGCGTACCCTCATGTTATTTGTAACATTGTTTGATGTGGGGTCAGGTCATCATAGTTTTATTACAATAAGTCTACCCCCTAAACTTAGTATGTTGTCAGCTGGTCTAGGTTGGTGGTTGAGGAGAACTCATTTCCATCCATGTTTGTAAGCTAAGCTGCACCTCCGATGGTGATGGACTTGATGATGAATGGGCCACTCCAGTTGGGCAGGAACTTCCCTCGTGGGTCAAGTACTGGGGCCCTGATATCTTTTAACACTAAATTTCTTACTTTCAATATTTTCCCCCCTAACTTTCTTGTTGAAAGATCGGGCTATCTGACGGAGATAACCTTATGTTTGGTAAAGGGCTTTGAACCACCTTTCATCTAATAATGCTAACTCGTCATAGCGATTTTACAGCCAGTCTATTTCAGCTACTTGACTCTCGAGAAGCACCATGAGTGAGGGAACTTCTCGTTCTATGGGTAAGATTGCCTCCATCCCGTATGTGAGGGTATAAGGGGTTTCCCTAGTAGGTGTTCTGATAGAGGTCCGGTATCCCCATAAGGAAAATGTCAACTTGTTATATTAATTTATACTAGTGTCTGTCACCTTTCTTAAGATATTCTTTAGGGTCTTGTTGGTTGCTTCAACTGCCTCATTTGTTTGCGGTCTGTAAGGTGAGGACTTATGCTAGGTGATTCCGAATTCTTCCACCATTTCTGTAACTTCTCCTTCAAAGTGTAGGCCATTGTCGGAGATCAATTCGAAAGGCACCCCATATTGGCAAATGATATTGGTCCAAATGAATTGGGCCACCTTCTTTGCATTAAGAATAACATATGAAGCTGCCTTTACCCATTTGTTGAAGTAGTCAATAGCTACGAGGATATATTTGTGGCCATTTGTAGCTTTTAGCGTGATCCTGCCAATAATGTCAATTCCCCACGTGGCGAATGGCCATGGAGATGTTAAGTTGTATAACTCCATAGGAGGGAGGTGCTGCAAGTTAGCATGGATTTGGCACTTATGGCATTTTTTCACAAAAGTGGCACAATGCTTATCCATGGTGTTCTAATAGTATCCTAGACAGATTACTTTCTTGGCCAGCATATGTCCATTCATATAGGGTCCATAGACTCCTTCGTGGAATTCCGCCATGACACGTTTAGCTTCTTGATTGTCCAAACATAAAAGGCTGAATACTATTGAATGACCTTTTATATAGGCACTCCCCGCATATAAGGAATTGGGTGGGCCAACGTCTGAAGGCGGCCTTGTCCTTTTTGGTGTATCCTTTAGGGTATTGGGAGTGTTTGATAAATGACCAAACATTAGTGTACCAAGTAGGGGGTTTTGGCCCGCTCGTGACCTCATTGATGTTGCAACAGTACAACAAGGTCTCTCTAACCTAAACAAAGAGTAGTTTAATAATTGCTTCTTTAGGTATATCTATCATAGTGGCTAAGGTGGCTAAGGCATCTACAAAACTATTCTTGGCCCGAGGTATGCAGTGAAATTGAACATCTTCGAAGCCAACCATCACTTGTTTCCTAGGCATTGATGATAAGGCATAAGTTTTTTTTTTTTTTTTTTTTTTTTTTTTTTTTTTCTGATTTTCCACCTTTCTTGGATTTGGCCAATAACAAAGGCTAAGTCTCCATACATATTGAGGTATTTAACTTTCAGTTCTAATGCAACTTGTAGGTTGACTATGCAGGCTTCATATTCAGTGGTGTCATTTGTGGAAGGGTATTGAAGCTTCATGACTAAAGGTGTGTGTGCCCCATCTGGGGCTATCAAGAGCATGTTAATGCCATAGCTCTTGTTGTTGGCGGTACTATCAAAGTATATGAATCATCTATCCTCGTGGGTTTACATGATGTCCTCATCTGGGAATTCTATCTCTCTGACAGCCTCACCCTTAATTGGTTAGTCAGTTAGGTAATCGGCCATGACTTTTCTTTTAATGTACTTTTGTGTTACATGGATTATGTCAAACTTGGAGAAGAGTAAGAGCCACAGAGTTGTGCGGCTTGACAAAGACAAATTTTTGAAAAGGTACTTCATAGGGTCCATTTTGGAAACCAAGTGTATAGTGTAGGCCATCATGTAATGGTAGAGTTTTTGAGTAACCTAAACAATAAATGTGCAAGTTTTTTTGAGAGCAGTGTAATTATGATCGTATGAGATTAGTTTCTGGCTAGCATAGTAAATGGATTTTTTTTTCTTTTCTGACATTTGGTTTTGAGCGAGCATTGCCTCTGTGACTGTGTCTGTTACTATGAGGTATAATAACAAGGGAATGCCTTGTTGAGGATGAGCCAATATTGGGGGACTAGCTAGGTAGGCTTTGATCTGTTAAAAGACTTCTTGGCATGCGATGTTTCACCTCTTTGGGGAATCCTTTTCTAGGAGTTTGAAGATAGGTTCACAAATTATAGTCAATTAGGATATGAACCTACTAATGTATTATAGTCTCCCAAGGAAACCCCTCACTTGTTTTTTGTCTTTAGGAGTAGGCTTTTCAATGATTGTCTTGGTCTTTGTAGGGTCAACCTCGATTCCCCTTTGGCCCACCATGAAGCCTAAGAGCTTGCCAGATGCAACTCTAAATATGCATTTTTGGGGATTCAACCTCATTTGGTATTTTTTGATTCTTTTAAAGAATTTTTTTAGGGCAGTGGGGTGGCTCTCCTTATCTTTGGACTTTATGATCATCTCATCAACATACATGTCAACCTCTTTATGGATTAAGTCGTTGAAGATAGTGGTTGCTTCCCTTTGGTACGTAGCCCCTACATTTTTTAGTCTGAAAGGCATGACAGTGTAGTAGAAGGTACCTCACTATGTTATGAATGCGGTCTTTTCCATGTAATCGAGGTGCATTTTGATTTGATTATACCCTATAAAACCGTCAATAAGTGACATCATGTCATGATATGCTATGTTGTCCACCAGTAGATCTATGTTGGGTAGAGGGAAGTCATCATTTGGACAAGTTTTGTTAAGATCCCTATAATCTACACACACGCAGACCTTCCCATATTTCTTAGGCATGGGCACTATGTTAGCCAACCATTGAGGGTATTCTACCATGGTTAGAAACCCTACGACTAATTGTTTTTCAACCTCATCTTTAACTTTGAGAGACCACTCATATCTTAATTGTTTAAGCTTTTGTTTGACCAACTTAGCCTTAGGTTAGGTAGGGATTTTTTGTTGGACAATGTCTATGTCCAAGCCTTGGCATATCCTTGTAGGACCATGCAAAGACATCTTGATTCTTTCAATAGATCAATCAGAGCTTCCTTTTCAGCTTGGTCTAGGGTGACCCCAATCTTTACCTCTTTGGTTTCATTTTTTAAACCTAAGTTGATGGTCAATGTTTGTTCCATAACTGGTTGAGCCCTATCTTCTTTTTTGGTGATTCGTTTGGTGATGTATATTAAGAACTTCTTATTTTCTAGATCAAGATTTGTTAAGGATCATTCTTATCATGATAGTTATTATTTGAAATTATGGGATACTTGAAAGTAGTCATTTCATTAAAAAGGAAATTAGGAAGAATATAGTATGCAAGTTCATCAAAGTTAAGAAAATTTAAATCAAATGACTCATTAGAGTTAGAATAGTAGAGATTCTCAGAATTTGTATCACTTTGCTAGGAATAGCCGAACTCTTTCTTGAGCTAGTCTCTTAAGGCCTATGTTCGCTTGATGATTGTACCAGTTGTCGACCAGTGTCAGAGCCTGAATAATCGACTTCCCGAGATTCCCTTGAGCACTGCCTTCACTGACCATCCCTACCATATCTTCCACCACCTCAATCTTAACAAAGAGCTCAGACAACTCTTGAGGTTCTTCTGTCCAATCTGCTAACAGAGAGTCTTGGGGAGCATTTACCATTACTTCATCATAGCCGCAAGTGCAATCCCCAAAGATTTCCCAACCAAGGAATGTAACACCCCAATTACTTAACTGACATGTTTTGTATATGGGAAACTGTTTTGGGAATGAAATGTCAGGTTTAGCTAATTTAATGTCTATTTTTAATAGTGATAAAACTCGAATTAGCTAATTATGGGAAACTCAAGAAAATAAAAACTGACATTGAACCATGGTCAATGAAAGATATTCTGAGTAGGAAGTGACAGAAAGAAACCGCACTGAAAAAGGAGTTACAGATTGGGGGTTAAGGCCAAAACAGTGAAACTGGAATTCTGCGACAACCAAACAGGGCCTTAACCAGAAAAATAGGAGAAAATGGTCACTTGGGAGGCCAAGGGGAATTGAACCCTTGACCTACCAAGGTAAGTAATTCTGTCCCAAAAAGTTACCAACTAGGCTGTTGGTTACTTTGTGTACATATGCACCAACATATGTATATAACCTCAATTCTTGCCCAAGCCACCACCCAAATTGGCCTAATGGCCTTGCATGCATTCCCTTCATCATAGCCCTCCATCACCTCCATCAGTCAATCAACCACTAACCCCACTAAGGGCAGAGATACACTCATATATGTGTATAGCCCTATATGTATATATATACATAACTTGCACCAAGAATTCTCTCTTTAGAGAATTCTGAAATGCCAAACAATGAGAGTGTGTGAGTTCTGTTGTATGTACGTAGGGTTGGCTGAGAGGGAGAGAGAGAGAGAGAGAGAGAGAGAGGAAAGGAAGCTTGTGCATGCATATGTGTTGTGAGAAATTTGGCCATTAGAGAGGAAAGACTGAAGGCTTGAAGTTGAAGTGCATGACCTGAGGAAGCTTGAGGAGCACTGTGAGGATTCTGGACCAAGCCACCGAGAGAGAGAGGGTCACTGTTGAAGGTAAATTTCCAAATTTGCCTCATTTCTTATTTTGATTTTTGGAACTGTTTTGATAGATTGCTACGGGTGTAGACTGCATGCATGGTTATTTTTGGTCCTAAGAATTAGTTTTGAGCATACTGTGTGTGTTGGAGGTGTCGGGTTGGCCAAGAACCATGAAAACCGAAGGTGACCTCCATTAATGGACCTTGGAAAACCCAGGTCTGAATCGACCCTAGCAGATTGGAATTCCGAGCATTGAAGCTCAAAATAGATCTACCAGAGACCCTAAAAACCCTAACCCGCGACCCTAAAACTCTAAACAACACCCTTAAAAAGTTAGTTGCAGGTTCGGGTGTAAACTGTCATTTTTGATTTGGATGCTTTAAACCCATTTTATTGATTGAGGATTGAACCTACACACTGTGAGGACCACGTAGCTTCAAACCACACCAAAAATGGTTGAGAAATGGGGACGTATTGACGAGTTGCAGGTCACGGTTATCACTTTGTAAACAACCACTTAGAGGTTGATACAATGCTTGAAATCGATGCCAAAATGTTGGTATCAAGTGCAGAAATTGAATGGAGTAGGAACCAGTTGAAAATCGTGTCCCAAATCTCACGAAATAGAAAGTGAAAAATTTGCAGAAATTAGGGCAACACTGAGTCGGTTAGTGGGGAAGACAGAGTTGACTCGACCGAGTTGACCGAGTCAAGTCGAGTTGGCCCAGTCGACTAGGACACGTGTCTGTCCAGGAGACGACCACCACATTAATTAAACTGCGTCGTTTTGGATAACTGGTTTTTAAATTATTTTAGGGCTGACGTCATCATGACGTCAGCAATGTAACAGAACCGGTTAGAACCGGACTGAACCGGACCGGTTCAGTTGCAAAGAGACTGAACCCTTGGGTTCAGTTTTGAACTTTTAAATATTTACAAACTGACCCCCACTGTTTAACAGAATTACACTAAGGCCCAGATTTTGAAAATCTTTTGCAATTATACCCCTGAAAAATTAAATAAAATAATAAAATAATTATTTAATTATTTCATTAAAAGGGAATAATTATCATATTGCCCCTGGACCTTAAACAAGTCAAACCAAGTCCGAATTTAATGAATGAATAGTGTAATCTTACTATTTCGGGCATTCTGGACTCAATGGCTGAGTCCGATTTGTGAAACCAAGTCCCAAAAATACAGACATGTAAAGGGTAAATGACCGTACTGCCCCTAATGACACATAGGGCCAGATTACACAGAAGGATAGTCCATTTTAACTATGTTGGACATTCCGGACTCAATGGTGAGGTCCATAATAGCAAATAAAGTACCGAAAAATACAACATATGAAATTACCATTATACCCCTGACACTGTACAAGGCCCAAATGAAGTCCGATTAAAACGAAATTAATACCAGTGGTAGACCTGACACTTGTGAGATTATATACATGACTAGATGACGAATCCGAGACAGAAATTATGTGACGGCAAAAATGACCGAAATACCCCTGATATACCCGAACCCAGATTTAAAAGCCGAGAGAGTCTAAATTGACTTTTTTCGACCTTCCGAACTCAACGGTTAGGTCCATATTATGAAAATCAGAACCGATAAATGTGTGAAAGCATGAAGCTACCAGAAGAGTAATGAGATCTGTTCTAACATGATTAAACTGTGTTCTAGGTTCAAATATCACCTAAATTACCATGGACAATCAGGGCAAGAAATTCACCATCATGACTAAGGCCCAGAGGTTAGCCGATGAGAAACAACAAAGGTTTATGCAAGACTTACTGTGGCAGCAAAAAGTTATTGAGCGCCATATTAGAATAGCTAAGTCCACTGAAATTGTCTCTATCCGGCCCTTCATATATAAGACACCTACTAAGGCAATGATTGCCGAGGCCAAGATGAAAAAACAGGAAGATACTGAAACCCTAAGCCAAATGCTTAAGAGGTAAGACCTATGAACTAGCCACTATAAGTTAGTTCCATGAGACCCATCATAGGGTAGACTTACTCAGTCTAAGGTCATGAGTTGATAAATCTTTATAAATTGTTTTAGGCTTAAGGAGAAAAAGAGGAAGGCTCCGTTCATAGCTTCAAACTCAAATATTGAAGGTGAGTAACTTCTGACACTGTTTAGTTACTACTCCTTGATCTGCTAAATTGTTTCGGATACCATATGTTTTAATGCAATCGTTTTAAATGCATGCTTTTATCACCGATGACATGGTTTTTGGTTTCTCAAATGATTAACTATACTTCTGATTGATATGCTAGCGCCCTGAACCGTTTATCTGTTTTGATCTATTGAACTTGACTTGGATTCATTGAACTATTAATTCCAAACTGATTTAATTACCATGTGATTTAAGCAAAGATTGAATTCGAAACTCTTGCCTAGATATCTGTGTTACTCCCTGGGCTTTTTAAAGCTCATTCCATTATTTTAATAATTTCAGGGGAACTCTCAGATGGACAGGTTTAGCAGGTTCAGGACTTAGGGGGAAAATGTTGGAGACCCCCAGATAAAATGATAACCCATTTTTGTGAATCTATACCATTTTTGTACTTTTTGTGTAACTGAACAGATTATGACCTTTTGTGGTGAAACTGTTTTGTAATCTTGATTAAGATAGGACTGACTATGATGTATCCTGAATGCTCAGCCAAGTATATATGTATGCATTCTCTTGTGAAAATTCCGCTGCTTAAATTATATATGTCGAATGCATTATGCTTGGGATTTAGATCGGAATGGCCTATGGTTAGGATTACCGTCGGGGTTTTGCTTTCAAAAAAAAAAAAAAACTGATAAAACCCGATGGGTGCCTAACTGGCCTTTGTTACGTGCCCCAAATCCGCACAGGGTGGGTCTGGGGGATGTGACAAAAGAGTGGTATCAGAGCTACAGGTTTGAAAGTCAGTATAGACCAGAACCTTAGGGTTATTTAAACACTGAATCCTTAGAAAGCAAATACTTAGGTCGTAGGATTTCTGAATCGATGAACAACCTGAATGACAATCTTACTATGACACATTGAATGAGGATACTTAGAATATTTTTATCTTGCTTCAGATGCCGTCTCGAACTAGGAGTAACAATAGGGAACCACAGGCCCCAATGGAGAGCGTAGCCCTACGGGAAATGCGGGCCACATTAGCTCAATTCGGCCAGGCCATTGAGGGACTATCAAGAACTTTACAGCAACACCAGGCCGGACTAGCAAATAACCCGGTAGAGCCTCCGGTAGTTCCGCCTCCGCCCGCCCCAGCGCAGCCGTTGGAAACCGGCATTCGTAATGACTTGCTAGATCGCTTCCATAAGCTCAAACCCCCGACTTTCGATGCTGTTACTGACCCCGAGAAAGCTGAGCTGTGGGTCATGTCAATGGAAAAGACCTTTAAGCTCTTGATTTGTTCGGAAGCCGAGAAAGTGATGCTAGCCACTTACATGTTACAAGGAGAGACCTACAAGTGGTGGCTCGAGATGCAAGTACAGAACCCCACCATTACCTGGGCCGATTTTATTGATAAGTTTTATGGCATGTTCTTTCCCCCTACAATCCGAGGAGAGAAAAATTCAGGAGTTCGCCACCCTGAAACAAGGGGACATGACCGTAATTCAATATGCAGCCAAGTTCTCTGCGTTGTCCAGATTTGCTTCCTTTTTGGTGAGGGAAGAGCATAATAGGGCAAGGAAATTCCTCGCAGGTCTTCGGATCGGGATACGGACTAAAGTCTCGGCCTTTGAACTACACACCTATTCTGATGTTCTTAACAAAGCCCTAGTTATTGAAAAGGACATGGAAGAGTTCAACCAATTGAAGGACCAGGAAAGAAAGAAAAAGGGCAAAAACTTTAAGAAGGAGCAGCCGAGCAAGAAGCAAAGGACTGAGGGCCCAAGTAAGAGCAACAAGGGTCAGAAGAAAACTGAGGAAGTGCCCAGATGCCCTCACTGCCAGAACCTACACACTAGAGAATGTCGCCGACTGACTGGTGCATGCTACCGATGTGGAGATAAGGGGCACCAAGTCAAAGATTGCCCGCAACATCCACCAATCCCGAGAACCCCCGTCTTGACTACCGGCACCGCAGGACAGAAGCCTATTCCAGCACCTATTGCCAAGACAAAGGACAAAGGCAAGGAGCCACAGGGCCGCCCGGGAAGAGTCTTTGCACTGCTACCAGGAGACACCTCTGCTGCAAATGCTGTAGTAGCAGGTATACTCCCGATTTTTGGAATTTCTGCATATGTGTTGATTGACCCTGGATCCACGCATTTTTTTGTGTCTCCATCTTTTGTTGATAAACTGCATAAGATACCTGAACCTATGGATGAACTATTATCGGTACAAATTCCTTCTAGGATGTCAATGATTGGATCCACGATCCTTCGGAACTGCAGAGTAATGATTGGAGATCACGAGTTGTTAGTCAATCTAATACCCTTAGCGATAAAAGGATTTGATGTGATATTGGGCATGGATTGGTTGTCACACAATCATGCCACCATCGATTGTTTTGAGAAAAGTGTATTGTTTCAGCCCCCGGGGCAGCCCGAGTTTATGTTTAGGGGAAAGGGCATTACCCCACCGCCCTACCTAATCTCTGCCATTCAGGCAAGGAGGTTATTAAAGAAAGGGTGTTGTGGTTATTTATGTAGTGTCTTGGATACTCAAGCCCAGAATCCCCCACTGCCCGAAGTGCCAGTTGTGTGTGAATTTCCCGACGTGTTTCCAGAGGAACTACCGCAAGGAACGGTTGATCGAGAGATCGAGTTTTCTATCGATCTTATCCCTGGAACTCAACCTATATCCAAAACTCCCTACCGAATGGCCCCATCAGAGTTAAGGGAGTTGAAAGCCCAATTGGAAGAATTGTTGGAGAAGAGGTTTATCCGACCCAGTGTATCTCCTTGGGGAGCACCCGTGTTGTTTGTGAAAAAGAAGTATAGCTCCCTAAGACTGTGCATTGATTACCGTGAGCTAAATAAAGTGACGGTAAAGAATAAGTACCCTCTTCTGCGTATCGATGAATTGTTTGACCAGTTACAAGGGGCGAGTGTATTTTCTAAAATTGATTTGAGATCGGGGTACCATCAACTCAAAGTCAAGGATACTGATGTACCAAAGACGGCCTTCCGAACCCGATACGGTCACTATGAGTTCCTGGTTATGCCTTTTGGCGTGACTAACGCCCCTGCTGCGTTCATGGATTTAATGAACCGGGTTTTTAAACCGTATTTGGATAACTTCATCGTTGTGTTTATCGATGATATACTAGTATACTCGCGCAACGAGGAGGAGCATGAAAGATATCTGGGGATAGCACTACAAACCCTGAGAGAACACAGACTGTATGCAAAATTCAGCAAGTGTGAATTCTGGTTAGTCCAGTATTACCTTCTTGGGCCATGTGATTTCCAAAGAAGGCATCGCTGTTGACCCACAGAAGGTAGGAGGCCATATTGGATTGGCCCCAACCGACCACTGTGATGGAAGTCAGAAGTTTTCTTGGACTGGTTGGGTACTACCGACGTTTCGTGAAAGATTTTGCAAAGTTGGCCAAACCGCTCACACATTTGACCAAGAGTAATATACCATTCATTTGGGCAGATGAGCAAGAAAAGAGTTTCCAGCTGCTAAAAGAAAAGCTGACCACAGCGCCGGTATTGACTATTCCCTCTAGAGAAAGGAAGTTTGTCATTTACTGTGACGCCTCTTATAAGGGACTGGGTTGTGTCCTTATGTAGAATGATAGAGTCATCGCCTATGCTTCCCGACAGCTCCGACCTCATGAGCAAAACTATCCTACCCATGATCTAGAATTAGCTGCAGTGGTGTTTGCCCTAAAAATCTGGCGCCACTACCTATATGGGGAGGTGTGTGAGATTTTTACGGATCACAAGAGTTTGAAATATTTCTTCACACAGAAGGAATTAAACATGAGGCAGCGAAGATGGCTAGAACTAATTAAGGATTATGATGTGGCTATTCAGTACCATCCGGGTAAGGCAAATGTGGTGGCCGACGCCTTAAGTCGACGATCTGGAAGCCTTGCCTACATGATTACCTCTCAGGAGGAGTTAATTCGAGATCTGGATGAGATGGGTATCGAAGTGGTTCCACCAGGTAGCGCTGGCTTGTCTAGCCAATTTGACTGTTGGATCTACATTGGTGGAGCGAATTAAAGCGGGACAGACTTAAGATGAAGAGTTGATTAGAATCTGTGATGAAGTAAAGGCAACGGGGAAAGCTGATTTTGGAATTCAGGACGGAATTCTACGGTATCGAGGTAGGTTGTGTGTGCCCAAGATACCCGAGTTAAGAAAGGAAATTCTGGAAGAAGCCCATGCCTCGAGATTTACGGTGCACCCTGGGATTACGAAGATGTATCTTGACCTCAGGGAGTTATACTGGTGGACCGGATTAAAGAAGGACGTAGAAAATTTTATTGCTCACTGCACACGATGCCAACAGGTGAAAGTTGAGCATCAACATCCTAGCGGACTTCTGCAACCACTCCCTATTCCGGAGTGGAAGTGGGATCATATTACTATGGATTTTGTGTCCGGTTTTCCCAAGTCACCGAAAGGCTCCGATGTTGTCTGGGTCATAGTGGACAGATTGACCAAGTCTGCTCATTTTCTACCTGTCAGGACCACTTATAGCTTAGAGAAGTTTGCCGCATTGTACATTCAGGAAATCGTACGCTTACATGGCACACCATTGTCCATTGTATCCGATCGAGATCCCCGATTTGTGTCACGATTCTGGAAAAGTCTACAGGAGGCACTCGGCACGGAACTCAAGTTCAGTACAGCATATCACCCTGCAAACTGACGGGCAATCTGAAAGAGTGATACAGATGTTGGAGGATATGCTGCGACTGTGTGCACTGGACTTCAAAGGAAACTGGGCAGAGCATCTGCCACTTGTCGAGTTTGCCTATAATAACAGTTACCAAGCCAGCATTAAAATGGCACCATATGAGGCACTATACGGGAGGAGGTGCCGATCTCCACTTTGCTGGATTGAAGCCGGTGAACAGAAGCTGCTTGGGCCAAATTTAGTCCAAGCCACCACAGAACAAATTCAGAGGATCCGGAACAGACTACAAACGGCCCAGAGTCGGTACAAAAGCTATGCCGACAATCGGAGAAAGGATCTTGAATTCCAAGTAGGCGATCTTGTGTTTCTTAAAGTGTCGCCACTAAAGGGAGTACTCCGGTTCGGCAAGAAAGGTAAGTTAAGTCCTCGTTACATTGGTCCTTTTGAGATTTTAAAGAGAATTAGCCCGGTTGCATATAGTTTGGCATTACCACCTGAGTTGGACAAGGTACACCATATGTTTCACGTATCCATGTTACGGAAGTGTATACAAGAACCGGGGCAAGCCGTTGAGTATGAGCCACTCAAGTTGAGAGAAGATTTAACGTATGAAGAACGGCCAGTCCAGATCTGTCACGACCCGAAACCCACCCTACGCGGATTACCGGATCGCGATCGCCACCCCGAGACCCGAAGGCCTCGAGACAAGGCTCGCATAGGTAGCGGTATCGAATAGATGTGATTCATGTGGTTGCGGAAGCGTGAAAATCTTTTTTTTTTTTTTCTTTCTTATTTAAAATTTGCACATCCGTCCGATACTGCCGCTATTCTCAATGGTACACATGTTCACACATTCATATTAAATCAGAGCATAACTAAAACTTAAAAGACTTCATAATTAAAATCTTAATTCAACTGCCCCGTAGGGCTTAATACACGTCCTTAAATTATCAGCTAATACAAAACATATTAATCAGAGTTCATGTGATTTTTCCCCAAAAGAACTCCTCAAGCAAATCTTCCCAAAAGCTAGGTTTCTCCTTATAGTCTTCAAAAATCGATCTGCCCTTAGTCACCTGAAAGGGGGGCGGATAAAATCCGGGTAAGCTAATCAAAGCTTGTGAGTAATTCCTGCATTCGTCATGGGTTTTCAACTGGTAGTGGTTTTAGCACATGAGGGTTTATGAAATACTCACTACCAATTGCTTGTACATTTTAGAACACAGAGTATATGCATTCTTAAAACAATAGCTTTGAACAATTAAAGTATTCAAGCTAAATACACATTTTCTTCAAATAGAGCATATGCAATTTAAAAGCATATAAACACGTGAAATAGAATAGGGATAATGCCTACTTCTATTTTCAAAATCACTTGTCATCTTTTCTCTTTTGTTAGGCGGAATCTGTTTCGAACCAGACTCCCATTTTACTGCCAATACTGTCGATGGAGATATCTCATTTGCCTGGGGGATTAGATCCTTCTACCGGGCATGTACTGTTGAATCCCGAAGGATTTCAACCATCATATAGGGTGGTACTTAGTACCATTTATCTTATAAAACATTTGTCACTTGACTTCTTCAATAAATATTTTTGATGAACATTTAAAGCATGAAATGTAAAAATTCTACAATAAAGCTTCAAATACACGTGATAATCAAATTCAGAATATTAAAGAGGTTTGCATTTGATTTAGACATGCTGATGTATTTTCAAGAAAAGAGCTGAATTTAAAACATTTAATAAGCATGCCGTAACAGAATATTTTAAAAGAACGGAATCATATAAAGACTGAATTTGATATTCAAAGGCTGCAATGACTTGAGCTTAAAACTTCTTCAAATATATGGAGTTAAATCTTCAGTTCAAATACAGGGTTACTCACCTTGGTCCTTTAGGGTTAGCTCTACTGAGGCGCCTTCCCTTTAACTTTCTCTTTCCTTAGCCTATCAAGATTTATGAAGATTTCATAAATTTTCATATGTACTTAATCAACTCTACAACTCACTAAGTGTAGACTGTGAGAAGCCTAACTTGTCATACCTGTCTGTCTTATAACTGTAATACAGAGCTAGTAACTTATGTTCTTAATGATAATAATATTACCTGCGATGCCATTCGGCTAAGGTTTCTGTGTTCTCTCTCTCCTCTTCCAATTTCCTTTTTTCCTCCTTCTTCTTTTTAGCCTCCGCCACCATGGCCTTGGTGGGTGATTTGAACATGAAGGGGCTTACCGAGACGACCTCTGTCGCCTTGGCTATCTTGACAAATCGGTCGATTACTCTCTGTCGATGCAACAGCTCTTGCATGAAGGTCTGTTGCTTTGGGTCCTTGGCCCTTTGGGCCTTGGTCATGATCGTGTACTTGGGTCGTTGTTCTTCCATGATTTACCTAAGATCAATTTATGAGTTAGAAATTTTTATTCTAGAGTTGATGTGTTGTCATGTCCTCGTATATGCCGTAGATTAGTACTTTGGCATCACTTTAATTTATAGTCATCTGACAGATGCTATTCATCAAATTTTATGTATTTTTATTTTAGACATTTCTTTTAGTCGAATAGACTCTACCATTGAGTCCGGAGCGTCGAAGAAAGTCAGTTTAGACCTTCTTTGGTTTAATTTGGCTTTTGGTGTACTAGGGGTAATTTGGTCATTTTACCCTTTTACGTGTCTTTATTTTTTTCGGGTCCCGTCTCTTAAAATGGACCCTACCAACAGTCTCAGAGTATCCAAAATAGTAAGGATACACTATTTATTTGTTTAATTCGGACTTCGTTTGACTTGTTTAGGGGGAAGGGCAATTTGGTCATTTTGACATTTTTAGTAGTCTTAAATTTTTCGGGGCCTCATCTCATGTCACAGACCTCACCAATGGACTCAGAGGGTCCGAGATAGTAAGGTTACATATATAACTTGTAATTTTTGGACAACGGGCCATTTCGGAGCATTTAATTTAATTAATTTCATTTAATTAAATTAATCTTGATTAAGCATAATATATATATTATTTTGTACATAATTAGGACAGGTTGAATAGGGTGGCACGCTGGCCAGCGTGTCACCTCCCTCCCCATACCACGCACGTTCGAATCTCACCAGGTGCGGTTGCACCTTTTAATTTTCGGATTTAATTAGATATATAATATATATTTATTGGTTCGCATATATGGCACACGCGCATGCGTAGCCGAGTGGAAAGGAAGGCTGTGTGGGCGCGTAGGTCAGGGGTTCGAACCCCACTGACCGCAATCCTCCTTCTTTTTTCTCTTTTTCTTTTCAATTTCAAACAGCCCTATATATGCGCCCCAAAACGACGCCGCCGCGTTAATGCGGTGGCAGCCCCGGATATCACCACGTGTCCGAGCCAACCCTTCAACTCGGTTTTAAATGGTTTGCGAGTCGACTCGGCCTCATCTTCCCCAACGATCCCTCTCTGTAACCCTAGAACCCGAAGCTCAAAAGCTTCTATTTCGTGCCATTTTTCTCAACCATTTCTCTCTGTTTTGATGGGAAACCCTTCCTACAACATCACTAAACAACTTGGCATTCGTTTGAGAGTTCGAATCGAACTCATTTGCTCGGTTAAAGGGGCGATAATCCTGACTGTAAGTGGCTCATTCATGCTCATTTCTTCACCATTTTTAGTGAGGATGGGCTTATTTTGATCCCCTCTTCATGAGGATTCAAATCCCATTCATGGATGTTGGTTTAAATGAGAGTTTAAGGGTTTGGGTTGTAAACCCGTAACTTGCAAGTCCATGTTTGGAGGTCTTTCTTTGGGATTTTTGATCGCGTATATAGGTTTTTAGGATGCTCTTAGGGTCTTCTTGAGGTCTTGATAGACCAAATTTGGTTTAGGGAAAGTTGGTTCAGACCTGCTCCAAGCAAGGTCCATCCATGGCTGCCTTGTGTACGGCCTGTGTTTCTTAGGTGTTTTAGGTCTAGATTTTCATGCATAATTCATGTATATTCATCCTAACCATCATATATGCTAAATCAAAGGCTTAAAACAGATTCATACATATAAAAATTCTAGAGAGAGAAATTCAAGTGTTTGAGGGTTTACCTTGTTTCAAACTGTTTCTCTCTCCCTTGCTCCTTTCTTCCTACTTCTGAATGTCCCAGAAACTCCTTCAATCTCTCCCTCACTCTCGGATGGTTGTGTTTTGTGTGTATAAGCACCATGTATTTTGTATAAGGAGAAGAAATCATGGCAATTTCTGATTGCCCCTCTCTTTGGTTTAACCCATTTCAGGCTTCTTCATGAGTGGCCTGAATTGCCACTGTTGGGCAGGCCATGAGTGGTCGGTTGTGTGTGTGTGTGGTGTTTGACTCACATATATATATATATATATGTACATAGTTCAACCCTAATACACCTTGGATAATACACATACTTCTCCCACTTTTGTACACTTTGGACAATAGCATGCCCTATTATACATACATTTCATACATACATATTTTGGCATACATGCATGCATGCATTCACATACACATATATATATTCATGTATAATTATATATATATATATATATTTAAGGTTATAATTATTTATACAGTATATATATATATATATATTTCTATATTTAATTACGTATATTAATTGTTACAATTTATTTCTTATACTTAAAATAATTAATTACTTTAAAAATTAATTATTTTCTTAAATGTATTATCTTGTACTAATCTTCGTATTCTCGTAATATTTGTCCAAATTCTCGTACTCGTATCAACAATTGGTAGTTGACGTGAAAATGTAATTATCATCAAAATCGACATGTTGGTGCTTGCAACGAAAGTGATGTACAGTCATCCTGACTTTTCAGGACATTTACTTAAAAGTTCGTGCGTCGGGGTCGACACCGACCTTGTTACTAAAGGTGTTGATTTCCAATTTCAACACAACAGCTTAATAGTCCCTAATTTGGGTCGGGGTATTACAAGATCCTTGACCGAAAAGAAAAGACTTTGCGTAACAAGGCAATTCTGTTAGTCAAAGTCTTGTGGAGAAATCACACTAGTGAAGAAGCAACCTGGGAACTTGAAGCTGAAATGCATGAAAAATATCCCGAGTTGTTTACTTGATATTGTAGACTGAGTTTTGGGGACAAAACTCTTCTGAAGGGGGGGAGGATGTAACACCCCAATTACTTAACTGGCATGTTTTGTATATGGGAAACTGTTTTGGGAATGAAATGTCAGGTTTAGCTAATTTAATGTCTATTTTTAATAGTGATAAAACTCGAATTAGCTAATTATGGGAAACTCAAGAAAATAAAAACTGACATTGAACCATGGTCAATGAAAGATATTCTGAGTAGGAAGTGACAGAAAGAAACCGCACTGAAAAAGGAGTTACGGATTGGGGGTTAAGGCCAAAACAGTGAAACTGGAATTCTGCGACAACCAAACAGGGCCTTAACCAGAAAAATAGGAGAAAATGGTCACTTGGGAGGCCAAGGGGAATTGAACCCTTGACCTACCAAGGTAAGTAATTCTGTCCCAAAAAGTTACCAACTAGGCTGTTGGTTACTTTGTGTACATATGCACCAACATATGTATATAACCTCAATTCTTGCCCAAGCCACCACCCAAATTGGCCAATGGCCTTGCATGCATTCCCTTCATCATAGCCCTCCATCACCTCCATCAGTCAATCAGCCACTAACCCCACTAAGGGCAGAGATACACTCATATATGTGTATAGCCCTATATGTATATATATACATAACTTGCACCAAGAATTCTCTCTTTAGAGAATTCTGAAATGCCAAATAGTGAGAGTGTGTGAGTTCTGTTGTGTGTACGTAAGGTTGGCTGAGAGGGAGAGAGAGAGAGAGGAAAGGAAGCTTGTGCATGCATATGTGTTGTGAGAAATTTGGCCATTAGAGAGGAAAGGTGAAGGCTTGAAGTTGAAGTGCATGACCTGAGGAAGCTTGAGGAGCACTGTGAGGATTCTGGACCAAGCCACCGAGAGAGAGAGGGTCACTGTTGAAGGTAAATTTCCAAATTTGCCTCATTTCTTATTTTGATTTTTGGAACTGTTTTGATAGATTGCTACGGGTGTAGACTGCATGCATGGTTATTTTTGGTCCTAAGAATTAGTTTTGAGCATACTGTGTGTGTTGGAGGTGTCGGGTTGGCCAAGAACCATGAAAACCGAAGGTGACCTCCATTAATGGACCTTGGAAAACCCAGGTCTGAATCGACCCTAGCAGATTGGAATTCCGAGCATTGAAGCTCAAAATAGATCTACTAGAGACCCTAAAAACCCTAACCCGCGACCCTAAAACTCTAAACAACACCCTTAAAAAGTTAGTTGCAGGTTCGGGTGTAAACTGTCATTTTTGATTTGGATGCTTTAAACCCATTTTATTGATTGAGGATTGAACCTACACACTGTGAGGACCACGTAGCTTCAAACCACACCAAAAATGGTTGAGAAATGGGGACGTATTGACGAGTTGCAGGTCACGGTTATCACTTTGTAAACAACCACTTAGAGGTTGATACAATGCTTGAAATCGATGCCAAAATGTTGGTATCAAGTGCAGAAATCGAATGGAGTAGGAACCAGTTGAAAACCGTGTCCCAAATCTCACGAAATAGAAAGTGAAAAATCTGCAGAAATTAGGGCAACACTGAGTCGGTTAGTGGGGAAGACAGAGTTGACTCGACCGAGTTGACCGAGTCAAGTCGAGTTGGCCCAGTCGACTAGGACACGTGTCTGTCCAAGAGACGACCACCACATTAATTAAACTGCGTCGTTTTGGATAACTGGTTTTTAAATTATTTTAGGGCTGACATCATCATGACGTCAGCAATGTAACAGAACCGGTTAGAACCGGACTGAACCGGACCGGTTCAGTTGCAAAGAGACTGAACCCTTGGGTTCAGTTTTGAACTTTTAAATATTTACAAACTGACCCCCACTGTTTAACAGAATTACACTAAGGCCCAGATTTTGAAAATCTTTTGCAATTATACCCCTGAAAAATTAAATAAAATAATAAAATAATTATTTAATTATTTCATTAAAAGGGAATAATTACCATATTGCCCCTGGACCTTAAACAAGTCAAACCAAGTCCGAATTTAATGAATGAATAGTGTAATCTTACTATTTCGGGCATTCTGGACTCAATGGCTGAGTCCAATTTGTGAAACCAAGTCCCAAAAATACAGACATGTAAAGGGTAAATGACCGTACTGCCCCTAATGACACATAGGGCCAGATTACACAGAAGGATAGTCCATTTTAACTATGTTGGACATTCCGGACTCAATGGTGAGGTCCGTAATAGCAAATAAAGTATCGAAAAATACAACATATGAAATTACCATAATACCCCTGACGCTGTACAAGGCCCAAATGAAGTCCGATTAAAACGAAATTAATACCAGTGGTAGACCTGACACTTGTGAGATTATATACATGACTAGATGACGAATCCGAGACAGAAATTATGTGACGGCAAAAATGACCGAAATACCCCTGATATACCCGAACCCAGATTTAAAAGCCGAGAGAGTCTAAATTGAATTTCTTCGACCTTCCGAACTCAACGGTTAGGTCCATATTATGAAAATCAGAACCGATAAATGTGTGAAAGCATGAAGCTACCAGAAGAGTAATGAGATCTGTTCTAACATGATTAAACTGTGTTCTAGGTAAAAATATCACCTAAACTACCATGGACAATAAGGGCAAGAAATTCACCATCATGACTAAGGCCCAGAGGTTAGCCGATGAGAAACAGCAAAGGTTTATGCAAGACTTACTGTGGCAGCAAAAAGTTATTGAGCGCCATATTAGAATAGCTAAGTCCACTGAAATCGTCTCTGTCCGGCCCTTCATATATAAGACACCTACTAAGGCAATGATTGCCGAGGCCAAGATGAAAAAACAGGAAGATACTGAAACCCTAAGCCAAATGCTTAAGAGGTAAGACCTATGAACTAGCCACTATAAGTTAGTTCCATGAGACCCATCATAGGGTAGACTTACTCAGTCTAAGGTCATGAGTTGATAAATCTTTATAAATTGTTTTAGGCTTAAGGAGAAAAAGAGGAAGGCTCCGTTCATAGCTTCAAACTCAAATATTGAAGGTGAGTAACTTCTGACACTGTTTAGTTACTGCTCCTTGATCTGCTAAATTGTTTCGGATACCATATGTTTTAATGCAATCGTTTTAAATGCATGCTTTTATCACCGATGACATGGTTTTTGGTTTCTCAAATGATTAACTATACTTCTGATTGATATGCTAGCGCCCTGAACCGTTTATCTATTTTGATCTATTGAACTTGACTTGGATTCATTGAACTATTAATTCCAAACTGATTTAATTACCATGTGATTTAAGCAAAGATTGAATTCGAAACTCTTGCCTGGATATCTGTGTTACTCACTGGGCTTTTTAAAGCTCATTCCATTATTTTAATAATTTCAGGGGAACTCTCAGATGGACAGGTTTAGCAGGTTCAGGACTTAGGGGAAAAATGTTGGAGACCCCCAGATAAAATGATAACCCATTTTTATGAATCTATACCATTTTTGTACTTTTTGTGTAACTGAACAGATTATGACCTTTTGTGGTGAAACTGTTTTGTAATCTTGATTAAGATAGGACTGACTATGATGTATCCTGAATGCTCTGCCAAGTATATATGTATGCATTCTCTTGTGAAAATTCTGCTGCTTAAATTATATATGTCGAATGCATTATGCTTGGGATTTAGATCGGAATGGCCTGTGGTTAGGATTACCGTCGGGGTTTTGCTTTCAAAAAAAAAACTGATAAAACCCGATGGGTGCCTAACTGGCCTTTGTCACGTGCCCCAAATCCGCACAGGGTGGGTCTGGGGGATGTGACAAGGAATTTGATTTTTGCCTTCTTGTCATAGTCGAGCTCTGAAAAGCCATAGTAGAGGTGCTCTTCCCATTTCTGAACAAAAATGTTGTTTAAGGTGAGGAAATATAACTTAATTTCAATCAACTTTAGGGGCGGCACCTACTTTCTTGTGACTTTCTTAGCTCGGGCAACTAAGGCTTTGTTTTGGAAGTTTTCTTTAGTGGGTGTATAACCGAGGCCGAATGTGTCACGACCCGAAACCCACCCTAAGCGGAACTCGTGTCGCGGGGCCGACCCGAAGGCCGTCCCTACTTTTTCCATTCCAGTATATAATACTAATATGCAATGTACTAAAAATTTTAAACAATGAACAGCAGAAGTCTTTATTCAATTACAGTAATCCAACAGAAGTCTTTTGAATAATTTAAACAGTGGAAGTCTATTAAATACATGACATAGTTCTACATATAACAAAATGAGAACTAAACGTAACCAGCACCCGGGGGTGGTAAATACACGGGAGAACTAACATAGACTGATACAGTACTTCAAAATGTCCCCCTACGCTCTCAGACTCCTACTGGGGTCTCGCAGCGTCATCACCTGAAATGGGGGGGTAAGTGGGGTGGAATGAGCTATGAAGCTCAGCAAGTAAACCAGATCTCCGACACTGGTATCGATGATTATATAAGAACATGAATCCATGAATAAAATATGATAGCCAATCATAAGAAAGGAGATGCTGTGATAGCCAATGAGAACAGTTGCCATGATGGCCAATAAATAGTGGGGTCACAATATACAATCAGGGGGAAATGAATAAGCAGTGATAAAGATTTCTCAACAATAACCTATCACAATAAAAGTACTGCCACATTAAAACGATTTTAATCAAACCAATGAACAACGTAAGATAACCCATAAGAAACAGTAATCCATAAGGAACAGTAACCATTTAACAATATATCCATAACAATAATCCAATGGAGATGCTTATAATCTGTAGTAGGGGATGGCAGTCCCTCTTCGTAATTCGAGGCCCGGCATACCTCTCAGTTAAACTCACATCTTTTGCCACACGTCCGTTCACGGACTAGTTCGTCACAGAAGCATCGGATGGATATTGTGACTGAGCACAATTCCAGCATTTTTAAACATAGCATGATCATTTGTGATTCCATAGGAGTATGAAAATGGAATATCATATATACAGTAAAGCATAACAGTAAGCCTTTCAAGGCATGGTTCAATATGATAACAATAGTACAATAGTCAATCAATGTCCACAAGATAGAACAATATCACATTGTGGATAGCAATAACATGAAGTACTTTCAAGAGTACAAGTTTGGCAGTAAAGAATAAACTTGGCTTTAGAAACACCACATGGAAGAGAAAGTGATCCACTTACCTCTATCGTGATTCTATCTCAGAAATCCGTGAGTGTACCTTTGCCTTTCGAGTTTCCTATATATCAGTGAATACGTTTCAGAATAAATGCTATTCATCAAATTTTATACCTTTCTATCATAAGTATTTCAAATACTACTTTAGACTTTACCATTGAGTCCGGAATGCCGAAGAAAGTCGGTTTAGGCTTTCGCGGAATTCCATTTGGACTTTTGTACTAAAAGGGCAAAATGGTCATTTTACACTTTTACAGTATTTTATCCTTCGGGGTTCCGTCTCGTAAAATAGACCCCACCATTGGACTCAGAACGTCCGAGATAATAAGTTTTGATTATTCATTTGTATCGTTTGGACTTCGTTTGACCTATTTTTGGAATAGGGGTATTTTTGTAAAATTAATATTTTATTAATTTTTCCTGTTTGGGCCTTAGTGGAATTTCTTAAAACATTTGGGGCCGGTTCATAATTTTCAAAACCTGCGGTGTGAACCAGTTGGTTCAGGACCAGAAACCCTAAACCGGTCCACCCTTCCCCTGAACCAAACGGTTCACTTTAGTTTAAAAACCAGATTTCAATAACCCTGTTTCCCTATCCCATCCTTGGTTTGGATAACCCCAAACCCAATTTCAATTTACTATCCGTGTAACCAAACAAGCCCAATTATATTTAAATTAAAAACCCAAAACGACACAGTATCAATCCCGTTTTATTTCCGGTCGGGTCCCTACCCGGATCCAACCTGGATCCATTTCCTTTTAACCCGATAGACCCCACGACAATCCGGTCACCCCTTCATCACTCTGGTGGGAAAACAGTAGGGTTCCGTCATCATCTCCGGTGACGGCAACCTGTCCCGATCAATTTTCTCTCACATTTCAATGCCAATCTCTTCCTTTCTTCCCCACGACCTCATTCCTATCCTCCATTTCCCTCAAAACCTTTCCAATCTTCTCGAATATGGAGGTTAATAGCTCCGGCCGGTTTTCCGGTGAGCTATTTTTTTCTCGTTTTTACACTCGGTTCTCAACTGTTTCGACCCTCTTTTCATTCTATTTAATTTCTGCACTTTATGGGATCAATCCCATGCATTTTAAACTAAGTTTTTAGCATAAAATCCGTGTAACACAGATTATCCATGAAACCTGTAATTGAGAATTTCTCTCTCGGTTCTACACCATTTAACCTGATTCTTTTTGCAAAACAACCTATAGATCATGCAGATTTGAACCCTATTCTTTAAATAACCTATCATGCTTTTAAATTGAAAACTGAAGCAAGCCCACTTACCTTTGAAAATTCTGATTTCTTCCTGTTGCTTCTTCTTCCCTCTTCTGGTTTTACTTGGTTCACTTCTATCTCTTCTCCTCTTCAATTCCTGACCCTTCCTTTTCTTTTCTAACCTTCCAACTCTCAAACCCGTATACATATATAAAGAGACTCCACCGCCTCTCTCCCTCTTTCTCTCTCTCTCTCTCTACCTTATCACTCTCTCTCTGTCTCTTGCAGTCATTCTTGACTACAGAGAACCGCCCCTTCAACTGTAGCCATCCACGTACCCTCAAAGATACATATATATGCATTATATTACATATACACACACACCATCACCAAGTCGGTTGGTGTGGTTTCCAAACACACCTACACACAGAGTGATGCACACACTGATATTTTCCCTCCCTTTCTTGTTTTCTTTTCCTTTTTATTATTACACATATACATATATACATAAATACATGTATATTACATATATATATATATAAAATATACACATCAAATACATATTCTTATACATGTATTTATAACCATATAAATACGTATAATTGTATTTTTAGTCGCGTATACATGCACTAATATTTCGTGAACTATGCATGTGTACGTACGTATGCATGCATGGGTTGCACGCAGGCAAGCTTTTCGAGGTAAGGTTCTGAGTTGCTCGGGTGCTAACCGACACTAGCCATGTGAAGTAAAACATTTATCTTTTTAAACTAAGTTCAGTTCCATAATTATTGTGACATAGAGTTTAAGACAGCTCAGGTTATACTATCCAGTCGACTTGCCTCGGTAAACGTGTTGTATCCCGGGTCGGGATATCACATTCTTACCTCCTTAAAAATAAGTTTGTCCGCAAACTTAACGTTTCTAACTCCGGTGGTTCTCATGGTTTCCGTGGTTCTTCTAACATCATGGCCTAACTGAGTTAGGCGTTTCACATTTGTTGAGAATCAAGTTTTACTGTCACATCAATCTATTGTAAAATTCTTTCTATAATTTTCGAGTGTACCTCAAATCCTAAACGTGGCATTTAAAATTTTATTCATTCAGTCTACTAATATACCTGGGGTATATATATCATTTTCATGTATAACTTTCAGTGATAATGACTCTTCCAAGAGTCGCCATTAATTCAATCTCATTTACCAAGTAAATATACATATCTTATAACAGTATGTAATTCATTTTAAAGATATACAAATTTTTACATTTCTAACATGAAATCACTCGACTCATCAATGCCCTTCAAATTCTATAAGATAGTAATATGTCAATCCAATACTTATACATCTATGTTACGTACTCCACTTGTTTCATGTATAACATCTATCATCAATCATTCTCCTTGTGGAACTTGAACAGTTAATATATAACTTAAGAGTTCTGTCTCTATGTTCAACTAGCAGTACATGTTGAAGCTATAAATCAGCATGTAGAGCAATCATCTTAACGATATCGAGCATTTTGTAAACAACCTATAAATACCTGTGACTATGGTACAGTAGCCAAATCATCGCCAGTTACTAGAAAAGATCAATGGTCAGTAATCCACATACGAGTCCTATTAGTCATATTGGATCTTCTGATCGATTTTTGTTAACTCCACTACCTTTTCAGTGTACTTCTATTCCATGTCAATATTACTATCAACCTCAACGCTTTCCCACTTTTACTTACCTCAATGTGCCTTTGTTTCCAGTCATTAACGTCATATTCCCTCCACAATCTATAGAACATTTAGTGTAATTCATTCTGTAAAATTTTCCTTAATATGACACTATTCAAGGTGTTTCCAATGCTCCCTCAATATGGAACAATCATTAAATTGTAACTTAATAAACATCAAGTACATGTTTTTATAAGATAAAACAATCATCAGGGTTTCCTAAATGTCATTTCTTCTATATTACTAAACCCAATTCCCAAGTATAGGTTAATCATTGAGAATACCTGTGATCCTGATCTGTATCTCGCGTTTTCTATGTTTAATATTTCTAAACAATGATCCTCATGGTAACCATAAAATGGTTCAGTAATTAGTCTAGAGTTCACATGCTTTTCTGTCTAACATCCTCCAATAATAACTTTCCTAATGTAATAGAATCAGTAAATCAATGACCCAAGTGTCAGTTGCTAAGTTCAGTTCAGTAAAATTTTGGGAATATCAATAAGTGCGTAAAAATCAACATAAAACCTCAGTAGTCTATAAACGTCATGAATAACTAGAAAAGGACCTGTGACTACCACTATAGTGGTTTAATCATTTCCTGGTGTTTACTATTTGCTGTAAAAGATAACAGTTTAGCATTTACGTACAATAGGCAGTCATTATTTATATATGAGTCTAGCGTAATAATTAAGCATTATCTACGGTTCACTCCCAAATAAAGCTTCAATAATCCTTTCCATCAGTCACTCTAAACGATTTATGCGATCCATAACTATTGATGTATTCCTTGTGATAACCATGTCTATAAAGATATAAAGATAACCATGTCTGTAAAGATAACCCGTGAAGATAATCAATGAGATGACCAGTCAATGTATAAGGTAATCAGTCAATGACCGTACAAAATAAAATGTCAGTCTTGTCTATCAATTCTAACTCTAGTCCTATCTCCCATGACTCATAATCGAACCTATAGCTCTGATACCAAGCTGTCACGACCCGAAACCCACCCTAAGCGGATCTCGTGTCGCGGGGCCGACCCGAAGGCCGTCCCTAATTTTTCCATTCCAGTATCATAATACTAATATGCAATGTACTAAAAATTTTAAACAATGAATAGCGGAAGTCTTTATTCAATTACAGTAATCCAGCGGAAGTCTTTTGAATAATTTAAACAGCGGAAGTCAATTAAATACATGACATAGTTCTACATATAACAAAATGAGAACTAAACGTAACCAGCACCCGGGGGTGGTGAATACACGGGAGAACTAACATAGATTGATTGTCACATCCCCCAGACCCACCCTGTGCGGATTTGGGGCACGTGACAAAGGCCAGTTAGGCACCCATCGGGTTTTATCATTTTTTTTTTTTTTGAAAGCAAAACCCCGACGGTAATCCTAACCACAGGCCATTCCGATCTAAATCCCAAGCATAATGCATTCGACATATATAATTTAAGCAGCGAAATTTTCACAAGAGAATGCATACATATATACTTGGCAGAGCATTCAGGATACATCATAGTCAGTCCTATCTTAATCAAGATTACAAAACAGTTTCACCACAAAAGGTCATAATCTGTTCAGTTACACAAAAGTACAAAAATGGTATAGATTCACAAAAATGGATTATCATTTTTGTCTGGGGGTCTCCAACATTTTCCCCCTAAGTCCTGAACCTGCTAAACCTGTCCATCTGAGAGTTTCCCTGAAATTATTAAAATAATGGAATGAGCTTTAAAAAGCCCAGTGAGTAACACAGATATCCAGGCAAGAGTTTCGAATTCAATCTTTGCTTAAATCACATGGTAATTAAATCAGTTTGGAATTAATAGTTCAATAAATCCAAGTCAAGTTCAATAGATCAAAACAGATAAACGGTTCAGGGTGCTAGCATATCAATCAGAAGTATAGTTAATCATTTGAGAAACTAAAAACCATGTCATCGGTGATAAAAGCATGCATTTAAAACGATTGCATTTAAAACATATGATATTCGAAACAATTTAGCAGATCAAGGAGCAGTAACTAAACAGTGTCAGAAGTTACTCACCTTCAATATTCGAGTTTGAAGCTATGAACGGAGCCTTCCTCTTTTTCTCCTTAAGCCTAAAACAATTCATAGAGATTTATCAACTCATGACCTTAGACTGAGTAAGTCTACCTTATGATGGGTTTCATGGAACTAACTTATAGTGGCTAGTTCATAGGTCTTACCTCTTAAGCATTTGGCTTAGGGTTTCAGTGTCTTCACACATTTATCGGTTCTGATTTTCATAATATGGACCTAACCATTGAGTTTGGAAGGTCGAAGAAAGTCAATTTAGACTCTCTCGGCTTTTAAATCTGGGTTCGGGTATATCAGGGGTATTTCGGTCATTTTGCCGTCACATAATTTCTGTCTCGGATTCGTCATCTAATCATGTATATAATCTCACAAGTGTCAGGTCTGCTACTGGTATTAATTCCGTTTTAATCGGACTTCATTTGGTCCTTGTACAGTGTCAAGGGTATTATGGTAATTTCATATGTTGTATTTTTCGATACTCTATTTGTTATTACGGACCTCACCATTGAGTCCGGAATGTCCAACATGGTTAAAATGGACTATCTTTCAGTGTAATTTGGCCCTATTGGTCATTAGGGGCAATACGGTCATTTACCCTTTACACGTCTGTATTTTTCGGGACTTGGTTTCACAAATCGGACTTAGCCATTGAGTCCGGAATGCCCGAAATAGTAAGATTACACTATTCATTCATTAAATTCGGACTTGGTTTGACTTGTTTAAGGTCCAGGGGCAATATGGTAATTATTCCCTTTTAATAAAATAATTAAATAATTATTTTATTATTTTATTTAATTTTTCAGGGGTATAATTGCATAAGATTTTCAAAATCTGGGCCTTAGTGTAATTCTGTTAAACAGTGGGGGTCAGTTTGTAAATATTTAAAAGTTCAAAACTAAACCAAAGGGTTCAGTCCTTTTGTAAATGAACCGGTCCGGTTCAGTCCAGGTTCCAACTGGTTCTGTTACATTGCTGACGTCATGATGATGTCAGCCCTAAAATAATTTAAAAACCAGTTATCCAAAACGACGCAGTTTAATTAATGTGGTGACCGTCTCCTAAACAGACACGTGTCCGAGTTGGCTCGGCCTAACTCATCTTGACTCGGTCAACTCGGCCGAGTCAACTCTGTCTTCCCCACTAACTGACTCGATGTTGCCCTAATTTCTGCAGAATTTCTCTTTCAAATTCGTGATGTTTTAGACACGATTTTCAGTTGGTTTCGATTCCGATAGCTTTCTGCACTTAGTATCTATCATTTGACATCGATTTTAAGCATCGAATCACTCTAAACCATTCTGTTTTCAAAACGATAGCCGTGACCTGTAACACGCTCGAGCAACCTCATTTCTCAACCATTTCATGTGATTTTTGAAGCTACGTGATCTACCGACCATAAGGATCAAGCCCCTATTTTTATTTTTCAGTTTGGTCTCGGTTTTAGAAGATTTGGGTTTCAAACCCGTAGCTTCATTTTCAAATTCGTGGGGCTACAGTGAGTTCTGGGGTCGCGTAGGTATATATTTGAGATCCTCTTGGGGTCTATTTCAGGTCTTGACACTCAAGGTTCCATTCTGCTATGGTCGAGTCAAACCTGGTGTTTCAAGGTCCATTAATGGAGGTCACCTTCGGTTTTCGTGGTTCTTGACCATTTTCTCATATTTTTCTGGTTAAGGCCCTGTTTGGTTGTCACGGAATTCCAGTTTCACTGTTTTGGCCTTAACTTTCAACCCGTAACTCCTTTTTCAGTGCGGTTTCTTTCTGTCACTTCCTACTCAGAATATCTTTCATTGATCATGGTTCAATGTCAGTTTTTATTTTCTCGAGTTTCCCTTAATTAGCTAATCCAAGTTTTATCACTATTAAAAATAGACATTAAATTAGCTAAACCTGACATTTCATTCCCAAAACAGTTTCTCATATACAAAACATGTCAGTTAAGTAATTGGGGTGTTACATCCTCCCCCCCTTTAGAAGAGTTTTGTCCCCAAAACTCAGTCTACAATATCAAGTAAACAACTCGGGATATTTTTCATGCATTTCAGCTTCAAGTTCCCAGGTTGCTTCTTCACTAGTGTGATTTCTCCACGAGACTTTGACTAACGGAATTGCCTTGTTACGCAAAGTCTTTTCTTTCCGGTCAAGGATCTGGACTGGCTGTTCTTCATACGTTAAGTCTTCTCTCAACTTGAGTGGCTCATACTCGACGACTTGCCCCGGTTCTTGTATACACTTCCATAACATGGATACGTGAAACACACGGTGTACCTTGTCCAACTCAGGTGGTAATGCCAGACTATATGCAACCGGGCCAATTCTCTTTAAAATCTCAAAAGGACCAATGTAACGAGGACTTAACTTACCTTTCTTGCCGAACAGGAGTACTCCCTTTAGTGGCGACACTTTAAGAAACACAAGATCGCCTACATGGAATTCAAGATCCTTCCTCCGATTGTCGGCATAGCTTTTGTACTGGTTCTGGGCCGTTTCCAGTCTGTTCCGGATCCTCTGAATTTGTTCCGTGGTGGCTTGGACTAAATCTGGCCCAAGCAGCTTCTGTTCACCGGCTTCAATCCAGCAAAGTGGAGATCGGCACCTCTTCCCATATAGTGCCTCATATGGTGCCATTTTAATGCTGGCTTGGTAACTGTTATTATAGGCAAACTCGACAAGTGGCAAATGCTCTGCCCAGTTTCCTTTGAAGTCCAGTGCACACAGTCGTAGCATATCCTCCAACATCTGTATCACTCTTTCAGATTGCCCGTCAGTTTGCGGGTGATAAGCTGTACTGAACTTGAGTTCCGTGCCGAGTGCCTCCTATAGACTTTTCTAGAATCGTGACACAAATCGGGGATCTCAGTCGGATACAATGGGTAATGGTGTGCCATGTAAACGTACGATTTCCTGAATGTACAATGCGGCAAACTTCTCTAGGCTATAAGTGGTCCTGACAGGTAGAAAATGAGCAGACTTGGTCAATCTGTCCACTATGACTGAGACAGCATCAGAGCCTTTCGGTGACTTGGGAAAACTGGACACAAAATCCATAGTAATATGATCCCACTTCCATTCCGGAATAGGGAGTGGTTGCAGAAGTCCGCTAGGACGTTGATGCTCAACTTTCACCCGTTGGCATCGTGTGCAGTGAGCAATAAAATTCGCTACGTCCTTCTTTAATCCGGTCCACC
This sequence comes from Nyssa sinensis, assembly GCA_008638375.1. Lineage (NCBI taxonomy): Eukaryota > Viridiplantae > Streptophyta > Magnoliopsida > Cornales > Nyssaceae > Nyssa > Nyssa sinensis. Next base: position 33,917,668 of record CM018034.1, read on the forward strand.
AGTATAACTTCCTGAGATCATGATACATCTTCGTAATCCCAGGGTGTACCGTAAATCTCGAGGCATGGGCTTCTTCCAAAATCTCCTTTCTTAACTCGGGTATCTTGGGCACACACAACCTACCTCGATACCGTAGAATTCCGTCCTGAATTCCAAAATCAGCTTTCCCCGTTGCCTTTACTTCATCACAGATTCTAATCAACTCCTCATTTTGAGTCTGTCCTGCTTTAATTCGTTCCACCAATGTAGATCCAACAGTCAAATTGGCTAGACAAGCCGTGCTACCTGGTGGAACCACCTCGATACCCATTTCATCCAGATCTCGTATTAACTCCTCTTGAGAGGTAATCATGTAGGCAAGGCTTCCAGATCGTCGACTCAAGGCGTCGGCCACCACATTTGCCTTACCTGGATGGTACTGAATAGCCACATCATAATCCTTAATTAGTTCGAGCCATCTTCGCTGCCTCATGTTTAATTCCTTCTGTGTGAAGAAATATTTCAAACTCTTGTGATCCGTAAAAATCTCACACACCTCCCCATACAGGTAGTGGCGCTAGATTTTTAGGGCAAACACCACTGCAGCTAATTCTAGATCATGGGTAGGATAGTTTTGCTCATGAGGTCGGAGCTGTCGGGAAGCATAGGCGATGACTCTATCATTCTGCATAAGGACACAACCCAGTCCCTTATAAGAGGCGTCACAATAAATGACAAACTTCCCTTCTCTAGAGGGAATAGTCAACACTGGCGCTGTGGTCAGCTTCTCTTTTAGCAGCTGGAAACTCTTTTCTTGCTCATCTGCCCAAATGAATGGCACATTATTCTTGGTCAAATGTGTGAGCGGTTTGGCCAACTTTGCAAAATCTTTCACAAAACGTCGGTAGTACCCAGTAGTCCAAGAAAACTTCTGACTTCCATCACAGTGGTCGGTTGGGGCCAATCCAATATGGCTTCCACCTTCTGTGGATCAACAGCGATGCCTTCTTTGGAAATCACATGGCCCAAGAAGGTAATGCTGGGCAACCAGAATTCACACTTGCTGAATTTTGCATACAGTCTGTGTTCTCTCAGGGTTTGTAGTACTATCCCCAGATGTCTTTCATGCTCCTCCTTATTGCGCGAGTATACTAGTATATCATCGATAAACACAACGATGAAGTTATCCAAATACGGTTTAAAAACCCGGTTCATTAAATCCATGAACGCGGCAGGGGCGTTAGTCACGCCAAAAGGCATGACCAGGAACTCATAGTGACCGTATCGGGTCCGGAAGGCCGTCTTTGGTACATCAGTATCCTTGACTTTGAGTTGATGGTGTCCCGATCTCAAATCAATTTTAGAAAATACACTCGCTCCTTGTAACTGGTCAAACAATTCATCGATACGCAGAAGAGGGTACTTATACCGTCAATTTATTTAGCTCACGGTAATCAATGCACAGTCTTAGGGAGCCGTCCTTCTTTTTCACAAACAACACGGGTGCTCCCCAAGGAGATACACTAGGTCGGATAAACCCTTTCTCCAACAATTCCTCCAATTAGGCTTTCAACTCCCTTAACTCTGATGGGGCCATTCGGTAGGGAGTTTTGGATATAGGTTGAGTTCCAGGGATAAGATCGATAGAAAACTCGATCTCTCGATCAACTGTTCCTTGCGGTAGTTCCTCTGGAAACACGTCGGGAAATTCACACACAACTGGCACTTCGGGCAGTGGGGGATTCTGGGCTTGGGTATCCAAGACACTACATAAATAACCACGACACCCTTTCTTTAATAACCTCTCTGCCTGAATGGCGGAGATTAGGTAGGGCGGTGGGGTAATGCCCTTTCCCCTAAACATAAATTCGGGCTGCCCCGGGGGCTGAAACAATACACTTTTCTCAAAACAATCGATGGTGGCATGATTGTGTGACAACCAATCCATGCCCAATATCACATCAAATCCTTTTATCGCTAAGGGTATTAGATTGACTAGCAACTCCTGATCTCCAATCATCACTCTACAGTTCCAAAGGATCGTGGACCCAATCATTGACATCCCGGAAGGAATTTGTACCGATAACAGTTCATCCATAGGTTCAGGTATCTTATGCAGTTTATCAACAAAAGATGGAGACACAAAAGAATGCGTGGATCTAGGGTCAATCAACACATATGCAGAAATTCCAAAAATCGGGAGTATACCTGCTACTACAGCATTTGCAGCAGAGGTGTCTCCTGGTAGCAGCGCAAAGACTCTTCCCGGGCGGCCCTGTGGCTCCTTGCCTTTGTCCTTTGTCTTGGCAAGAGGTGCTGGAATAGGCTTTTGTCCTGCGGTGCCGGTAGTCAAGGCGGGGGTTCTCGGGATTGGTGGATGTTGCGGGCAATCTTTGACTTGGTGCCCCTTATCTCCACATCGGTAGCATGCACCAGTCAGTCGGCGACATTCTCCAGTGTGTAGGTTCTGGCAGTGAGGGCATCTGGGCACTTCCTCAGTTTTCTTCTGACCCTTGTTGCTCTTACTTGGGCCCTCAGTCCTTTGCTTCTTGCTCGGCTGCTCCTTCTTAAAGTTTTTTGCCCTTCTTCTTTCTTTCCTGGTCCTTCAGTTGGTTGAATTCTTCTATGTCCTTTTCGATAACTAAGGCTTTGTTAAGAACATCAGAATAGGTGTGTAGTTCAAAGGCCGAGACTTTAGTCCGTATCCCGATCCGAAGACCTGCGAGGAATTTCCTTGCCCTATTATGCTCTTCTCTCACCAAAAAGGAAGCAAATCTGGACAACACAGAGAACTTAGTTGCATATTGAATTACGGTCATGTCCCCTTGTTTCAGGGTGGTGAACTCCTGAATTTTTCTCTCCCGGATTGTAGGGGGAAAGAACATGCCGTAAAACTTATCAATAAAATCGGCCCAGGTAATGGTGGGGTTCTGTACTTGCATCTCGAGCCACCACTTGTATGCCTCTCCTTGTAACATGTAAGTGGTTAGCATCACTTTCTCGGCTTCCGAACAAATCAAAAGCTTAAAGGTCTTTTCCATTGACATGACCCACAGCTCAGCTTTCTCGGGGTCGGTAACAGCATCGAAAGTCGGGGGTTTGAGCTTATGGAAGCGATCTAGCAAGTCATTACGAATGCCGGTTTCCAACGGCTGCGCTGGGGCGGGCGGAAGCGGAACTACCGGAGGCTCTACCGGGTTATTTGTTGGTCTGGCCTGGTGTTGCTGTAAAGTTCTTGATAGTTCCTCAATGGCCTGGCCGAATTGAGCTAATGTGGCCCGCATTTCCCGTAGGGCTACGCTCTCCATTGGGGCCTGCAGTTCCCTATTGTTACTCCTAGTTCGAGGCGGCATCTGAAGCAAGATAAAAATATTCTAAGTATCCTCATTCAATGTGTCATAGTAAGATTGTCATTCAGGTTGTTCATCGATTCAGAAATCCTACGACTTAAGTATTTGCTTTCTAAGGATTCAGTCTTTAAATAACCCTAAGGTTCTGGTCTATACTGACTTTCAAACCTGTAGCTCTGATACCACTCTTTTTGTCACATCCCCCAGACCCACCCTGTGAGGATTTGGGGCATGTGACAAAGGCCAGTTAGGCACCCATCGGGTTTTATCAGTTTTTTTTTTTTTTTTTTGAAAGCAAAACCCCGACAGTAATCCTAACCACAGGCCATTCCGATCTAAATCCCAAGCATAATGCATTCGACATATATAATTTAAGCAGCGGAATTTTCACAAGAGAATGCATACATATATACTTGGCAGAGCATTCAGGATACATCATAGTCAGTCCTATCTTAATCAAGATTACAAAACAGTTTCACCACAAAAGGTCATAATCTGTTCAGTTACACAAAAGTACAAAAATGGTATAGATTCACAAAAATGGATTATCATTTTTGTCTGGGGGTCTCCAACATTTTCCCCCTAAGTCCTGAACCTGCTAAACCTGTCCATCTGAGAGTTTCCCTGAAATTATTAAAATAATGGAATGAGCTTTAAAAAGTCCAGTGAGTAACACAGATATCCAGGCAAGAGTTTCGAATTCAATCTTTGCTTAAATCACATGGTAATTAAATCAGTTTGGAATTAATAGTTCAATAAATCCAAGTCAAGTTCAATAGATCAAAACAGATAAACGGTTCAGGGTGCTAGCATATCAATTAGAAGTATAGTTAATCATTTGAGAAACTAAACATGTCATCGGTGATAAAAGCATGCATTTAAAACAATTGCATTTAAAACATATGATATTCGAAACAATTTAGCAGATCAAGGAGCAGTAACTAAACAGTGTCAGAAGTTACTCACCTTCAATATTCGAGTTTGAAGCTATGAACGGAGCCTTCTTCTTTTTCTCCTTAAGCCTAAAACAATTCATAGAGATTTATCAACTCATGACCTTAGACTGAGTAAGTCTACCCTATGATGGGTTTCATGGAACTAACTTATAGTGGCTAGTTCATAGGTCTTACCTCTTAAGCATTTGGCTTAGGGTTTCAGTGTCTTCACACATTTATCGGTTCTGATTTTCATAATATGGACCTAACCATTGAGTTCGGAAGGTCGAAGAAAGTCAATTTAGACTCTCTCGGCTTTTAAATCTGGGTTCGGGTATATCAGGGGTATTTCGGTCATTTTGTCGTCACATAATTTCTGTCTCGGATTCGTCATCTAATCATGTATATAATCTCACAAGTGTCAGGTCTACTACTGGTATTAATTCCGTTTTAATCGGACTTCATTTACTCCTTGTACAGTGTCAGGGGTATTATGGTAATTTCATATGTTGTATTTTTCGATACTCTATTTGCTATTACGGACCTCACCATTGAGTCCGGAATGTCCAACATGGTTAAAATGGACTATCTTTCAGTGTAATTTGGCCCTATTGGTCATTAGGGGCAGTACGGTCATTTACCCTTTACATGTCTGTATTTTTCGGGACTTGGTTTCACAAATCGGACTTAGCCATTGAGTCCGGAATGCCCGAAATAGTAAGATTACACTATTCATTCATTAAATTCGGACTTGGTTTGACTTGTTTAAGGTCCAGGGGCAATATGGTAATTATTCCCTTTTAATAAAATAATTAAATAATTATTTTATTATTTTATTTAATTTTTCAGGGGTATAATTGCATAAGATTTTCAAAATCTGGGCCTTAGTGTAATTCTGTTAAACAGTGGGGCTCAGTTTGTAAATATTTAAAAGTTTAAAACTGAACCAAAGGGTTCAGTCCTTTTGTAAATGAACCGGTCCAGTTCAGTCCGGTTCCAACCGGTTCTGTTACATTGCTGACGTCATGATGACGTCAGCCCTAAAATAATTTAAAAACCAGTTATCCAAAACGACGCAGTTTAATTAATGTGGTGACCGTCTCCTGAACAGACACGTGTCCGAGTTGGCTCGGCCTAACTCATCTCGACTCGGTCAACTCGGCCGAGTCAACTCTGTCTTCCCCACTAACTGACTCGGTGTTGCCCTAATTTCTATAGAATTTCTCTTTCAAATTCGTGATGTTTTAGACACGATTTTCAGTTGGTTTCGATTCCGATAGCTTTCTGCACTTAGTATCTATCATTTGACATCGATTTTAAGCATCAAATCACTCTAAACCATTCTGTTTTCAAAACGATAGCCGTGACCTGTAACACGCTCGGAGCACCCTCATTTCTCAACCATTTCATGTGATTTTTGAAGCTACATGATCTACAGGACCATAAGGATCAAGCCCATATTTTTATTTTTCAGTTTGGTCTCGGTTTTAGAAGATTTGGGTTTCAAACCCGTAGCTTCATTTTCAAATTCGTGGGGCTACAGTGAGTTCTGGGGTCGCGTAGGTATATATTTGAGATCCTCTTGGGGTCTATTTCAGGTCTTGACACTCAAGGTTCCATTCTGCTATGGTCGATTCAGACCTGGTGTTTCAAGGTCCATTAATGGAGGTCACCTTCGGTTTTCATGGTTCTTGACCATTTTGACACCTCCAACACACACAGTATGCTCAAAACTAATTCTTAGGATCAAAAATATCCATGCATGCAGTCTACACCAGTAGCAATCCATCAAAACAGTTCAAAATATAAAAATAAAGGAAGAGGTAAGTTTGGAAGTTCACCTTCAACAGAGACTCTCTCCTCCTACGGCTTGACTCAGAGCTTCTCACAGTATCCCTCGACTCCCTCAGGTCATGCACTGCAATCCTCAAGCCTTCACCTTTCCTCTCTAATGGCCAAATTTCTCACAGCACATATGCATGCACAAGCTTCCTTTCCTCTCTCTCTCTCTCTCTATACTCTCCCTCTCAGCCAACCCTACGTACACTCAACAGAACTCACACACTCTCACTGTTTGGTATTTCAGAATTCTCTAAAGAGAGAATTCTTTGGTGCAAGTTATGTATATATATATATATAGGGTTATACACATATATATGAGTGTATCTCTGCACTTAGTGGGGTTAGTGGCTGATTGACTTGATGGAGAAGATGTAGGGCAATGATGTAGGGAATGCATGCAAGGCCATTGGCCAGTTTGGGTGGTGGCTTGGGCAAGAATTGAGGTTATATACATATGTTAGTGCATCTGTACACAAAGTAACCAACAGCCTAGTTGGTAACTTTTTGGGACAAATTTACTTACCTTGGTAGGTCAAGGGTTCAATTCCCCTTGGCCTCCCAAGTGACCATTTTCTCATATTTTTCTGGTTAAGGCCCTGTTTGGTTGTCGCGGAATTCCAGTTTCACTGTTTTGGCCTTAACTTTCAACCCGTAACTCCTTTTTCAGTGCGGATTTCTTTCTGTCACTTCCTACTCAGAATATCTTTCATTGATCATGGTTCAATGTCAGTTTTTATTTTCTCGAGTTTCCCTTAATTAGCTAATCCAAGTTTTATCACTATTAAAAATAGACATTAAATTAGCTAAACCTGACATTTCATTCCCAAAACAGTTTCTCATATACAAAACATGTCAGTTAAGTAATTGGGGTGTTACACTGATACAGTACTTCAAAATGTCCCCCTACGCTCTCAGACTCCTACTGGGGTCTCGCAGCGTCATCACCTGAAATGAGGGGGTAAGTGGGGTGGAATGAGCTATGAAGCTCAACAAGTAAACCAGATCTCCGACACTGGTATCGATGATTATATAAGAACATGAATCCATGAATAAAATATGATAGCCAATCATAAGAAAGGAGATGCTGTGATAGCCAATGAGAACAGTTGCCATGATGGCCAATAAATAGTGGGCTCACAATATACAATCAGGGGGAAATGAATAAGCAGTGATAAAGATTTCTCAACAATAACCTATCATAATAAAAGTACTGCCACAATAAAACGATTTCAATCAAACCAATGAACAACGTAAGATAACCCATAAGAAACAGTAATCCATAAGGAACAGTAACCATTTAACAATATATCCATAACAATAATCCAATGGAGATGCTTATAATCTGTAGTAGGGGATGGCAGTCCCTCTTCGTAATTCGAGGCCCGGCATACCTCTCAGTTAAACTCACATCTTTTGCCACACGTCCGTTCACGGACTAGTTCGTCACAGAAGCATCGGATGGATATTGTGACTGAGCACAATTCCAGCATTTTTAAACATAGCATGATCATTTGTGATTCCATAGGAGTATGAAAATGGAATATCATATATACAGTAAAGCATAACAGTAAGCCTTTCAAGGCATGGTTCAATATGATAACAATAGTACAATAGTCAATCAATGTCCACAAGATAGAACAATATCACATTGTGGATAGCAATAACATGAAGTACTTTCAAGAGTACAAGTTTGGCAGTAAAGAATAAACTTGGCTTTAGAAACACCACATGGAAGAGAAAGTGATCCACTTACCTCTATCGTGATTCTATCTCAGAAATCCGTGAGTGTACCTTTGCCTTTCGAGTTTCCTATATATCAGTGAATACGTTTCAGAATAAATTCTATTCATCAAATTTTATACCTTTCTATCATAAGTATTTCAAATACTAATTTAGACTTTACCATTGATTCCGGAATGCCGAAGAGAGTCGGTTTAGGCTTTCGCGGAATTCCATTTGGACTTTTGTACTAAAAGGGCAAAATGGTCATTTTGCACTTTTACGGTATTTTATCCTTCGGGGTTCCGTCTCGTAAAACGGATCCCACCATTGGACTCAAAACGTCCGAGATAATAAGTTTTGACTATTCATTTGTATCGTTTGGACTTCGTTTGACCTATTTTTGGAATAGGGGTCTTTTTGTAAAATTAATATTTTATTAATTTTTCCTGTTTGGGCCTTAGTGGAATTTCTTAAAACATTTGGGGCCGGTTCATAATTTCCAAAACCTGCGGTCTGAACCAGTTGGTTCAGGACCAAAAACCCTAAACCGGTCCACCCTTCCCCTGAACCAAACGGTTCACTTTAGTTTAAAAACCGGATTTCAATAACCCTATTTCCCTATCCCATCCTTGGTTTGGATAACCCCAAACCCAATTTCAATTTACTATCCGTGTAACCAAACAAGCCCAATTCCATTTAAATTAAAACCCCAAAATGACACAGTATCAATCCCGTTTTATTTCCGGTCGGGTCCCGACCCGGATCCAACCCGGATCCAGTTTCCTTTTAACCCGATAGACCCCACGACAATCCGGTCACCCCCTTCATCACTCCGGTGGGAAAACAGTAGGGTTCCGTCCCCATCTCTGGTGACGGCAACCTGTCCCGATCAATTTTCTCTCCCATTTCAATGCCAATCTCTTCCTTTCTTCCCCACGACCTCATTCCTATCCTCCATTTCCCTCAAAACCTTTCCAATCTTCTCGAATATGGAGGTTAATAGCTCCGGCCGATTTTTCGGTGAGCTATTTTTTCTCATTTTTACACTCGGTTCTCAACTGTTTCGACCCTCTTTTCATTCTATTTAATTTCTGCACTTTATGGGATCAATCCCATGCATTTTAAACTAAGTTTTTAGCATAAAATCCAGTGTAACACAGATTATCCATGAAACCTGTAACTGAGAATTTCTCTCTCGGTTCTACACCATTTAACCTGATTCTTTTTGCAAAACAACCTATAGATCATGCAGATTTGAACCCTATTCTTTAAATAACCTATCATGCTTTTAAATTAAAAACTGAAGCAAGCCCACTTACCTTTGAAAATTCTGATTTCTTCCTGTTGCTTCTTCTTCCCTCTTCTGGTTCTACTTGGTTCACTTCTATCTCTTCTCCTCTTCAGTTCCTGACCCTTCCTTTTCTTTTCTGACCTTCCAACTCTCAAACCCGTATACATATATAAAGAGACTCCACCGCCTCTCTCCCTCTTTCTCTCTCTACCTTATCACTCTCTCTCTGTCTCTTGCAAGTCATTCTTGACAGCAGAGAACTGCCCCTTCAACTGTAGCCATCCACGTACCCTCAAAGATACATATATATATATATATACATTATATTACATATACACACACACCATCACCAAGTCGGTTGGTGTGGTTTCCAAACACACCTACACACACAGTGAATGCACACACACACAGAGTGTAATACCCCGACCCAAATTAGGGACTATTAAGTTGTTGTGTTGAAATTGGAAATCAACGCCTTTAGTAACAAGGTCGGTGTCGACCCCGACGCACGAACTTTTAAGTAAATGTCCTGAAAAGTCAGGATGACTGTACATCACTTTCGTTGCAATCACCAACATGTCGATTTTGATGATAATTATATTTTCACGTCAACTACCGATTGTTGATACGAGTACGAGAAATTGGGCACGTATTACGAGGATACGAAGATTAGTACAAGATAATACATTTAAGAAAATAATTAATTTTTTTAAAGTAATTAATTATTTTAAGTATAAGAAATAAATAGTAACAATTAATATACATAATTAAATACAAAAAATATATATACTGTATAAATAATTATAACCTTAAATATATATATATATAATTATACATGAATATGTATATATGGGTATGTGTATGCATGCATGCATGTATGCCAAAATATGTATGTATGAAATGTATGTATAATAGGGCATGCTATTGTCCAAAGTGTACAAAAGTGAGAGAGGTGTGTGTATTATCCAAGGGTATTAAGGGTGAGCCATGTATATATACATATATATATATATATATGTGAGTCAAACATCACAGACACACACAACCGGCCACTCATGGCCTGCCCAACAGTGGCAATTCAGGCCACTCATGAAGAAGCCTGAAATGGGTTAACCCAAAGAGAGGGGCAATCAGAAATTTGCCATGATTCACTTTCTTCATACAAGAATACATGGTGCTTGTACACACACACACAACCATCCGAGAGTGAAGGAGAGTTTGAAGGAGTTTCTGGGACATTCAGAAGTAGCAAGCAAGGAGCAAGGGAGAGAGAAACAGTTTGAAACAAGGTAAACCCTCAAACACTTGAATTTCTCTCTCTAGAATTTTTATATATATGAATCTGTTTTAAGCCTTTGATTTAGCATATATGATGATTATGATGAATATACATGAATTAGGCATGAAAATCTCGACCTAAAACACCTAAGAAGCACAAGCCGTACACAAGGCAGCCATGGATGGACCTTGCTTGAAGTAGGTCTGAACTGAGTCACACCAAACCAGATTTGGTTTATCAAAACCTAAACTAGACCCTTATAGCATGCCAAAAACCCTAATACGCGACCACGAAGCTCAAGAAAAGACCTCCGAACATGAACTTGCAGGTTACGGGTTTACAACCCAAACCCTTAAACTCTCATTTAAACCAACATCCATGAATGGGAATTGAATCCTCATGAAGAGGGGATCAAAATAAGCCCAACCTCACTAAAAATGATGAAGAAATGACCATGAACCAACGATGAACAGGTTCGGATTATCGTGGCTTAAACCAAGCTTTTGAGCCACATTCGAATCTCCAAATGAATGCCAAAACACTCCATAATGTTTTAGAAACATTTTAGGTTGAAAACAGCAGCAAAACAGTTGGCCAAAATCCACGAAATAGGAAGAAATGGAAACCTGCAACTAGGGTTACAGTGGGGAAGAAATGGGGAAGACGACAGTGAGTTGACTCGGTCTTTTAAAATTTTCGTGTCGACTCGGACGCGTGGCAGCCTCTGGGCTTGCCACCGAATTAATGGGGCGACGTCGTTTTGGGCATTGGGATATATATATATATATATATATATATATATATATATATATATATAACGGTTTAAATTAAAAGAAAAGGGAAGGATTTGTTGCTACGGGGTATCGAACCCCTGACCCCCACGCGCCCATGCACGCCCTTTCCACTCGGCCACGCATGCGCGTGTGCCATATATGCGAACCAATATATATATATATATAATAAACCTAATAAAATCCGAAAATAAAAAAAGGTGCAATTGCACCTTACAGGATTCGAACGTGGGACGTATGGGGAGGGAGGTGACACGCTGGCCAGCGTGCCACCCTATTCAACCTGTTCCATAATCCCCCCTTAAATATATATATATATACTATATTTATTAGATTAATTTAATTAAATGAAATTAATTAAATTAAATACTCCGAAATGGTCCGTTATCCAAAAATTACAAGTCATATATGTAACCTTACTATCTTGGACCCTCTGAGTCCATTGGTGAGGTCCGTGACATGAGATGAGGCCCCGAAAAATTAAAGACCCCTAAAAATGTCAAAATGACCAAAATACCCCTGCCTCATAAATGAGTCAAACAAGGTCCAAATGAAATAAATAAATAGTATATTTTGACTATTTGGAACATTCTGAATCTAATGGTGGGGTCCGTTTCACGAGACGGGACTCCAAAAAATTTAGACACGTTAAGGTATAAATTACCAAAATACCCCTAACATGTCCTAAGCCGAATTAAATTCTACGAAGGCCTAAACTGACTTCCTTCGACGCTCCGGACTCTATGGTAGAGTCTATTCGACCAAAAGAGATGTCTAAAATAAAAATACATAAAATTTGATAAATAGCATCTATCAGATGACTATAAATTAAAGTGATGCCAAAGTACTAATCTACGGCATATACGAAGACATGACAACTCATCAACCTTAGAATAAAAATTTCTAACTCATAAATTGATCTTAGGTAAATTATGGAAGAACAACGACCCAAGTACACGATCATGACCAAGGCCCAAAGGGCCAAGGACCCAAAGCAATAGGCCTTCATGCAAGAGCTGTTGCGTCGACAGAGAGTGATCGACAGATTTGTCAAGATAGCCAAGGCGACAGAGGTCAGTCTCGGTAAGCCCCTTCATGTTCAAATCACCCACCAAGGCCATGGTGGCGGAGGCTAAAAAGAAGAAGGAGGAAAAAAGAGAATTGGAAGAGGAGAGAGAGAACACAGAAACCTTAGCCGAATGGCGTCGCAGGTAATATTATTATCATTAAGAACATGAGTTACTAGATCTGTATTACAGTTATAAGACAGACAGGTATGAGAATTTAGGCTTCTCACAGTCTACACTTAGTGAGTGGTGAAGTTGATTAAGTACATATGAAAATTTATGAAATCTTCATAAATCTTGATAGGCTAAGGAAAGAGAAAGTTAAAGGGAAGGCGCCTCAGTAGAGCTAACCCTAAAGGACCGAGGTGAGTAACCCTGTATTTGAACTGGAGATTTAACTCCATATATTTGAAGAAGTTTTAAGCTCATGTTATTGCAGCCCTTGAATATCAAATTCAGTCTTTATATGATTCCGTTCTTTTAAAATATTCTGTTACGGCATGCTTATTAAACGTTTTAAATTCAGCTCTTTTCTTGAAAATAAATCAGCATGTCTAAATCAAATGCAAACCCCTTTAATATTCTGAATTTGATTATCACGTGTATTTGAAGCTTTATTGTAGAATTTATACATTTCGTGCTTTAAATGTTCATGAAAAATATTTATTGAAGAAGTCATGTGACAAATGTTTTATAAGATAAACGGTACTAAGTACCACCCTCTATGATGGTTGAAATCCTTCGGGATTCAACAGTACATGCCCGGTAGAAGGATCTAATCCCCCAGGCAAATGAGATATCTCCATCGACAGTATTGGCAGTAAAATGGGAGTCTAGTTCGAAACGGATTCCGCCTAATAAAAGAGAAAAGATGACAAGTGATTTTGAAAATAGAAGTAGGTATTATCCCTATTCTATTTCACGTGTTTATATGCTTTTTAAATTGCATATGCTCTATTTGAAGAAAATGTGTATTTAGCTTGAATACTTTAATTGTTCAAAGCTATCGTGTTAAGAATGCATTTATTCTGTGCTCTAAAATGTACAAGCAAATGGTAGTGAGTATTTCATAAACCCTCATGTGCTAAAACCACTACCAGTTGAAAACCCCATGACGAATGCAGGAATTACTCACAAGCTTTGATTAGCTTACCCGGATTTTATCCGCCTCCCTTTCAGGTGACTAAGGGCAGATCGATTTTTGAAGACTATAAGGATGAACCTAGCTTTTGGGAAGATTTGCTTGAGGAGTTCTTTTGGGGAAAAATCACATGAACTCTGATTAATATGTTTTGTATTAGCTGATATCTTAAGGATGTGTATTAAGCCCCACGGGGCAGTTGAATTAAGATTTTAATTATGAAGCCTTTTAAGTTTTAGTTATGCTCTGATTTTATATGAATGTGTGAACATGTGTACCATTGAGAATAGCGGCAGTATCGGACGGATGTGCAAATTTTAAATAAGAAAGAAAAAAAAAAAAAAGTTTTTCACGCTTCCGCAACCACATGACGCACATCTATTCGATACCGCTGCCTATGCGAGCCTTGTCTCGAGGCCTTCGGGTCTCGGGGCGGCGGTCGCGATCCGGTAATCCGCGTAGGGTGGGTTTCGGGTCGTGACAGAGAGAGTGATGCACACACTGATATTTTCCCTCCCTTTCTTGTTTTCTTTTCCTTTTTATTATTACACATATACATATATACATAAATACATGTATATTACATATATATATATATAAAAAATATACACATCAAATACATATTCTTATACATGTATTTATAACTATATAAATACGTATAATTGTATTTTTAGTCGCGTATACATACACTAATATTTCGTGAACTATGCATGTGTACGTACGTATGCATGCATGGGTTGCATGCAGGCACGCTTTTGAAGGTAAGGTTCTGAGTTGCTCGGGTGCTAACCGACACTAGCCATGTGAAGTAAAACATTTATCTTTTTAAACTAAGTTCAGTTCCATAATTATTGTGACATAAAGTTTAAGACAGCTCAGGTTATACTATTCAGTCGACTTGCCTCGATAAACGTGTTGTATCCCTGGTCAGGATATCACAGAATGAGTACTCCCTCTCTAGTTGTTGGGGTGGTTTAGGCAGGCCTTGTAAGTAATGACCAAGGCCTTTGCTGGGCACGTACCCTATGAGCTTCATGATATAAAGGACCGAACCTTTGTAAATGTCACCCACGGGTGTTTGCTTGGTTTCTAAACTTCTGTCATGGCTAAAGCTTGTGAGCTCCATGTCACCAAATCCGTGTTGGATCTCTAGGATAAGAGCTGGGTCATAAGTGGGACCAGTGTCTTCATGAATGGCGACTACTCCGAGATGGCATGTAAACTTGAGTTTCTGATGTAAAGAGGAAGGTACAACTTTGATTTCATGCAACCATGGTCGGCTTAGCAACAGATTGAAGGAGGTTGGTGTTAGGATGTGTACCCTCATACCCAAGACATTTTATTATTATTTAATAGATTTGATTTATTATTGAGTTTCATATTACCATATGTTTGGATGTTGCTTTTTATCATAAGATGATTAGTCCTTGAATTGTCATTAGGAGCGGTTCATGTGTATAAATGAGATTTGTACACAAGAGATATGAACTACTTATATAAGCAATTCTAGAATTGTTTGTGGCTATTGATAAGACTAGACGTCTTATCTGTAAAGCTGTAATACAATTAACCTTTATGTGATAAGATGGTTTATCTCAACCATCAGAGTAGTGGACTCTAGGTTATTGTATTGGTGTATTAGGAATACACTGAATTGGATCACTATAAGAAACGCATTATTTAGAACTGTCACCTTTAATAGGTTTCTTATTCACTATTCACAGTAAACTCTTAATCCTGATAGGATAGTGAACTCAAGTTCTGAATAGATGAATTTGAGTTAGCAAGAGTGAGGTCTTTTAGATCAATACCTCGGTATCTTGGGAAGTCATTATTTAGACTATAAGAACAGATATTCTCAAGATGAGATTTACACTCTATATATTAGAGAGATGGATATCACATTTGTGCTAATTCAATGGGTTAATCACTGAAATCTGGAACTGGTCTTTCAATAAATTTTTTATTGAAATGATGACCAATTGCAAGTGATTAATAATTATTGAATTAGGTTCTTAAATAATTAGAGAATTAATTTGACAGTATAATCTTGATTATTAATATCTATGTAGAGGGGCCAACTGCAAAAGTATAGTGTATCTAGGTTTAATCTATTCTACTAAATTGGAATGCAATTTCAATTATATAGTAGATTTAATTGAAATTAATTAGTCAATTAATTTAATTATGAGATAATTAAGATTTAATTGATTAATTGAAAGCTAACTTAGTGGGACCCACTAGATCCCTTCTCTTGCCCTAATTAAGCCCTATATATATGATATGTAGGGAGCTGTTTATCATAAGTTTTTGTGCTAAATAAAAATAAGAGGCAGCCCACTCTCCTGTGATACAGGTTTGTCTTAGGGAAAGGAGGAGAAGACCTAGAGGAGAAAGAGAAGGAAGATTGCATCAATCTCTTCAAGAAGTCTTCTTCAACAATCAAGACTATCAAGAACAAGGTAATTTTAACCTCTCTTTTCAAGATTGTATGATTCATGTAAAGAAAAATATCCAAATAGATTTTTGAAATCGCTTCTGTTGTAATTACGAACCCAACAATTGGTATTAGAGCAGCTTTACATGAATTCATCAATTTTGAAGGCTATATTTACCTGTTCTAAACCTATTCATGGATCCCAATTAAAATAAATGGTTATTTTAGAATGAAATTTTGTGGTACAATTGGTTGATACAAAGATTTAATAATTGTTTAGGACCCTAAATAATTGAATCTAATTCTTGGCTTAGTATGGTGATGGGTATGAGATACCCATAGTCATGCACTAATCAAGAAGCAACACTTGCAGTGGCTTGCGGTTTTAAAAAAAAAAGTTTTCTTTAAATTTTAGAAACTATCATGAGCAACCTCCGTACATGGGTAATCCATGGAAATTTATTTATTAAACGGCTCCCGGGGTTATCAGAGAGCCGGTCAGAGAGAGAATATGAAGGCGGGCCAAGCGGCTTGCAACAAACCTCGCCAAGTTTGTAATCGCCACCATAGCCCGTTGCTGCTGCTGGTGGGCCATAACAAGAGGCTACTCAAGAGAGGCTAGTGAGGCGTCCTCTGATCTATCGTTGTCGCATGTCTCCTCACCGTAACTCTCTATGCGAAAAAAAAGGAGATTGGCTTGGAAAATCCACCTTCTTCCCAGGTGAATAAACCTTAAAGTTTGACTCATTTCGCACTCCTGTATACAGCGATGTGATGTTCAAATATTTTATGGGTATTTGAAATCCATGGGGCATTTAGCGTGTAGTTTATTAAAAAAAATATATTAATTTTTTTAATCATGTGTTTTAATTGGGTATTAGATACCTAAATTTATTAAATTTCTTGGGTATTTAATATCCATGGTTGGCACATGACAAATATTATATATATATATATATAAATATATAATATTTGATATTATATATTTTACTAAAAATTATTATTTTTAACTATTTCAGTATATGATACCCAATAGCTCAATTTTATTTTTTATATCCATTCATTTTATATTGTGGGTATATGATACCCATAGATAGACAATCTTGACAATAATATAGATTATTATTTTAATTGGATATTAGATACCTAAATTTATTAAATAGTTTGGGTAAGAGCTCAATTATTTAATATATTCATCTTTTTAAAGTTATAGGTTAAGTGAGACTTGACCTATACGGGTTCTTGGATACATAGATTAAATGTTAGTATTTCTAAAATATCCATGGGTGGTGTATATGATTAATCACATATTTAAATGATTTAATATTTTATTTCTCATATTTGAATAGTTCATTTATGTGAATGGATTTATCCTATCTCTTATGGCTGGCTATTAGGTGATGTATTTAATTTAATTGGTTTTGAGGCAATTGTAAAGGGCATTGGACTTGAAAATTTTTCCCGCGAATAGGGCAAGCTGCATTGGTTTCCCTAGCCTATTAATTTTTAATTTTAGATTAAATGTAAGCTCATGTATGTGGGTATAGGTTTTTTATGTATTTATTTTATTTCTGAAGAAAGAGCTAGAGGATGGGAGCCATCAAGAAGACTAATGGAAGTACAGAACTTGCTGTCAAGAGTTTTAGTTGGCCATGAGAGATAACTTTAATTTTATGCTTGCATGTTTATTTTCTTAAAATCACATGATTAATTTTGATCCATTAATAAGTGAATATAATTATGCACGTGTTGTATAATAAAGATCCTCAATTTATAAAAACAAGTAAGAGAGGGATGCTTTAAGAAAGCTTCCACGGTCTTAATATCTGCCTAGCAGAGAATAAGGAAACAGTCTTCCACAAGGAAACTGCCACACATGGTTATCTCCATTATTGCTTTATTCAACAAGGTAACTGCTATCTCCGACGATCCAATCCCTATATTCATGGCTCCAAATCCTAATCAACTTGGGAAAGTTATTGCCTATAAATTAAACCTTAGAGGTACGCTTTATTTCTATGCTCATTCTTTGGCTTACATTACAGTCTTTTCAATTCAGTTTATTAACTTAAGCATCGGAGCGGCTACCGTCGGAGCCAATTCGGTGGTCCTCTGATCATTTTTTTGAGTGTTCTTCAGGTTGCAGAAAGTCAGAGTCGGCTACAGCCAAAAGTGCAGCATCAATTTGGCGCCGTCTGTGGGAAACGACAACAATCTCCAAGTGCTCTACTCGTTAATAAACTTATTCTTCTTCTCACCGGAGAATCATGGCACCTAATCTCTGACCAAGGAAGAACGCTCAAAATCCACAAAACCCTCAACGTCGGCCGCCTATCGGACGAGGAAGGGAACAGACAGCTGATCCCGTGCGGCAGGAACTTGAGTCAGTCAAGCGACATAATCAGCTCATGCAAGAACAGCTTTCAGCCATATCTAGAACTTTGGCAATGCTTACGCAAAATCAGGGGACAAGTCCCCCAAATCCGCAGATCAACATTGTTGTTTAGGGGACTCAACCCCATATTGTCACTACGGAAGAAGGGCCCTATGAGGAAGCTCCCAATCGTCAGCCTGTACACCCGAAGTTGCTACTCACATCGACAGAGATCCTCAGCCATCAACGGTCACAGGCTGGGAATGCCAGCCTTTGTTCCAGATGTCCATTATCAGAGCACCACCAGGGCTCCAACTCTTGGGGCTTTAGGAGCAAACCCAGCACCTTCCAGAGACTCAACCTCATGCGGTTCCAGTATTCCCAACTCAGGAGCACCAGAAGCCCTCTTCCATCTGAGGGACATGCCCGTCTCGTTTACATGGGAACCAAAGGCGTAAGGCAAAATTCTCTGGGAGCCCCACCTAGGGATCCACGCAGAGCTGAAAAGGTGGCGGAATCCATGGATCGAACTGTTGTTATGAGAGGTGCTCAAAATCCCCTAGAGCAGGACGAGCTAGCTAGGCTGCTCAAAAGGCTTGCCGCACCATTCATGTAACACCCCAATTACTTAACTGGCATGTTTTGTGTATTGAAAACTGTTTTGGGAATGAAATGTCAGGTTTAGCTAATTTAATGTCTATTTTTAATAGTGATAAAACTCGAATTAGCTAATTATGGAAAACTCGAGAAAATAAAAACTGACATTGAACCATGATCAATGAAAGATATTCTGAGTAGGAAGTGACAGAAAGAAACCGCACTGAAAAAGGAGTTACGGATTGGAAGTTAAGGCCAAAACAGTGAAACTGGAATTCTGCGACAACCAAACAGGGCCTTAACCAGAAAAATAGGAGAAAATGGTCACTTGGGAGGCCAAGGGGAATTGAACCCTTGACCTACCAAGGTAAGTAAATTTGTCCCAAAAAGTTACCAACTAGGCTGTTGGTTACTTTGTGTACAGATGCACTAACATATGTATATAACCTCAATTCTTGCCCAAGCCACCACCCAAATTGGCCAATGGCCTTGCATGCATTCCCTTCATCATAGCCCTCCATCACCTCCATCAGTCAACACCCACTAACCCCACTAAGGGCAGAGATATACTCATATATATGTATATGTGTATAGCCCTATATGTATATAAACCTATAATATATAAATGCCATAACTTGCATCAAATTCTCTCCTTAGAGAATTCTGAAATTACAGAGACTGTGTAAACTGTGTGTTTACGTGGGGTTTGGTGAGAGTGAGAGTGAGAGTGTAGAGAGAGAGAGGAAAGGAAGCTTGTGCATGCATATGTGCTGTGAGAAATTTGGCCATTAGAGAGGGAAGGTGAAGGCTTGAGGATTGAAGTGCATGACCTGAAGGAGTCGAGGGACACTGTGAGAGGTCTGGGTCGAGCCATAACCGAGAGAGACAGCACTGTGAAGGTAAAGTTCCAAATTATCTTCAATTCTTGTTTTGTAAATTTTGGAACTGTTTGATAGAATTAGACTGCATGCATGTTTTATTCTTGATCCTAGGAATTATTCTAAGTGTATTACATGGCCTAGAGGTGTCAGGATAGGTCATGAAACCATGAAACCCGAAACCAACCTCCATTAAATGACCTTGGAATACCAGGTCTGAATCGACCATAACAGTTCAGAGTTTTGCATGTTAAGATCTAAAATAGACCCTGATAGGATCTCAACCATCTACCTACGCGACCCCAGAACACCGTATAGCCCCACGAATTTGAAAATGAAGCTACGGGTTTGAAACCCAAATCTTCTAAAACCGAGACCAAACTGAAAAATAAAAATAGGGGCTTGATCCTTATGGTCTGTAGATCACGTAGCTTCAAAAATCACATGAAATGGTTGAGAAATGAGGATGCTAGATCGAGTTGCAGGTCACGGTTATCCTCTTGAAAACAGAACCTGTTAGGTTGATTCGAGGCTCAAAACCGATGCCAAAGCGTTGGTGTGACCCTCAGGAGTTGATACCACCCAGAAACAAGAGACCAAAACAACCTAAGATCTCACGAAATTGAAAGAGAAATTCTGCTAATTTTTAGGGCATCACTGTGTATAATTGACGAAGAAGACGACGAGTTGGTGAGTCAACTCGTCCAACTTGCCCGAGCCCACGCGTGTCAACACAGACACGTGTCCACCCACGACTAAACCACCGCATTAGTGGAACGATGGCGTTTTGGGGGAAAAACGGTACAAGGTTTTTAAATTGAAACAGGGCCGTTTGGTTGCAGGAATAGCAAATTAAAAATCAACCTAAACCGTGAAGGGGATAACCAAATCAGGGATAAGGGGTTTAATGGGGCTATGGCATTCCGGTTTTCCTGAAGTGGACTGGACCGGCTGGTTCAATGAGTTGGTCGACCGGTCTAGGGTTTCAAACCCAAAACCCACTAGTTCACAGAAAAATTTAAAATAAATAAAACCAAGGTTTCTGGTATTTACAAAATGACCCCACTGTTTAACCGAATTACACTAAGGCCCAGATTTTGAAATTCTTATACAATTATACCCCTGAAAAATTAAATAAAATAATAAAATAATTATTTTATTATTTTATTAAAAGGGGATAATTACCATATTGCCCCTGGACTTTAAACAAGTCAAACCAAGTTCGAATTTAATAATTGAATAGTGTAATCTTACTATTTCAGGCATTCCGGACTCAATGGCTGAGTCCGATTTGTGAAACCAAGTCCCGAAAAATACAGACATGTAAAGGGTAAATGACCGTTGTAACACCCCAATTACTTAACTGACATGTTTTGTATAAGAGAAACTGTTTTGGGAATGAAATGTCAGGTTTAGCTAATTTAATGTCTATTTTTAATAGTGATAAAACTCGAATTAGCTAATTATGGGAAACTCGAGAAAATAAAAACCGACATTGGACCATGGTCAATGAAAGATATTCTGAGTAGGAAGTGACAGAAAGAAACCGCACTGAAAAAGGAGTTACGGATTGGGGGTTAAGGCCAAAACAGTGAAACTGGAATTCTGCGACAACCAAACAGGGCCTTAACCAGAAAAATAGGAGAAAATGGTCACTTGGGAGGCCAAGGGGAATTGAACCCTTGACCTACCAAGGTAAGTAATTCTGTCCCAAAAAGTTACCAACTAGGCTGTTGGTTACTTTGTGTACATATGCACCAACATATGTATATAACCTCAATTCTTGCCCAAGCCACCACCCAAATTGGCCAATGGCCTTGCATGCATTCCCTACATCATTGCCCTACATCTTCTCCATCAAGTCAATCAGCCACTAACCCCACTAAGGGCAGAGATACACTCATATATATGTGTATAACCCTATATATATATACATAACTTGCACCAAAGAATTCTCTCTTTAGAGAATTCTGAAATACCAAACAGTGAGAGTGTGTGAGTTCTGTTGACTGTACGTAGGGTTGGCTGAGAGGGAGAGTATAGAGAGAGAGAGAGGAAAGGAAGCTTGTGCATGCATATGTGTTGTGAGAAATTTGGCCATTAGAGACGAAAGGTGAAGGCTTGAGGATTGCAGTGCATGACCTGAGGGAGTCGAGGGATACTGTGAGAGGTTTGGGTCGAGCCATAACCGAGAAAGACAGCACTGTGAAGGTAAAGTTCCAAATTATCTTCAATTCTTGTTTTGTAAATTTTGGAACTGTTTGATAGAATTAGACTGCATGCATGTTTTATTCTTGATCCTAGGAATTATTCTGAGTGTATTTTTAGAGGTGTCGGATAGGCCATGAAACCATGAAACCCGAAACCAACCTCCATTAATGGACCTTGAAGCACCAGGTCTGATTCGGCCATAACCGTTTGGGATTTTGCATGTTGAGACCTAAAATAGACCCCAAGGGGACCTTAAACACCATGAGCCGCGACTCTAGAACTCACCACAGCCCCTTGAATTTGAAAATAAAGCTACGGGTTTAAAATCCAATCCGTTAAAACACGAGACTAAACTGAAAAAATGAAGGTAGGGTCTTGATCCTTATGGTCTGTAGGTCACGTAGCTTCAAACCACACACAAAATGGTTGAGAAATGAGGATGCTAGAGCGTGTTACAGGTCAGGGCTATCGTTTTGAAAACAGAATGGTTTAGAGTGATTCGATGCTTAAAATCGATGTCAAATGATAGATACTAAGTGCAGAAAGCTATCGGAATCGAAACCAACTGAAAATCGTGTCTAAAACATCACGAATTTGAAAGAGAAATTCTGCAGAAACTAGGGCAACACCGAGTCAGTTAGTGGGGAAGACAGAGTTGACTCGGCCGAGTTGACCGAGTCGAGATGAGTTAGGCCGAGCCAACTCGGACACGTGTCTGTCCAAGAGACCGTCACCACATTAATTAAACTGCGTCGTTTTGGAATACTATTTTTTTAAATTATTTTAGGGCTGACGTCATCATGACGTCAGCAGTGTGACCAACCGGTCATAACCGGACTGAACCGGACCGGTTCAGTTGCAAAGAGACTGAACCCTTTGGTTCAGTTTTGAATTTTTAAAAATTTACAAAATGATCCCCACTGTTTAACAGAATTACACTAAGGCCCAGATTTTGAAAATCTTTTGCAATTATACCCCTGAAAAATTAAATAAAATAATAAAATAATTATTTAATTATTTTATTAAAAGGGGATAATTACCATATTGCCCCTGGACTTTAAACAAGTCAAACGAAGTCCGAATTTAATAATTGAATAGTGTAATCTTACTATTTCGGGCATTCCGGACTAAATGGTGGAGTCCGATTTGTGAAACCAAGTCCCGAAAAATACAGATATGTAAAGGGTAAATGACCGTACTGCCCCTAATGACACATAGGGCCAAATTACACTAAAAGATAGTCCATTTTAACTATGTTAGACATTCTGGACTCAATGGTGAGGTCCGTGACTGCTAAATAAAGTACCGAAAAATAAAACATATGAAATTACCATTATACCCCTGACACTGTACAAGGCCCAAATGAAGTCCGATTAAAACGGAATTAATACCAGTGGTAGACCTGACACTTGTGAGATTATATACATGGTTAGATAACGAATCCGAGACAGAAATTATGCGACGACAAAATGACCAAAATACCCCTGATATACCCGAACCCAGATTTAAAAGCCGAGAGAGTCTAAATTGACTTTCTTCGACCTTCCGAACTCAATGGTTAGGTCCATATTATGAAAATCAGAACCGATAAATGTGTGAAGACACTGAAACCCTAAGCCAAATGCTTAAGAGGTAAGACCTATGAACTAGCCACTATAGGTTAGTTCCATGAAACCCATCATAGGGTAGACTTACTCAGTCTAAGGTCATGAGTTGATAAATCTCTATGAATTGTTTTAGGCTTAAGGAGAAAAAGAGGAAGGCTCCGTTCATAGCTTCAAACTCAAATATTGAAGGTGAGTAACTTCTGACACTGTTTAGTTACTGTTCCTTGATCTGTTAAATTGTTTCGGAATATCATATGTTTTAAATGCAATCATTTTAAATGCATGCTTTTATCACCGATGACATGGGTTTTAGTTTCTCAAATGATTAACTATACTTCTGATTGATATGCTAGCACCCTGAACCGTTTATCTGTTTTGATCTATTGAACTTGACTTGGATTTATTGAACTATTAATTACAAACTGATTTAATTACCATGTGATTTAAGCAAAGATTGAATTCGAAACTCTTGCCTGGATATCTGTGTTACTCACTGGGCTTTTTAAAGCTCATTCCATTATTTTAATAATTTCAGGGAAACTCTCAGATGGACAGGTTTAGCAGGTTCAGGACTTAGGGGGAAAATGTTGGAGACCCCCAGATAAAATGATAACCCATTTTTGTGAACCTATACCATTTTTGTACTTTTGTGTAACTGATCAGATTATGACCTTTGTAGTGAAAACTGTTTTGTAATCTTGATTAAGATAGGACTGACTATGATGTATCCTGAATGCTCTGCCAAGTATATATGTATGCATTCTCTTGTGAAAATTCCGCTGCTTAAATTATATATGTCGAATGCATTGTGCTTGGGATTTAGATCGGAATGGCCTGTGGTTAGGATTACGGTCGGGGTTTTGCTTTCAAAAAAAAAAAAACTGATAAAACCCGATGGTTGCCTAACTGGCCTTTGTCACGCGCCCCAAATCCGCACAGGGTGGGTCTGGGGGATGTGACAACCGTACTGCCCCTAATGACACATAGGGCCAAATTACACTGAAAGATAGTCCATTTTAACTATGTTGGACATTCCGGACTCAATGGTGAGGTCCGTGACTGCAAATAATGTACCGAAAAATATAACATATGAAATTACCATAATACCCCTAACACTGTACAAGGCCCAAATGAAGTCCGATTAAAACGGAATTAATACCAGTGGTAGACCTGACACTTGTGAGATTGTATACATGATTAGATGACTGAATCCAAGACATAAATTTTGTGACGGCAAAATGACCGAAATACCCCTGATATACCCGAACCCAGATTTAAAAGTCGAGAGAGTCTAAATTGACTTTCTTCGACCTTCCGAACTCAATGGTTAGGTCCATAATATGAAAATCAGAATCGATAAATGTGTGAAGATACTGAAACCCTAAGCCAAATGCTTAAGAGGTAAGACCTATGAACTAGCCACTATAAGTTAGTTCCATGAAACCCATCCTAGGGTAGACTTACTCAGTTTAAGGTCATGAGTTGATAAATCTCTATGAATTGTTTTAGGCTTAAGGAGAAAAGAGGAAGGCTCCGTTCATAGCTTCAAACTCAAATATTGAAGGTGAGTAACTTCTGACACTGTTTAGTTACTGCTCCTTGATTTGCTAAATTGTTTCGAATACCATATGTTTTAAATGCAATTGTTTTAAATGCATGCTTTTATCATCGATGACATGGTTTTTAGTTTCTCAAATGATTAACTATACTTCTGATTGATATGCTAGCGCCCTGAACCGTTTATCTGTTTCGATCTATTGAACTTGACTTGGATTTATTGAACTATTAATTCCAAATTGATTTAATTACCATGTGATTTAAGCAAAGATTGAATTCGAAACTCTTGCCTGGATATCTGTGTTACTCACTGGGCTTTTTAAAGCTCATTCCATTATTTTAATAATTTCAGGGAAACTCTCAGATGGACAGGTTTAGCAGGTTCAGGACTTAGGGGGAAAATGTTGGAGACCCCCAGATAAAATGATAACCCATTTTTGTGAATCTATACCATTTTTGTACTTTTTGTGTAACTGAACAGATTATGACCTTTTGTGGTGAAACTGTTTTGTAATCTTGATCAAGATAGGACTGACTATGATGTATCCTGAATGCTCTGCCAAGTATATATGTATGCATTCTCTTGTGAAAATTCCGCTGCTTAAATTATATATGTCGAATGCATTATGCTTGGGATTTAGATCGGAATGGCCTGTGGTTAGGATTACCGTCGGGGTTTTGCTTTAAAAAAAAAACTGATAAAACCCGATGGGTGCCTAACTGGCCTTTGTCATGTGCCCCAAATCCGCACAGGGTGGGTCTGGGGGATGTGACAATTCACTCCTACCATTATGTCGGAAGAGAGACCAAGAAAGTTCATTGTAACAAAGTTCACCCCATATGATGGGACTACTGATCTAGGGGACCATCTGTTACATTACCAACACACGATGGCACTACATGGGGCCTCGGATGCCTTTATGTGTCGTACCTTCATTACCAGCCTGAAGGGTACAGCTCTGAAGTGGTTTTACCACCTCCCACCTAACTCAGTCACTAGTTTTTATGAGCTCGGTAGGCGATTTCTAGACAGGTTCATGACCAGCAGAAGGTTGAGGAAGGGACCTGAATTCCTGTTGAATGTCAAGCAGACCAAGGAGGAGACCCTCAGAGCTTACATCACGCGCTTCAATGCCGAGCTGACTAAAGTCACGGATTGCAGTCCGAGCTTCCTAGTAGCTGCTCTGACCGCTGGCCTTGCTTAGGGAGGTTTTAGGGATTCTCTGACGAAGAGTCCCCTTGCCGACATGGCAGCTCTCATGGATCGAGCTAGGAAGTACATCAATCTAGAGGAAGCAAAAAATACCTCCCAAAAGATTAAAGAGCAAGCCCAGAAGGATGACATAAAGAAGGATGGCTAGAAGAAGGACGATCAAAGGAAGGAGTCGAATATGGCCCGGAAAAGGCACAAAAGCCCATAAAAGAGAGGGGTGCCCAGAACCCCACACAATGCTGCCCCTAGGGGATTTGCCAGCTTCACTCCGTTGAACACCTCTCCGAATCAAATACTTCGGCAGGTCCGATCTCGGGAGAATCTGAGGTGGCTGGAACCTCTGAGAGGGGATCCAAACCTCTGAGATCAGACCAAGTATTGTGACTTCCACAAAGACCATGGGCACACAACTAATACATGCCAGGCCCTCAGACATAAAATTGAGCTTCTCATAAGGAGGGGTCGTTTGCAGGAATACATCAGACAAGACGGAGGGCAGAACCCCAACAATGAAAGGCCCCAACAAGGGAGAGACCCGACCAAAAGCCTAAACAGAGACAGGACTAAGGACGGAACGAACCTCAGCTATAGAATAATGAGGTTATCTTTGTCCTCTATGCTGACATCCTGACAACAGGGACCTTTAACAGAACACGGAAAGGGTATGTTCGAGAGGCCAGAACTACTCCCACCATCCTACCAATCTCTCATACCGAGAAGAGGATGAAACTAGTGCCTGAAATCCAGTTCACGGAGCAAGATCTTGCTGGGGTACATTATCCTCACAGTGATGCCCTCGTCATCTCTCTCAAAATTGCCAACTTCGAGATCCGAAGAGTTTTAGTAGACATTGGGAGCTCTAGAAACGTTTTATTCTATGAGCCCCTCAAACTGATGAAGCTCAATCCTAGTGACGTCAAACCCACAGCCGTGATCATGGCAAGATTTGATGGGAATCTCAACACTCCACTAGGAAGGATTGACCTCCTCACTACAGTAGGAGAGAGAGACGAACAAAAGACCACTATGACAGAGTACATGGTCTTGAACGCCAATTCCTCTTACAATGTCATAATTGAGAGACCATGGATACATCAGATGGGAGCTGTCACTTCAACCCTCCACCAGTGCCTAAAGTATGGCTCCCAAATAGCAATTACAGCATGCTTGTGAGTGCGTGGACCCAATCCATTCCCACCTTCAGGAGGCAGAAGATTATCCTTCTGGAATCGATGAGCCATTAAACCCTAGAGGAAGGGGCAGTAGGGCCAAGCCCATAGGGGAGCCCATCAAAGTACTGGTCAGCTCGGAATCACTAGGACGTTATCTACAGATAGATCCAGACCTAACATCTGCCGAGCAAGATGAAATAATCAAGTTCCTGAAAAACAACCTCTCCGTGTTTGCCTGGGAAACAAAAGATATGGAGGGAATAGACCTAGGTCTTATTACCCATAAATTGATGGTAGATCCAGACCACCCACCAGTGAGACAGAAAAGGAGACCACTCACTTCAAAGTGGCATCGGGTCATCAATGCGGAGGTCCAAAGGCTGCTTGAGGCCAAGATGATACGAGAGGTATTCTACCCTGACTGGATGGCCAATATCATTCTGGTCAAGAAGAAAAATGGCAAGTGGAGAGTCTGCGTCGATTACACAAACCTCAACAAAGTCTGTCCCAAGGATAGCTTCCCTCTGCCGAGAATAGATCAGCTAGTCGATGCTACTGCAGGGCACGAACTCATGAGTTTCATGGATGCCTATTCAGGATATAACCAAATCTAGACGTACCCTCCAGATCAGGAGAAAACAGCATTCATAACCGAACGAGATCTCTATTGCTACAAAGTAATGCCGTTCAGTTTAAAGAATGCTGGGGCCACATATCAACGTCTCGTCAATAAGATGTTCAGCCCTCTGCTCGGCAGCACTATGGAAGTCTATATTGACGACATGCTAGTCAAAAGCTTACAAAAGGGGAACCACTTCCAGCACTTAGCTCAGACATTTGACATCCTAAAGCAGCATAAGATAAAACTGAATCCCTCGAAGTGTACATTCGGAGTGACGAAGGGAAAGTTCTTGGGGTATATTGTTTCATAAAGGGGCATTGAAGCCGACCCCACTCAAATCAGGGCTCTGACTGAGCTGGAGTCACCAAAAACTAAGAAGGACATTCAAGCTCTAAATGGTAGAATTGCAGCCTTAAGTAGATTTCTTTCAAAGTCCACTGACCGCTGTCTACCATTCTTCAAAGCCTTAAAGGGCAACAGAGCTCTACAGTGGACAGAGGAGTGCGAGAAGGCCTTCCCAGAGTTGAAAGAATATCTAGCCTCGCCTGAACTCCTATCAAAATCAGTCCACAGAGAAAAATTGCTTCTCTACTTTGCAGTCTCTGAAAACGCTGTCAATTCAGTACTGGTCAAGCATCATAGGGGAGTTGAGAAGCCTATATTCTATGTCAGTAGAGCATTGTTGGACACAGAAAAGAGGTATCCTGAAATTAAAAAACTGGCTCTTGCACTAATAATCTCAGCACGAAAGTTCAGACCTTACTTTCAGGCCGATCCTATCGAGATCCCCACTACTTATCCCCTGAAGTCCGTACTAAGAAAACCTGAGGTATCAGGGCAATTGGTCAAATGGTCAGTAGAACTGGGGGAATTCGACATATCTTACGTCCCACGAATCTCTGTCAAAGGTCAAGCCTTGGCCGATTTTGTTGCCGAATTCACCCCAGCATTACAAGACAAGGCCCAACTCTTTGAAAACTCAGAAACATGGCAGCTCTATACTAATAGATCTTCTACTGACCACAACTCTGGTGTGGGCCCGATATTACAATCTCCTGATGGGCTTGTAGTAGAGAAGGCAGTTAGCCTAGGGTTCAGAGCCTCCAACAATGAAGCGGAATACGAAGCCCTTGTCCTAGGAATGAAGCTAGCTCTGGAATGCGAGGCTTAGAACCTTGAAGTTTTCTCTGATTCCCAACTAGTGGTAAGCTAAGTTCTGGGAGAATTTTCCGCTAAAGACGACCGGATGCTTCGATATTGAAAACTCGTCAACTCATTAAAACAATCTTTCCAAACATTCTCCATTTAGAAAATAGAAAGAGGCTAGAACTATAGAGCTGATGCTTTGGCAAACATGGCATCTCGCTTAGACTCAGAGGGTGATTCTATGATAAAAATCTCCCATCAGCCAAAACCAAGCATTGAAGAGGTCCAAGTCGCCCCAGTTACCGAGCAGCCTCAAAACTGGATGACTTCCATCTTCCAGTACTTAGAAGAAGGACTCCTCCCTGAGGACAAGAACAAAGCTAGATAAATCCGAATTAAGGCGACTCGGTATCTGATCTTGAATGGCAAGCTTTACATAAGGTCATACTCTCAACCTCTGTTGAGGTGTATTGCTCCAGAAGAATCCCAGTATGTTCTGGCGGAAATACATGAGGAAATCTGTGAAAATCACAACAGGGGTAGAACAATAGCCCACCGAGCTCTAACACAAGGTGTAATATCCCGACCTAAAATATTAGGTCATATTGGCACGTACTACGAGGCTATGAAAAATTGTGTAAAGATATTTACACTCAAAAGAATAATTGATTAATTATTTAAATTAATTGATTAAGATAATTATTTGTAATTATGATTAACTATTGCTACACAATTATACACATAAAATATGTGTTATGTATGGGAATATGGGACCCAGCATGTATGTATGTATATGAAGTATATGTATGCATGTATATATATGGAAATAAATTAAGTATATTTTTAGATATATGTAAATCATAAAGTATGTGAACAATGCAGTGTGTGTGTGTCTGTCGGCTGGTGTGTGTGTCTCCATGCGTAATGGTGCGTGTAATATATATATATATATATATATATATATATATATATTATACAATGTAAAATATCAAGCAAACAATAAATGTAAAGCAACAAGAGGAAAAGAGAAATTTATGAGATGGGATAGGCAGCCGAAATTAGGGACTGAAACGGGCTATGGAGTAGGGTATGAGGTGTAGAGAGAGAGAGAATTTAGAGAGAGAAAGAGGTCGGTTACTTTCTCTTTAAAAACCAAAGCATGCAAAGCATGCTTGTTTCTTACAAAAGAAATCAAAAAGGAACTGAGGAGGATAGAGGAAGAATCAGAGATCAAGAAGAATCAAAACCTTAGCAACAAAATGTGAGAAATTTTGAAAGTTTATTAATTTCTCTCTCTAGAATTTAAGCATAATTATGGACTGTTTTTAAGTTGTTCATGTAGATATAATGTTTAGGTTATATTTAGACCTGTTTAAACATAAAATTCGAGCTTGAAAACAGTAAGAAAACACCAACCCAGAAGCTACGGCCATGGGAGACCATGTTTAAAGCAGGTCTGATCCGATGGAAACCAAACCCTTTTTGGTTTACTGAGGCAAAAAATATACCCCACGCACACTCTAAAAACCCTATTACATGATCACGAAACTCAAAAAATGGCCTCCAAACATTAACTTGCAGGTTACGGGTTTACAACCCAAACCTTTAAACTTATGATTTAATCCACTTTTAGGAAGGGGAACTGAATCCTCGTGAATAGAGGATCAAAATAAGCCCAACTTCGTGAAAAATGATCAAGAAACGAGCATAAACCATGGGATTACAGGTCTGCTTATCGTGGCTTAAACCGAGCAACTGAGCCTAATTCGAGCCTCTAAATCAATGCAAAACCATGTCTTAGGATTTTAGGAGTTTAATGGAAAAGAAAACAGATGAAATGGACCCTCAAAACATCACGAAACTGAACTGAAAAAAAATTAGGGTTTCGGAATGAACAGTGTCGACCTTCGTGAAGAAGATGACACTGTTCGGGTCGGGATCTAAAAACGGATCGGGTTCGGGTTTGGGTTATAACCGGATCCAACGGATTATGGGTTTAGTAGAACGGTAACGTTTTGTTTAAACTTTAAAACATTAGGACTGATGTCATCCTGACGTCAGCATTACGTGTAAACCAACTGAACCGGTTGGTTTACAACCAGACCGGACCGGTTCACTTAAAACCCAACCGAACCCAATGGTTTTCTAAATTATTTAAAACCTAATAAACCAAAACTTATTATATTTGCGGATTGACCCCAAAAATTCTGGGAAATCCTACTGTGGCCCAACTGGGGGAAAATTTATTCAATTTGACCCCTGGAAAATAATTAAATAATTAATTTAATTATTTAATAAATAAAGTAAAATGACTATTATGCCCTAATTCAAAACTTGACCAAATAAAGTCCAAATTAAACATATGAATAGTGTATCCTTACTATTTTGGATATTCTAAAGCCAATGGTAGGGTCCATTTTATTAGACGGGGCCCCGAAAAATAAAGACACGTAAAGGGGTAAATGACCAAAATACCCCATTGTCCAATGGTGAGGTCCACGACACGAGATGAGGTCCCGAACATAAAAACACGTAAGGGGATGAAATGACCAAATTACCCCTAGTTCCTTAAAAGCCAAATTAAAATCAGGGAAGGTCTAAATTAACTTTCTTTGACATCCCAGACTCAATAATGGAGTCCAAATTACGAAACGAAGTACGAAAAAATGTGACACGTAAAACGATAAATGACCATTTTGCCCTTTTACATATGAAGGTCCGAATTAAATTCTTGGAAAGCCTAAACCAACTTTCTTCGACGCTCTGGACTCAATGGTAGAGTCCATTCGACCAAAAGAAATGTCTAAAAATAAAGAGACATAAAATTTGTTGAATAGCATCTGTCAGATGACTATAAATTAAAGTAATGCCAAAGTACTAATCTAAGACGTATACGAGGAAATGAAATACGAAAGACACGACACGTAAACATGTGAAGTAAAGTACGAGAAGACGCGACGCGTTAACATGTCAAGTAAATAACTTTAATTTAAAGTTAATGGAGCTACCAGAAGAGTATAAATTGAAATAAATTCAATTCCTAACACATTAAATTGTGTCATAGGCTAAGAGTACGAGTTAAGTTAAGTACATATGAAATTACTGAAATCGTTTTAGGATCTAATACGATTTAAGCATAAGTTAAGGAATATCGAGATGATATTATAATGAATGTGAAGTTGATGAGATGTTTATGAATTGTTCTTAGGAACTACAAGGAAAGTGGGAAAGCGCATTATTAGCACTAACCCTAAAGGACCAAGGTGAGTAACCCTGTATTTGAAGTGGAGATTTAACTCCATGGATTTGAAAAGGTTTTAAGTTCAAAAGATATGAAGTATTTGAATTCCAAATTTAGTATATTACATGATTCAGTTTTAAATTAATTTTGTTCTTATAAACCCTATTGTGACATGCTCAGTAAATGTTTTCTTTACAGTTTTCTTAAAAATGCATTTTCAGCATGTCTAAGCTAAAATAGAAATCTTGTTAAATATTCTGAATTTGATTGTTACAAGTATTTGAAGATTTATTGTAGAAGTTATACATTTCATGTTTTAAATACTCATGAAAGTATCTATTGAAGAAGTCATGTGATAAATGTTTTGCAAGATAAACGGCACTAAGTACCACCCCTCATGATGGTTGAAATCCTTCGGGATTCAACAGTATATGCCTGGTAGCAGGATCTAATCCCCCAGGCAAATGAGATCGAAAGTATTGGCAGTAAAATGGGAGTCTGGTTCGAAACAGATTCCACCTAGTTAAAGAGAAAAGATGACAAAGTGATTTTGAAAATGAAAGCAGGTTTTACCCTCGTTTTCACAATACATATTTATGTGTTTTAAAGTTTATATACTTTATCTGATGAATTACGAGCTTAGCTTGAATACTTTAAATGTTTCAAAGCTATCTGTTTTATGAAATGCATATGTTTCGAGTTATATACTCTATTTGACGAAGTACGAGTTTAGCTTGAATACTTTAAATGTTTCAAAGCTATCTGTTTTATGAAATGCATATGTTTCGAGTTATATACTCTATTTGACGAAGTACGAGTTTAGCTTGAATACTTTAAATGTTTCAAAGCTATCTATTTTAAGAATGCATATACTCTGTATTCTAAAATGTACGAGCAATTAGCAGTGAATGTTTTACAAACTCTTATGTACTAAAAACCACTGCTAATTGAAAACCCCATGACAAATACTGGAATTGCTCACAAGCTTAGATTAGCTTACCCAGACTTTGTTCAGATCCCCCTTTCATGTGATTAAGGGCAGTTTGGATTAGAAGACGATGATGAAGAGCCTGCCATTTTTGGAAGTTATTTTCAAATAGTTATTTTCTCTAGCACTTAGATAGTTTCTGTTAGAAGACTCTATCAGCTTTAATAGTGTTTTGTACTAAAACAATATGATGTAATGTGTATAACCCTACGGGGTAACTGATGTAGATGGTTATGTGATATAAGTCTGTAATATTTTAGTTATACTTTGAATGTGTAACCATGTATGCTATGTATAGAGCGGTAGTATCGGACGGATGTGCATAATTTAAAAATAAGAAAAGAAAAGAAAAAGTTTTCATGTTTTCGCAACCACATAAGGCACATCTATTCGATACCGCTGCGTATGCGAGCCTTCGCCCTAAGGTCCTCGAGCCTGGGGGTGGCGGTCGCGATTCGGGATCTGCACAGGGTGGGTTTCGGGTCGTAACACAAGGCTACTACTGGCCTTGTATGTTGAAGCAGGCTAAGGAGTACGTCCGAAAGTGTGACAAATGCCAAAAGTTTGCTCCCTATCAGCACCATCCCCACCACGAGCTCATTCTTATTTCCAACCCATAGCCCTTTGTTCAGTGGGGAATGGATATCATAGGCTCATTACCTAAGGCCACACCAAATAGAAAATATCTTTTGGTGGCCATTGACTATTTCTCCAAATGGGCAGAAGCAAAGCCTCTGACACGCATTACTGAGAAGGAAGTCAAGAGCTTCATCTGGAAAAGCATCGTCTGCAGGTTGGGCATACTACGTGTAATCATCTCAGACAATGGTACACAATTTACTAGGCAAAGCCTTCAAGAAGTTCTGCCAAGAATTGGGTATTAGTCAGCATTTCTCCTCTCCTACTCATCCCCAAGCTAATGGGCAAGCAAAAGTCACCAATCGGACAATCCTGGATGCCCTCAAAAAGAGGTTGGAAGAAGCCAAGGGAAGATGGGTCGAAGAACTCCCTGGTGTGCTCTGGGCTTATAGAACAACTAGAAAACTCCAACCTCTGAAACTCCCTTTTCTCTCACTTACGGAGCCGAGGCAGTTATTCTAGTAGAGATCGATATGCCAACCCTAAGGACTGAAGCTTTCGACCAAGAATCCAATCATCAGCAACTGGCAAAAAATTTATACTTACTTGAGGAAAAGAGGGATCAAGCCAGGATCAAGATGGAAGCTTACCAACAAAGGATAGCTAACAACTCTAAATTGGGGCTCAAGCCTGTCAGCTTTCAAGTGGGAGACCTCGTTCTAAGAAGGGTTTTTCCAAACACCAAGGATCCCGCAATGGAAAAATTATCACCCAATTGGGAAGGCCCCTACAAAGTGACCAAAATTGTTAGGACCTACCACTTACTAGCTAGAAGGCATTAACGGGAAACCTGTTCCCAGACCTTGGAACATAGAACATTTGTGGAAGTATTATCAATAAAGAAATTTCTTCTTTGAAAGACTCTTTGAAGTATTCCCACCAAATGTACAGACCTCATGGTCTGGTTTATCAAATGCACAGACTTCTAGTCTGGTCCGTCAAATGTACAAACCTCATGGTCTGGTCCATCAAATGCACAGACTTCTAGTCTGGTCCATCAAATGTACAGACCTCATGGTTTGGTCCATCAAATGTACAGACTTCTCATCTGGTCCATTAAATGTACAAACCTCATGGTCTGGTCCATCAAATGTACAGTATTCTCGTCTGGTCCATCAAATGTACAGACCTCATGGTCTGGTCCATCAAATGTACAGACTTCTAATCTGGTCCATCAAATATACAGACCTCATGGTTTGGTCCATCAAATGCACAGACTTCTAGTCTGGTCCATCAAATGTACAGACCTCATGGTCTGGTCCATCAAATGCACAGACTTCTAGTCTGGTCCATCAAATGTACAGACTTCTCGTCTGGTTTATCAAATATACAGACTTCATGCTCTGGTCCATCAAATGTATAGACTTCTCATCTGGTCCATCAAATGTACAGACTTCTAGTTTGGTCCATCAAATGTACAGACCTCATGGTCTGGTCCATCAAATGTACAGACTTCTAGTCTTGTCCATCAAATGTACAGACCTCATGGTCTAGTCCATCAAATGTATAGACTTCTCGTCTGGTCCATCAAATATACAGACTTCTAGTCTGGTCCATCAAATGTACAGATGTCATGGTCTGGTCCATCAAATATATAGACCTTCGAATCTGATTCAAAAACAAAGAGTCTGATTTGCTCAAATGATTCCCAGATATTCTCAATCCAACTATTTGCACAAGTCCCTAGGCTCAGTAAGCATGTTTATTACTACATTTACTCAAATTATTGCAGGTTACTGTGATACTCTACAGAGTTGGTCCGAACGAGAGAATGAAGAACTTGGATATTGTCAAAGACAAACTCATGCACTACCGCGCAGCCGTAACTTAACTTATCGCCAAGATAACTCAGCTCGCAGAATTCACAAAATATTTCAGTTTGGAGAAGGCATAGATACTATGAGAATCTATCCATGCAAATGGAACCATTGACAGGAAGCAGTTGGCAATAGTGCTTAGAAAAATGTGCTAGCTCGGGAGGAACATAATTTACCAAAAGAGAAAAGAACTCAGTTTTATTGATAATCTGGGAAAAAGTTACATCAGAATGAATAAATCAACAGAGAGACAAATTACAAGTCTAAAGCTACAATAATTTAGGAACAAGGCGTATTTTGGTTTTATGCCATCATGGCCTTCTTCCTCTGGCTCCTCTAAAGTCAAAGGTCCGGGGTCCTAGGACACCATTACTGCCGTCACCGGCTCCCATTTGAAAGGAAGGAGCCCTGAACCCCAATCTTCATCACCTCTTGCCTTGGCACCAATGCAGAAGGATGACTCCAAGTATCACGACACCTTCATTCTCTGTATTCATTCTCCTTAAATTCAGCATGGCACCTTGGCCGGCTTGTGCAAGGGTCTCTACCCAAGGAAGAAGGGGAGGAGGCATCTCCCCATCATCTTCATCATCAACGCTCCAAGCCTCGATTGAATCAATGAGGGCCCTGCCTCCATGAGAGGGAATCCCTATCGGATGCTAAGATGGACAAGGAGATCTTCGTCTCTTTAATCTTTCCATAGGAACCAAGGTAGAAGGATAGGCTATCCTTAGCCACAGTTTGATCACACCCAACTCAAACTGAGGATCGTCAATCACCTCCAGATGACAGTAACTTCTATAGCAATTCAATTCCCCTTGATAGGGAAACATTATGAAAATAGACAATAAGAAGAATGGGCGTGTAAGCTCCCCCTCTCTCCCCTATATATATTGATCTTTGAAGACAAAGAGTCATACATCCAAACTGTCACGATGGTTTGGGAAAAGAGTGACTTTGAAAACCCCAAACGAAGGGTACGTAATAAATGATGTGGTGAACCGTCATAAAAAGACGGAACTCTTAATCTTCTTGAGCTTATAGCCTAAGTTACGCGCTAAAGCTCTAACTAAGGCTTGGGGGGGGGGAGTAGCTGATGTACCACAAAATGAAAGACCAATCTTCAAGCGACACGTGTGTAAACAGATCAATTAGAGGCTCGGTCATCCAAAGCATGCCGAGCAGACCTACAAAACTTAAAGGGTCGAGCACACGCTTACAGAGCAGAGCTACACTCTTACGGAGCCTACAGATCTGAGCACGGATCTCTAGAACACTCTCCGCTATTCAGAGCTCATCACCGCCTTAATATCTACCGAGCAGAGAATAAGGAAACAGTCTTCCACAAGGAAACTGCCACACATGGTTATCTCCATTATTGCTATATTCAACAAGGTAACTGCTATCTCTGACGATCCAATCCCTATATTCATGGCTCCAAATCCTAATCAACTTAGGAAAGTTATTGCCTATAAATTAAACCCTAGAGGTACGCTTTATTTCTATACTCATTCTTTGGCTTACATTACAGTCTTTTCAATTCAGTTTATTAACTTAAGCATCGGAGCGGCTACCACCGGAGCCAATTCGGTGGTCCTCTGATCGTCTTCTTGAGTGTTCTTTAGGTCGCAGAAAGTCAGAGTCGGCTACAACCAAAAAGTGCAGCATCAATAGGGATACATCATCAGATAATCAAAATAGGCATGGCAAGCATATCAATAATCAGAGAGTGCAATATCAGAATATCAATAAATGATATGAATACTAACATAATAGATGTTATCACATATAGGGCTCGACATACCCTCAAAAGTACTATCCAAGTCCACTCACCCTTCGAACCATTGGATTTGTTTCATTCAAGATGTGCTCAAGGCCCCTCCCCTATTAGAATTGCTTGTCCTTGGTAGGGAGTGCCGCCACCATCCATCCATGTCACTAAAGCTCTGTACATATATCATGTTCTCCAAGGACTAGGTGTTGGGCTCATCCCCAAACACTGATCAAGCATCCATGAATCAGATGGACGTTTTGATTGGTCACAACTCCAACACACATAAACATATCATGATCATTATAACTCCACAAGCGATGTACAAATTTATGGAATAGAAAATTCTCAGTAGTGAGAGGCATAACAATTTTTTAATATCCAAGCAATTATAGAAATGAACAAATAAGTACGTAGGGATATTGGCAATCGATTTCTTAATGAATCTACAATGTAGAACAAACATCAAATTATGGAGATTATCAATGCTAAGTATGTATAGATTACAAATTGGCAGCATCAAGAAAGGAACTATGACATGGCTTAGGAATACGACATGCTAGAGTTCGGGTTTACTTACATTGGGTTTTTAGCACTATATTCCCATGCGGTTACCATAATAGCTATCCCATAGCTCTCTTCCCATTTTCTATCGTTCAGGTGATCCTATCATCACGGATAAAAAATACATAGCATAATGAATCAGTATTCATTCTAGTCTCAAACTTTGTCATTCAGTGTCTTAAGTTCTTTTTAACTTAGTTTATTCAATTAAGGGTCTTCAATTTGCCATTGAGGGTTCCCTGATATCGTATGACTTATTTAGGCCATTCAAGGGCATTATGGTAATTTACCCTTTTTCATATTTCTCCGTATACGATTTACATATTCAGACTCTATTTTGAACATATTTGGTCCTTATAACATTTATGTGGACTTATTAATTTCATTATTACACTATTATATTTAATTGGCTCCGGGCATCATTAAAGGTAAAATGGTAATTTTACATTTCACATGTCTAAATTTTTTGGACTTTATTTCACAAAATAGATCTCTCCATTGGATCCAGAATGTCCCAAAATGTTAAGATACATATTTTTACAGTCATCGGAGTCTATTTGATTACTTAACCAATCATTAGGACGTATTTGAAATTATTCTAGTTTGTCCGTTCGTATTTTTTGAAATTTAATTTCACACAATCGGACTATGTCGTTGAGTCTAGAATGCCCAAAAAGATTAGGTTATACTATTCTTTTATTTTAATTGGCTTTCATTTGGTCTCTTTTTGGCCTAAAGGCATTTTGGTAATTAAAGGGATTTAAAATAAATATTAAATCAATCTCAAGGCCATTTCATAATTTATCAAAACTGCAGGGGGGCCATTTTACAAATAACCAAAAGTTTTGGGGTCCAATCATAATTCCAAAATCTAGTGGGGGCCAAAACATAATTTTTGAAAACTTTTAAAATAAAACTTTATTTAGTTGTTAAGTGAACCGACCCCAACTGTGCTGAACCAAATGGTTTAGCCGATTCAAACCATCATGCTGACGTCAACCTTATTTTATTATATTTTAAAATTCATTTAACCAAAATGACGTAGTTTTCATAAATGGTTTAAAACCATTTTCTTATTGGGTTGGGGCCCAACCCGATATCCAGCCCATGACTCGACCCACACAGGGTCTTTGTCCTCATCTCTCCAGCGAGGCTTCTAACGTCATCTCTGGCGCTGGCGACCTATCGCCAATCACTTTTCGACCATTTTTCAACAAGATTCGACTCTTTATTTCTCAAGGATTCCATTTTTGGTTTTCAAATTAAATTTTAACATGTGTTGATACTCGAAATAGAGCATCATAGTCAGGCTCCGATGACTTACAAATTCCTCTATTTCATGTCTTTTAGCCACTATTTTTGCCCCAGATTTCTCCCTTGTGTTTCTGGAACCACATGGAACATTTTAGCATTGCCTAAGCCTCATAAAATGACCAAAATCATATCACCCACCAAACCCCAACCATACCTGCAACTGCCCATATCTCCATGGTCACTTGACCATTCTCAACATTTTAAATTGCAAAATACTCCAATTGTTATATACTTTTTAATCATGCAAGTGGTTTCAAGTTGTCATGAGTTTAAACAAAAAATCGAGTTTCTCTTAAAATCAGGTCCATGGTTTCCTAGGGTTTCCTTAGGTCAATCTCATGCCATTTTCTTTCAATTCTTATCATTTTTTACTATTAGGTACATGCATGTACTAATAACCTAAAAAAAATAGAAGCTAAACCAAAAATTCTTAGAGAGAGAAGTTACCTTTCTCTTTCTTCCCTTG